>OU426980.1:33183894-33200477 GCA_911387785.2 Aelia acuminata
AAATGTAAATCCGGAAACTGTTATGAATGTCTTGAGAAAGGAAGGATTTTACGGTCCAATAGCGAGAAAAAAACACTTCATAAGCAAAATTAATAAGAAGAAATGGTTGACGTTTGCTAAGGAATATGTAAATAAGTCAGAAAGTTTTTGGAATTCTGTTATATTCTCAGGTGAATCAAAATTCAATCTTTTTGTACCGATGGAAGGTGTCGTGTCTTGAGAAAAGAAAAAGAAGCACTTTTTCAAAGAATTTGCGACCGACTTTAAAACCCGGAGGCGGATGTGTAATGGTTTGTGGGTGTATGAATTCTTCAGAAGATGGAAATCTGTTTTTAATTGATGGTATTCTAGACCAGCATGTATTCCTTAATATTCTAAGAAACAACATGAAAAGTTCTGCTGAAAAACTTGGACTTATGTCTGGATTTATTTTTCAGTATGACAATGACCGTCCGCCAAGAAAGTTAAACAATGGTTAATCCACAATGTTCCAAAACAGTTGCATACTCCTCCACAATCACCAGACATGAATCCTATAGAACATTTGTGGGATGAATTAGGATTACGCGTAAAAAATCAAGGTGTTCGAACCTCAGTAGATCTCAAAGCAGCTCTATTAGCAGAATTCAGTTAGCAGTGAGATAAGTAAAAAATTGGTGCCCAGTATGAAAGCCAGGCTTATTGAAGTTTTAAGGGCAAAAGGTGGTTCCATGAAGTATTAAAAAGTGAGAAATATAAAGTTCATGTAACTTTTTTGACTTAATTTTTACTTATTTTTATATTGTGATAATGTTAATCGAAAATTTACAGCAATATTGATGTAATTTTGTTAAATAAAAATTTAATAAATTATTATTTTTTTTCAAATACGTTTTCGCAAAGAAAAATGGAGATATGGAAACGTATTAGAGGCAATATATATATATGCTTTGAATTTTATTCTAAAAAAAAAAAAAAAAAATGGAAAATCGATATAGATAAAAAGATAAAGTTAAAATGTCGTGAAAACTGAAATTGTTGGTAGACTACAATGCAGTCAATAACGCACACTCTTTTCATTCACTTTTATAAGGTGCCTTTACACCTTACGAACCTCACCTTCGAACAAGTTCTCCTTCGAACCTTGCCGTACCTACGTGAAGCGAACAGCCATTTATACTTCACGTGAGGTTAAGCGAACCAATATGGCTGACGCACCCAAAACTAGCTTATGATAAAGAAAAAATCTCCATTATCAATATATTTTATATTATCTGAAAAATAAAAAAATAGGAGACGATTTACAAAGTTTCACAAATTACACTAGTATCACAAAGAACTCCTGTCACTTAGGAAAACCCCAAATCAAAAGTGACACTAGCGCTACCCCCGAACCCAGGCGAACAGATGAAGTACCTAGAACACCCGAACAGTCGACGTGAAGGCTTCACGAAGGTTGTTCGAAGGTAAAGTTCGTAAGGTGTAAAGACACCTTATGACATATTAAAGAAAGAATATGTCAGAACATTTCTGTTCAGAAAATCTACCTTTTTTTTGGTACTGGAGAGTGGCTCCTGGGGGTGGCCTGTTTTTCAGAGATTATCTGACCGTGATATTATCGAACTCCCATCGCGTCATTAGCTCTGTTTATCCTATCTACACACCCGCTTGCTGAGCTCCTCAGAGATAAATAAACCCCCTAAAGGGTCCTTTTCAGTGCATATCGAGCCTTAATATGAAGGGTGACTTACTTTGTAGGTCCCCAGGCAACTTCAGAAGTTTAACCATTTAAAATAATAGTATCATGTACGCTTTTTTCGCAGTCGTCTTTTTTACGTTATTTATACGTTTTATAAGTTTTTTTTAGTCGCAGACAAATTATATGTATTCCATCAAAATTTCTTGTAGTAAAGAACGTAGGAATTTTTTGTTCAGATGAAGGAGTATTATCTAGAATTTAAATTGGTTTCCAGATACATTACGTTTCTTTAACTGATTCTTAGTAGCTCTTAGTCGTATACTGCTTATCAGGGAGTATCTGACTCGGGATTTGTATGCTTTGTTTTGGTGAGGTTACTGTTCAGTTTAGCGTGGTCATAGTGCTCCGATACACCTGGAAGTATTTTCAATTACTTTTTATACCTTTATTTAATACAAAGCCATGGAGATAGAAGAGACGAGAAGTAACATAAAGCCATCTAACTTTGCCCAATCGCTTTACTATGATCCTTTTAAGTGGTAAGTTAATTCTTTTTATTATTTCTTAATTCCAATTTGAATTTTACATGTTATTTAAATATGGCTTTCTTATTTTTATTTTTAAACAGAATAGTGAACTCCTTTTTTATCTAATCATCCTCTGGTTCTGCACATTTCTATGATTTATTAAGTAGGACCCAAACTTATTTTAGAAATATCTTATCTTAAACAAAAAAAATCATAGTTATAGCTTTTCAAAATGCTAATCACTCTTTCACCTCTGACTATATGATGTCCCTATTGTTGTAGTATATCCCAATGCTACACATTGCAACAGCAGCTTTAGTTGGATGGTCTGATGAATTGCTAGGCCTTTTTGTTTTGCTTATTTTAATTGTTGCATAAGTATTAAGTTACACAGTTGCTAATAATTTCCTCTTTTAAAAGTATACATCCATGCTTTTGATTTGTTGAAAATTGGGAAAAGGTTTATACCTTTCTTTTCTTTTAAAACTTTTCCATTACTAAGGTATATTTAAATATTCATAGTTAAATGGTCATCTATTCCCTCCCTGCATGACTGAAAATTTGATGCCCATTAACTTTGAAGAGTATGGAATCATTTGATCAAGAATTATTAAATATTTGACTTTCAAATAAGCAAAAGTTTTTAATACTGCAAAATTACTCAAAGTATTTTTAATAGCTATTTTTATATTCATTTTTATGTTTTATAAATTTTCCTGGTTGCCATGCTTCTTTCAAATGCCTTTGAATAAGAGCAGCCAAATTACAACTACAGTTTTTACACCTGTCAAAAATTCTCATGGTGTGTTATTAACTTAACAAAGTGTGTTTTGTAAATATTAAATGCCAGATAAAAATACATGAAATTTAATCATGTTGAATTGGTACATTGGAACATGAATGAAGGGGACATAAGTTCCAGAATGAAATCACTGTATCCATTTATAATTTATAAATTAATTAGCATTTATATATATTTATATAAAATTTTTTTTTCAGGAATCTTATCAAAAGTGTAGCATTCCTTGCTATCGGAATTAAGCTGGCAAGATATTGTAGAGGTTTCGAATTTATGCCATCAAGCTAATTCTTAGTCCCTACCATTCAACCCCTCTTATTTATAAAAAATTATATTGTATTATAGATTCAGTTCTTAGAAATACTTAGTGATACTGTAATTTATATACATTCTCATGTATTATTATGTTTGGTCAATAAACCTAAAAAAATTTCTTGTTGTTAATTAGTTTCTAAGATTTAGTATAATTTTAATAATCCTGATTGTTCAATTAAGTAAATCTCATTATCTTGAGTTGATGTGCATTGTATATGTAATTTTTCTCCAGAAAAACAATTGGTGCCTAGGGAGGGGGGGGGGGGTTAATAAAGAGTGTTCTACAAAGATCTACAAGTATTGGGTTGTCCAAAAAGTTCGTAGAGGTTTTTAAAATAAAATTTACCTTTGTCCGCAAACCACTTCTTTGTCTTTAAGGACTCAGCAAAAGTTATTAAGCTTCAGATGGGAGGTTTTACCTCACCCGCCGTACTCTCCTGACATTGCTCCTTCTGATTTCCATGTTTTCCGTTCCCTCAAAAAAAGGGAAATCCTACTCTTCAGAATATGACGTCAAAACGGACCTTTTATTGTTCTTCAGGAGTAAGGACAGTGGTTTTTGGAAAAAAGGGATAATGGACATTCCAAGCCGTTGGGAAAGGGTAATCGCTAACGGTGGTAACTATTTTGTAGATTAAATAAATCAATTTTAAGCTGTTCATCAATTTTAATTTTTGTCCAAATTTCTCTACGAACTTTCCGGACAACCCAATAGTAATAAACTATTTTATTTTTATCCTACATTTCCAACAATGAAGGTCTTTTTCAGGGCTTAATGAACAAGTCATTCAAAAAAAATAATTATGAGCAGTTTTAGGTGGACTTAATGGTTTATAATTACTTTATTGTTTGGGTAATGCTTGCATTTTACTGTATTGTTGGGTTGTAGGGCCGAGAGTGCTTGAGTCTGATCCGGTTTAGCATTCCGAGTCTAATGAGAGTGGTTTGAATCCGCACTGGGTGGGTCGACTTTTTTTTTTTTTGTGGCAGACCTGTGAAAAAAAACTTTACTTTTCCACCTTTGTTTGGATAGGTTGTAGTAACCCCACCTATTCCACATTTGGTAGGGGTGCCAAAAAAAAATAAATAAATAAAGAAGTAAAGTTGGTTATTTTTTTAATAGTAAAACCTTGTAGAAAAAATTATTAATATGTGACACTCTGGATGTCAATAAAGTATTTATGTAGCTTCACTTAGAACTTTTAAGTTTTTATTTTACTTTCTGCAAGCAAAATAACTCTTAAAGTTTCAGGGGATCACACGTTGGTTACCTGTTTAAATTAATAATTTTTGAAACTATATAAGACCTAAATGTTTAAGATTTTATAGGATGGACAAAAATCTATGGGAAAATCCTGTGTTAAAGATTACTCTTTTTTTATAATTAAAAAAATATCTTAAAGGACTTTTATATTTTTATTTGTTGTTATTATTATTATTGTTTTTTTAATTATAAAAAAAGGCTTACTAAAAGCTCTCTGTATAAAGTTCAAAACCATCATTATGGACAGTCAAATGAAATAATAGTAGAGATTTATTTCAGGTCACTTAAAGTGAATTAAAGGACTTCCCAAGGCCCTTAATTTAATTTTGTGTTATCTAGTGTAATGGTGTTGAGATATTTCAGCATAAAGAATGCTCATTGAAACAGGTTACCAACAGTGATCAAGAGTGGGAGAAAACTCTAACCATGCTATATTCTTGCAAATGGCCATTTGAGAGGTCAGTCCATGTTTTGAACAGAAGCCATTTATAAGCTTTTCATTGGTTATTGAAATCACAGGTTTATGCAAGGATAAAAATAACAAGTTACTATTAAAGGATAAAAAACCCTTAATCTGATAACCCTTTTTTCCAGTAACCTACATCCATATTACTGCTATATGTATAAGGCTTTTGGGTAGAACTTCAGATATTGGTTTTTAGGCATGGCTCCCAACATAACTGCAAAGGACCTCTTGGAGGTCTGTTCATCCCTTTTGACTGGAAGTCGAAAAATTGAATTAAATAAAGGTAATCAAGGCCCTTTGCAACTGAAAAGTTCGGATAATATCACCTGTATTTGCTTTGATGCATGGGCATCTATAGGGGAGAGCAGCTGCTCCCCCTGGAAAATAGATGCTTTAAAGGCAATGCAACCATCACAACCATTGTAATATTATTTAAATGGGATTCAACACATCTCTCCACGGGTGGTGCGACTGATGATGTAGGCGGGAGACCAGCAAAGTTTTGCTGTTTTTTTTTTTCTATATACTTGAAGGTCTCTGAAATAATATCAATGCTGAAAAGATACTATTGAACAGTAGCTCTTGGGAGTGGCCTGTTTTGGGAAGTTATGTGGCCTAATAATATCACTATTATCAAACTCTCATCGCGTCTTTTTCTATTAAAAAGGGCCTTGATTAGCTTTATTAGATCCTAGCTTTATGCTCGCTCTTCAGAGATAAATAAACCATCTAAAGGATCCTTTTCGGTGGGAATTGGACTCTATGGTGACTGGCGTCTTACTGAACGGCACTTGAGCCGTTGTTCAGAAGTTCTACTCTGATTATTGTGTGGAAAGGGAGATATAACTTTGAATGAAACGAGATGGATTTTAACTGACAGACAGATGCTACACCACATATTTGTAACGCATGAGAGCAGGATTTGGACCGGGAGAAGTACTTTTTTGGTAGAACTTTGGATGTGAGGCTCCTGGGTGTAGCCTATTTTGCGCAGTTTGGTGTAGCTCGATCTTAACTGAAAAGGACCCCTTAGAGATTTATTTATCTCTTAACAGAGAGCCGATTGAATGGGAGTCGAAAGCTGAGATTGAATAAAGCTAATAAAGGGCCTTTTTAACGCGAATGGGATAATATCGAATAAGACGCTATGGGAGTTCGATATCAAGGTGACAACCACTCAAAATGGGCCACGCCCAGGAGTAGTAGTTACAAAGTATTACCATAATCAGTATTTCTTATACTCAAATGAAACAGTGTTTTTGCATTGAGTTGGGCTGCCATGCTTATGGATATTAATAACGACTCTTAAAGCTTCAATTCCTGATTCGTTCCGAGTCCCTGTATCCTTGAAAAGTCATTGCTAGACTTTTCAGTTCTCTTGCTATTGGTATTGATTTAATATCTTGTGTACTGTGTTTCTTTAAAACAAAAAGCTCCTTAAAGTGACATTTAGATCTGTCGAAGATTTCTCAAGTCTCGGACTTATTTACCATTCGCACTTTACGTTGTCGTTATTACTTGTCTTTTGACATTGGATTTGTTTACTGACTTGTCTTGGAGATACGGTTTCCAAATTTGTTTCTTTTGCTGACCACTTCCTTCGAGTTCTTATTTCCTCACTTGATTTGCCTTCCTTTTGTGTGATACATGTTTGACACTGACATTTCATTGCAATTCCCTAAATTTCTTGAATTAAAGTATAATGTCATCCCTAATCTTATAATTGCACCCTTTTAGCCCATTAAGATCCACATTTCTGATTCGAACCTTTGTTTATTTATATATATTTTGGTGGTATTTGGCTCTTAAATTTTTTGGAATTTCAAAGTCACCTTTTCTTCTGTTTCTGTTTGCAGAAGGCATCTTCACTTGCTCCTTACCAATGATGTGAAGTGTACACGAACTTATATTCATTGTTTCCGAGATAGCGATTTTCAAAGAAAGTAATATTCTAGGGAGTGACAAAATGTAACATATGGCATTATTATATTAATTTAAACCTTTTAAAAGATGGTGGGGGTGGGGGAGCTAGAAGATTTGTATACATAATCGCAAACTAGCTTTCTGAACTGACAATGATGATTTTTAGTCAATGGTAAGGAGCATATCTGAGAAGTCTGTTAAATATTTTTGTAATTTTGTCCTCTTTTTCTTTTTAAAATCAATAACAGGTTTTCTAGTGGGTTTGCATTGTCTGTATTGAAAATAAAAATTTGTTCACAATCAGATCTCTACAAAATGTCGCTTTTATCCAATTGATACCAAGGCATTACTTTACCCCTCCCTCCCTTCACCTCATGGCTTTCATAACAAAATAGCCCTTTCATTTATTTTCTATCATGCTAGTGATTATTTTATTATCATGAAACATGACCAGGTCATCAACTCAGACATTTATTATTATTAAAGCATTTTTGTTGTTTTAAATATCGAAACAAGGCTTTCCCAAAACAGATTGGAAAAAAAAAATGAAAGATACAGGTTCCTCTGCAGTTCTTCTGCCGACCAACTGGAATCGTTCTAGTAAAAATATCTTCCAACAAATAAATGACTTCTAATTCATTAAGCCTATAATCTACAATTTTAGCATAATTAATTTGGATACTGCTCTGGAACCATCTTTAGAAGAAGAAAAGTACATATATTATGCTCTTAAAAGATCCAAAGGTAATTGTTCTAGAGCTAATATGAACATTGTTGTTGGAGATTGCAATGCACAATTTGGAAAAGTGCTTGAATATGTCAAGCAATCAGACTGTCCAATGACTAAATTGACCTCATTCTTATAAGTATCTATTTCTTTGAGTCTAATGGATATATGAGTGTTTGTTACATAATGATTAAAAAAATACTTTTTACTATAGAAAGAACATAACCTGTCCAATAAGAAGACAAGAAGATAAATCTGCAAAAGCTCGAGAACCCATTAGGAAAAATCCTCTCTTAAGCTATGGACCAAAAACTCCAAGGCTTTAACCGCATGATGACCTCATCCAGAGATTAACATAAAAATACACTAATTCTTTAAATGTCAATAATGTAAGGATTTAAAAAATTGATATAAAATTTTCTTCATAATATTTAGTTTAGTAACTTTTTTCTACTTTATATTTTAATAATTGGAAATCTTTAAACTATAAGAATTTGTTGTTAATAAAAAAATTGTATCAAATATTTTATTTTACTTAAATTCATCATACAAAATACAGCCTTGATTTCCCCAGGCTAATGAACTGCTAAATATGCAAACAAATCAATATATAATGCTACAATTAAAAATTATAATAATGTAAATAACAATAAAAACTTTAACACCTAAATAAAAAGAATAGTGCACTATAACAACATTAAAAATTAAAAAAATAATAAAAAATTAAATATATCTTATATAATACTTGGCAGTGTTTTGTCATCGTATACAAACAATATAACCAACAAAATTTATCATCAAGTTTGTTTTACAATTCATATAAAAAAAAAATATACAAATAAGAATAACAAAAATATAATATTAAATATTTTCTCTCATTATTACAAAAAAATTATATTTTCAATTTACATGACTAACTGGTTTATTAATATTTATTTCTATTAGATCTAAGTAATTTAAATATAGAACAGAACAGATCATTAAATGTAAGTAAATAAACCTCAGTTACCAATAATACAAAATTGAACTGAAAAGATTCAGTGAAACTATAAAAAGGAGAATGCCAAAAGAAAGAAAGTTTAGTTGCTTAGTGCTAATCGGTCGCTAAACCTTCTTAATACACTCGTCAGTATGAAAAGGAAAAAAAATAATGAAATAAATATTTATCTTGTTTTCACTCCAGTATTGAGGCGAGGCATGATTTAAAAGTTACACGGGATTTATTGTTCTATTCTTTGCAAGATAGTAATTGTGAATGACAGAATAAGATTACATCCAGATTATTTTTAATTTTTCTAGTTTTAGAAAAAAGAGAATAAAACAAGTTCCCTTCTAATTAGAGTAATGAACTTCAAAGTCAACAGATTAATATAGAATACACCGGCAAATACTACAAACTTTTAAAATAATAATAAAAAAGATTAAAAAAATGAAAAATTAAACAAGGGTTTATTTTGGAATATCTAAAATATAAGTATATCCATACATATATATTAAAAACATTTATTTAATAATTTAATTTGTAAAAATATAAAGGTATTATATTTTAATAAGTTCATTAAAAATGTTAATGTATTCACATATTATAACACACTTATAATTTACAAAGAAGTTAATAAGCACTCACTAAAAATATATAATAAACTAAAGTATATTTAATAAAATTGGTGTAATATCAGTGGATATTCATTACATATGGTTCATGTAATGTTATAACCTCCCATAACTTATAAAAATTTAACATCAATGAGCAGTTTTGTCATTTAAATAAAAAGATTTGTAAAATTAACATGAGTAATAATCTTTATATTGGCAAAGAACAAAATATATGTATCAATCCATTGAAACGAAGAAAAAACTAAAGTATAATTCCTTTTTCTAATTGTTTTTATTAGAATATATCTAATTTAATAGAATATTGTCAACTATAAGTTTTTACATCTGTGGAAATACTGTGTTCCACGATTATTTTCACTTTCTATTCCAGCTTTTAGAGAAAAATACAGATGTTTTGCCATTCATTTATGTTTATTAAATCAACAGCGAGTAGTATTCTCTCACAGGAAATAAGTAGCAATATAAAACACATTATTAAAATTAAAACAACAAAGAAAATTTCATATATTGTAGGCTATAAAAACATAAGAAAAAATTTGTAAGTATGAATGTAATTATAAAATTAGATAGCATTAATGTTATAATGGCATGCATTTCATATTTTAAATAACCTATTTTTAAAGGATAGGAGGCTATTGTTAATGCAGTATTATTTTAAATCATCATTTATGATTACCTCAAAGAATCATAACATAGCAACCTGTTTTACTTTGGTAAAGTTATCCAAATATTTCAGTATGCATAGTCATATAATAAAATATTGAGTAAGAAATATCCAACAATAAATTTTATCAGGTCCAGATGTTTTTATAAATGTAGTATTTATAAAAGCTATTTTTGTCAAAGTCTACTAGCAGGGCTGCATTAAATTACATATTTATTATGAACTTCATAAAATAAGAGGATAAATTTAATACAAAAAATAGGGGAAAGAACTAAATTAATAATAAACAAATAGAAAAAGACAATTAATATAAATGCTGAGGGTTTCTCTAAGAGTTGAGGAAAGAAGGAATGTGCAATTATTATTTTTTTGGAGACAAAACTAAATTATTATTTATAAGTAATAGATAACTTTTCGCTTCTAGTACTGTATGAGTATTGATTGCATGCTATCAAACTAGTGTTTGTTTTTAATTTACCTTTAAGACTTTGATAATGAATTGTTTGATTGTAAATAATTTTTGATTATACAATTGTTGAAGAAACTAGCTCTTAAATTTTATGAATCAAAAAACAATAAATCCTCAAAAATTGTTCCAATATCTCCATTTCAGATTCCATCAATTTGATGAATTGCTAATTCACAGAGCAATTAATCAATCTTTAACACAATCACATAACTAAAAGACGAGTATGCAATATACAATGCATTTTATGGTTGAAAGCACTTCATCAAATTGGTAATAATCATTACCTTGAATAGATATTTAATATTTACCCCCAAAATTAAAAGAATTACATAAAAAATAAACGAAATAAGGTAAATATATAAAAAAAGATGATTATTATTTTCAAATACCAGATAGGAAGAATGACCAAAAAAAAAATAAATATAAAATTGTATAAGATAAAAACAATTGCTGTACTGCTTGTTCTTAAAAAAAGAAAAACATAAAAAAGGACAACTACATTTAAATAAAATTAGTATGGGTAATTTAAATTATATAAAACTACTACATGCCCATCTTGGAAATTAGTAGTCAGTGAGTGTTTATTTACAATATAATTCATAGCAAAGTTATTTTGTGTATCTAATTTACACATTTACAAGTACTAGTATTAGTATATTACAATGTCACCTGCTCATACATTGATATATATATATATATATATATATATATATATATATATATATATATATATATATATATATATATATAAAAATTTTCAATTTAAATCAGTTAATCAATCAGTGCCATTTATGTGCAACATAATAATGTACTTAATTATATACATATGAGAACTTCATACACTTCTAACTTTCACCAATAACTCCTTATTATAAATCAATGAATCTAGAAAATATAATCATTTACTGATGATAAACTTTCAACTGGAATAACATGACATAAAATTTGAACATAATACAATACTCTGATAGCAATTGAAAAATTATAAGATATTTTAAAGGGAAGGGCGAGAAGATAAAAAAAAGTTATGATTCTTTTTTTAATATGTTGCTTAAGGAGGACTGGCGAGGGTCAATACATATATAACCAGTGCTTAGATCATGTCCAGATACAAGCAAGTTCATCAGGACTGATCCACCTCCTTGGTCAGGACCAAGAATTACTTGTTTCCTCTTTTTTGCATTTTCATCTTCTAAGGAAGATACACGCTTCCTACTCTCCGAGTCCACTAAAAAAAATAAAAAAAAAATGAATGCATAGATAAAAAAGGAGGGGAGGAAAATAAAATAAAAGTTGTTTTTTTGTAATAAGCAACTTCTTGCAAAACAAAATAAAAACTACAAAAAAGTTAATAATTATTCACATTCCTAACTAATTTACTGATGTACAAAAAGTCAATTTCCATTCATGAATCCATTTTGATATGAAAATCCTTACTTCATTGCCTATCAACTTCAGGTAGTGAACTATAATAAAATAAAATCCCTGTAAATGAACAATCTTAGTGGTACTTCAAAAAAATATCTAGTCCGATGCGCGCAATACACAAATTTCATGTTTGACAAAAAAAAACCCTATACTTAGCAACTTCAGAGAAAATAACTTTTTCCAGTGGCACAACCAGGATTGCTATCAAGGGGAGTGGAGCTTAAATCATTTCACTGAATTTCAGAAAAATATATCCCACTATATGGGGGGGGGGACTTCATCCCCAAGCCCCTAATTAGGCGTGCCAGTGGCTTTTTCCACATTCCTTTACTTCTTTTTGTTTTTCTCCATGAGATATAAAGCATTATAATTATTGTAAAAAAATTTCAGCACTTTCTGATTCATTACTGTTTATTTATTTTTTTAAGGGGCCTAAAAAAATACTAATTTCATCAATATTTGAGTTTTCCTTTTATACATATTATCTAATGAAGTAAAATACAGGCATATTTGCAACATTACATTGAAAATGAGTCATTACCTGAAGATGAAAATATTCTACGATGCCCTCCACCCTGATCATCTGGGTATTTGAGATTTGCATTTTCTTTATCCACTTGTAAAAGATGCACTAAACTTGAACTATTTGGTTGGTTTTTTTGAGTTTTAATTTCCATTCTTATTGGTGTGCTACATAAAAAAAAAAGGAAAATTAAAATTAAAAATAGGATTGAAAATTGATAAAACCATTTTAATCTTTAAGGGTTATCAACATAGCAATTATTCATAATTGTAATACAAATTTTCATAAAAATATTATTAATAATTCAATACTAATAACTGCCATTATTAATAATTCAGTTAGTTCTCTGATTCTTAAAATTTAAATGTATGGTTTGTAGCAAATACTAATTAGTTAGGATTAATTTCCGCTACATTAAAACTGCTTCTACTAAGTAAGAATAGTATAGTTTCCCGCTATTTATGGATTTAATTGATAATTGTTTATTTTTATATGCATCAGAAAATTTAACTAATTTACTGTCGTTTGATATAAACCATTTTGGGTACAAGTTTATCCCTTATTTATCTGGATGTAATGAACTCTCAAGAACCATATAATATGGATAGGCATAGACACCAAGATTATAATTTTATTATAAAAATAATAGAATATTCCAATAAAAAAAATCTAATAAATCAAGTGCTGGTTTAAAAATGTAATCTAACAATAGAAAATTGGAATTGGAAACTGATACAGGGACTATCTAGATACCAACTCATACAATTACCAATGTTTTATGGAATATTGGACTAATGGTAATAGTAAGTATGCCTGTAACATGGACTAGACCACCCAGACAGATATACATGGAACCAATTGATTATATGTAAAGCCTAAAAAAAGGAGTGAAATTCTTTTTATTTTTAGGATATCGAATGTGTTAACCTCCCTATGAATACAAAGCTCCCACCCTACTTTGGTAATGAGGAGATAAAAAAAAGTTATTAGATTTATTATAGATAAATTCTTAAAATATATATCTAGGACTCATCACATAACATTCCTTAAATGTAATCCATACATCCCAATACTTTGTCATTAATATAATTTTATCACAAAAAACACCAAATATTAAAAGAATATATCTGAAAAGTCTTAAAATAGCACACAACTAGGTATCGTTTCATTGTCACATACTTCAGTTGTCAGTTTTTGGGGGTGGGTTTGAAACTCATTAGAGAAACTGAAGGGGTTTTATGTGAGGGGGAGGTTGTCCAAGCATTCAATTATTATTCTGTGTGATTAATCCATTATCATTTTTATAGAATAAAGAGGAGTCAGATAGAAAATAAAGATTAATGAATTAACTAAGGTAATCATAAAAAATCAAAACCGTGTTTAAGTTTCTTTAGTAACTTATTTTTGTTTTTCATTTGCGATTAATAAAAAGTAATGGCAACAATCATAAACTTATATTTTATATTATATGTGTTAATAATGTAGCACAATAAACCTTTGGCCATTTAATCAGTTACTTACATGGTTTATAAAAAGTTTTTTTATTCAACATTGTTACAACACAAGGCTGGTTCAGACTGACTAAAGATAAACAAGGTCAGTAAAGCCAAAAGAAAAAAAAAAAGTAAACTACAAAAACTATACTAACCATCTTCCACTTGAATTATTGCTGCCAGTTGTAACAGGGTAATTCACATTCCAGATCAAATCAGATGACATCAACAGTGGAAGATCATCGATATCGGACATGGGAATGTAAGGAGCACGCGCTGAAATGTCATCAGTATCAGGTTCAACCAAATCAATCCCGAGGATTGATTTCATGGTAGTTTCTTCAAAGTGAGCAGATTCTTCCCCCAGGCTAGACAGTGAAGGCAAACTACATCCACCTGGACTCTATAAATATATATATAGAATATATTGGAATAGTGGAATATGAGAAGTAGAAGTACTCTATATAATAAATTAGAGGTTTCAAAACGGTTGATCCAGGTGCTTAGTATAACTTTATTTAATCATTTTCTTTTGACTTTCCGTGCTATAATCTGCACATCTTCAGAAATTATATTATCTCATTACAATAACATCGCATAGCTGCTATTGTCATTAATTAATTAAAACAGTATTATTAAGACAGGCCGGTCTCAAATGTTATCACTTTATATTAATAGACAGAGTTGGGCATATTCGTGAATAAGAATTTGTATTCACAAATGTAAATACGAATATTCGAGGGAAAAGGGAGGGCAAATCAGCGAATAATCATATACTCGCAGATGAAATATACAAATACGTTCGTATTTACTTGATAAAAATACAGATACACTCATATTCACTACAAAAATATACGAATCCACTTATTTTTGCAGGAATAAATATTAAAACAGCTATATTCTCAACTAATAGAACTAATTAAGGTATTCCATGACTAAAAATTATTATTGTTGTATTAAATTTTATGTTGCTATTAAAAGTAATTATTTAATTGTTATTTATTTATTACTTTCACTTACCTACATACGAAATATATAGTAAGGGAAAGTATTGCCATCATGAAAATTTTCGATTTCCCGTTTTCAACGGCACCGGATGTTTTGAGGTCACTTTAGTCCAAATAACCAAGTCTCGCGAAATGGTCTGTGTGTTTGTGTGTGGCAGGACTAGCTCAAAACTATTTGTCGTACGAAACTGAAATTAGGTATTTTAGGTATGTAAGTGCCCTCGATGTGACAGCCAAGATTTCTTCTAAATCGATCAAGAATAGTGAGCACTATATCCGAATACTATTTTTCTATTTACGATTTCTAAAAAACGGTTCTATCGATTTCGATTAAACTTTTTAAGTTTAATTTTAATGAAGCATTCTTTAATATTAACGAAATCAATTAGGCCTGATAGGGTTTATATTATTGGCTAAGGAAAAAATCTTCCTTTAAAGTAATTAGTTCTATTAGTTGAGAATATAGCTGTTTTAATATTTATTCCTGCGAAAACAAGAGTATTTGTATACTTTTGTAGCGAATATGAGTGTATCTGTATTTTTATCAAGTAAATACGAACCTATTTGTATATTTCAGCTGCGAGTATATTTGTAGTATATTGCGAATACAAATATATTAGTATTCATATATGCGAATAGGAATATTTGTATTCGTAGGTTGGGGGGGGGGCTTCGGGTGATATTCATATTCTTATTTGCGAATACAAATACACCCAACTCTGTTCATAGAAATATAACACAAATGTTGTCTGCACAGAAAAAAGGACTGACCAAGATAATACAGGCTCCAGTAATAATGGAAAAGCATATATGTGGATGAAACATGACACATTTAAATTATTATATAAAAAAAAAAAAAGCATGAAATAAAATATGGTGTATAACCTAAACTAAAATTCTTTAATTATATAAATCAACGACATTTAAGACTGACCAGTCTTAATTAACTAATGAATATGTGATATTATACAAAGTAGCAGCAATGAGATATTATCGTAATAATAATAGAATTTCAGAAGATAAACAAATTGAAGCATGAAACATAAACATAAAATGATTAAATAAAATTATTGGATTAAATAAAATTAAATTGGAAGTAGCCATATTGAAATCTATACTTTTTATGAGAATATATGTATTACATAAATATACATACATACAAAAAAAAAAAACAGCTGGACTAATTAATTTTTAAGTGTGAGCGAACGGTGCGCCAAGAGCGTGACCCCGGGGAACATTCCAGTTTCTTAGGTGCCAAAAATCTTTTCATCTTTCATTATTTTTAAATTAATTCATTATCCTGGCAATAACCCTCTTGGGTTCTTAAGATGATCACTAATCCATTGTACCTTAAACAGGCTTTTTCCCAGCCAGGACAGCGCATCAACCTTTACTGGAGCTACAGGTATAAAGCATTTCACTTTTTGGTGTTTTGATTTTGAAATAAATTGAATCATAATTTTGCATAGTGAATAATATAGGAGTAATAAGAGAATGTGATATTGATTAAAACAAGAATTATTAAAACTATTCTATATTCGTAAGTAACGTCCTATGTTCTTGAGGAAGAAGTTCATAAAATATTTTTAAATCATTGCTATACACTAATAATTCAATTACAAAACTCCCTTCACATTTGTGAAAGTATTGAAAGAATATATCTAAAGTATATCTTCATTTAGG
>OU426980.1:33200977-33567894 GCA_911387785.2 Aelia acuminata
TGAGTACTTTCAGCCTATATGATCAAAAATTTTCTTCAAACCAGGCACCTTTTTGGCTCTCAGCTCCCGGACTATATCATGCCATAATATTTTACAGCTTGGATGGGATATAATGCCATATCCACCATATTTCCCAGATCTAGCACCCGAATATTATTTGATCTGGCCTCCAAAAAATCTTTTCGACGGTAAAACATTTACTTCAGTAGGTCAATAATCATCTGGATTAGTTTTTCGCAAGCAAAGAACAAACTTTTTATGAGCATGGAATTATAATTCAGCCTGGAAAATAGCCAAAGGTATTGGACCATAATACACATTAACTAATTCAATAATAGATTAAATTACAATAAGTCATGAATGATAAAAACAAATTAGGTTGTTTTAACATTCTGATGATGTCTGAATTAGAGAACTGAAGACACAGGCTAGTTTGCTTAGCTTTATTTTATTCACTTAATTAAGGCCTTAGAAATAATATTTTCAGTTTTGACTTTATTATAGTTATTGAACAATCAAATAAAGTACTTGGTATCTTAAATGATTTTGTATTATCAATCTCTTCCAATTCAATATCTTCCAGTGAATTCAATATCTTCCAAGAACTCAGGTTTTCATTCGAAATATACAAAAAACAAAAATGCCATCCGGATTTAAAAACAACTATGGAATATTTATTCCAAATAAAATATAACCTTAATAAAATGAACAAACTATTGTTTATTTTATTATGTTTGTTTCAACTAAAATAGAGATGATGGCAAAAAAATAAATTAATAAAAACAGCTTTGGGAACATCTTATTTAAATCAATCATATGCATTTATCAAATATAATAATTTATAAAAATGAAACATTACTTGATTTACAAAGATCTCTGATCCTTAGATGAGCTATAACAAGCCTCATAATTGATGCTTTGTCTAAGTGGGATGCCACTGTAGGTGGAACAGGCAGGACATGAGAAAGATCAGAAAATATTTCACTTTCTTTACTACGCCTTGACCTTGCGGCATCTCTGGACTTTTCTTTTCTTTTTTCACTGTTTCTACAAAATAAATATATATTATTATAGAGAATGTTTTAAATATATTTAAAAAAGTTACTAAAAAAAAATTATTTTTTTAGTAAAATAAAAATAGATTGGTGTAATATCAAGAGAAAAATTAAGAACTACATTTTTTTCATAAAGAAAATAATTACTAATGAAGATTAGATTGTAAAATCAAAATAAAAAAGAAAGTTATGGTGTAAAAAAAAGAGAGATGTAAAAAAAGGAGAGAGTGTGTAATTAAAAAGATTTTAGTAAAATTATTCACTATAATTTTACAATTTCCTGTTTTAAGGGCAATAATTTTAATCTTATGTATTGATTTATTTTAAGGAGGAAATAAATAAATAGATTTTACCTCACATGAAATAAATACTATATTAATAAATAATTTTACTGTTGGAGTATTAATGGTTCAATTTTAATAAATTTAAAATGTTTTGATTAATAAGTAAAATCTATACAACATTCTACCAATATAAAATGAAAAACAATATGAATTTTGATTTTCTAAAAGATTATATATATATATATATATATATATATATATATATATATATATATATATATATATAATAATGAAAGCTGATCGAACCCGAAGGGTCAATTGTAGACACCACAACTCACTCCCTGCACACACCTCTGTTCACCGACTGCCATCCAGACCCAACTTCGAAAGATTTGCCTTAATACAATCCTACCAACTCTGTCTCGGTCTATCCCTCTCGGACGTTTTTCAATCAGCATCGTGCTTAGTAATCTTCTTGGAATTAGTTCACTACTAAGTTTCCCAATTTGACACGCCCATTTTATTTGTCTCGCTATTATTACCTCAATTATATTTAGCGGGTACAGTTAACTCAGTTCGGGGTTGTGTAAGGGTCTAAATTCTCTGGTTAGTTCATCTCTCTTGGGTCTAAATATTCTACGCAGTACTTTATTTTCAAAAACCCTAAGCTCATCCCTCAATGTCAGCGGCCATGTTTCGCATCCGTAAAGGACCGTTGGAAGAATAATAGTTTTGTAAATCCTAATATTTAAGTTTCGAGACAGAAGGCACGAGCCAAGCAATTTCGCTACTGAAGAGTAGCAAGCATTACAGGCTTTTAATCTAGCCATAATTTCCTCATCGATTTCATTTTCCTAGTTACCATTACCACTAAATATCTAAATTTCTCTACGTGTTTGAACGTATTCCCTTCTACATTAATATCAGCTAAATCATCACCACTTCTACAACTAACCATATATTTTGTCTGATCTGCATTTATTTCCAGCCCAAGTTTTTATCCGGCTTTCATCAACGTTTTTGTATCTCGTTCTATAGTTTCTATGTCCTCAGCAATCAAAACCAATTCATAAAGAATATCCGAGAATGGGTATATTCCCTCTAAAATTCAAACCCTTTCCGGTACGTGTCACCTCCTTAATGGCATATTCTAGACCTAAATTAAATAAAACTGGAGATAGAGAATCACCAGTTCACTAGGAATATTATCTGTTCCTGCAGTTTTATGCTATTTTAATTTTCCAATCGCTATTTCAACTTCCTCTTGACTTGGTTTTACTATTAACAGTTCAGCACTCTGATATTCCAAAGGAGAAGATAAAATATTATTTTCCGTAGTTAAAATACGAGTATTATATAAATAATCCTTGAACCGACTTAATATGTCTAACCTGATCGACCAAGATATTATTATTTTCATCCCTACTTCTAGTTTTATCAAGTCCCAACCATTTACGAATTCTGTCGATGCCTTCGTACAATGCTCTTATGTTATTCTAGAATTTACTACTTTCAATTGCTATTATTTTATTTTTGAGATAGTCTCATTTATTAAATCTGAGCAATTAAGAAGTTTCTTTTCAAAATACTTTCAAGTAAGAGAAATTGGTTTCGTTAAGATTTGTTGACGCTTGTAATTTAGCAGTTTTCTTTTTTCGCACATGTTAACACAATCTTGATCAAACCAAGGTTTTTTTCTTTTTCTTTTCCCTTTTACCAAGACAAAAGCTACCGACTTCTTTAATATTACCCCTGATGCCTTCCCATAACTCATCAGTGTCTTCATTATCCTCGTCAGAAGATTTTTAAGTCTCAAACCTATTTTGACTTCAAGCTTAAATTGTTTTCTAATTGTCAAAATTTTTAATTTATCCAGATTACAATTATCACAATAGAATCCAACCTCATTTTTATTTTTTATTTTAAGCCTTTGATGAATCTTCGCGATTATTATTACAATTACGATTAGATTCGCGATTGATCTGACCCGCATATGGCCCCACCATATGATCTAATATTAGTTATGCTATTTTGCCACATATGTTGCAACAAAATGTGATTGATTTGATTATGGGTTTGCAAACCCGGTGATGTCCAAGTATATTTGTGTATATATTTGTGCTTAAAAGTAGTAGTTAGTACTTTTTGTTATTAAGTTTTTCGAGATGGCAAAATTTATTAGCTGTATTTCGTTATCATTGCTACAATTAAGTAAACTTTTCTTAATGATCATTAAAGATATACTTGTTCCCTCCCTACCTTTGCGTTTGTGTCTCCCAGAATAATTTTCATGTAGCTTCACGGTAGTTTATCATAAACCGATTCTAGTCTTATATGTATATATATATTTATATATATTTATATATATATATATATATATATATATATATATCTTTTTTTTTTTAGAATGAAAATAAGGCCTACAAATGGATATTCTATGAGAACTATGTGTCTGCTAATGAACCTCCACAAAATAACAGTCTCTTGTAACAAAAAATTAATGTTAGTTCAATTCTTCAAAATAATTAGATCTTTTCTTTAGAAGCATTCAATCCTAGCTAAACTTTAGAACATGCAACAGATGTCACCCTACATCATCCCATTAAATTATTATGATAGCCTATTAGAACATTAAGTGGGTTGTTTTAAGTGCTGTGTGAATTAGCTGCTCCTTTGCCCAGTCAAATCATTGAGCTCCTGTGCTAAACGGCCTGAGTTTGAATGTGGCTTTGGCGGGACATCTTTAATACTCAGTCTCACAGATCGTCTTGGTGGCCAAGAGATCCTCCTGCGGCAAACCCAGCTTCTATAAAGTGGGCACCCTTAATTGAAAAATTAAGAGGGAAAACCTGGCAGTCGAGCATTATCTCGGGGTCAAATCACCTCCTTGCAGGGCCGCTGACCAAGAAACAGTACTGAACCCAAGACCCTCCATGGGTTGTAATTGTACAGTTTTTTTAAGTTAACTGAAAGTGCTACAACAGTAAGAATTTGATAATTAGGATATTTGGACATCCTTGATGATACAGTAAACTGAATCGGCTCATGCTGCCCTATCCTTGTTTTCCTATTCTCTTAAAATTGATATGGAGAATATCTCTGTTGAATCCCACAATGCTAATGAATTCCAACCTCACACTTACTTATGCACATATTTAAAAATATCTAGTATGAGATACACTGTAATTAAGTTACTGTTCCATGCACATCACCAACAATGCAACCTGATTACAATAGGATCTAGACTATTGTAGGTAGTCTAAATCCATAGTCTAATAATCCCATTTAAATGCAATAATTGATTTAATTTAATCACAAAGTGTAAATATCATGAGCAATTTAGGAAATATCTAAATTATCAATTAACATTAAAAGCAGATGTTTGGGATGAATTCCAACAACAGAACAAGTTGTTTACCTAAAGCATTATCATTTCTTAACACTACCATTAGATGGGTAGATAGAGTGCTTTTAAAAATATCATTTAATCACTTGGATAAAGAAAAAAAGTTTTTTATTACTTTTCTCAATAAGTTTAATTTTTGTATGCAGGCAAAATAAATTTTACATTGGATTGTTTAATAAATACTTAATAAGCAATTCTTTGTTTGTATGTAACTCTTTGAGTTTTTATTATATAAGATTTGCTTAAAAAACATTAGAGAAATTAAAAAAAAAAATGTGAATTAGAGGAACAGGACCGGGAAATGAATATATAATAAATGAGTTAATTATATAAGTGTATAACAATATAAACATTATGTATTATGAAACTAAACTCTTATAATATAGTTTGAGTTATAAAACTCAGAAACCAATAAGATAACACCATGTAAATTTTGATAGGACATCACTAACTATACATATGATATTATCACTGAAATGATAACCTCTATGGTAGTCCATTTCAAGGGAATACAATTGAAGGCAAAAATTCTTTAATTTTAGAGTGAGCTTTAAGAAAAGCAAAATTATTAATTAGAATGTTATTAAGATGTTCAATGAAAAAATTAAGAAACAAGGATATCACAAAAGTGAAGAAGTGCAATGAAGAGATCATGGCCAAGGTCAATAAATCAAATGAAAAAAAAAAAAAAAAATGATTTACCAATGAACAATCATAATCATTGATAATCAAAACGTTTACATGGAGACAGCTTTTGTAACACTGCAGAAATTAAAATTTAATAATAACATAAATCCATCGATGTCTAAAGTATGATGGAACATAAAAATCTACATATAAATATTACATAAATAATTAAAATTAAACTTTAGGAATCCGTAAAGTATTATCAAATTAATTACAAATTATTATTTAAATGAAACAATGCCTAAGTAAATAGAGATAAGAATCTTGAAATTTTAACTCACTCACGGTGTAACTCACATCACTTTACAGTGGAGTTTAATTAGAAATAAAGCTAACTCTAGTTATTGAACATTAAATTACTAATAGCAAATAAATATTATTGGTTGTTCAAATGGTTAAATAAATAATCACAACTTTAGCGAGAGACCTTGAACATTTCCTAAAAAATAACGAACAATAATAATATAAGTAAACAGAAGATACACACTAATATCAAATAACAAAATAATTATGAATAATAGACAATGTTAGAAGAAATGAAACAATAAACATTCAGAAAACACTTAATAATATAAAAAAATAATCATTATAATGGGTCTTTTCAAAAAATCATTAACAGACGTATCAATAGTGAAAAAATGGTAATGATGGACTTAAAAATATGAATCGTAATAGGAAATTCCTTTTAAAAAAGAAAAGGTTTACAGTAAAGAATTTAACAGCAGAATCTGAGAAGTGTATCAAATGTAGTAATATAATAGCCTAGTTGTTGATAAAGCCATATTAAACTCACTAATGAAAGAAACAAACTTCAATTACTAATATTTCTGCTTTGATATTCTTAAAGTAGTTAATATATTACAATGTTATCAAATTACATCAGATGAATAATAAGATAATTAGGATCAATCTTAATCAGCCCATCTATTAAGTGATCGAATATCAAGCTAGAATATTTAATCATCGTTGTTAGAATGAGTTAACTTTAAGTTAATATTTAAATGTTGAGTGCAATGACCTAGTTAGAAGAAAGAATTATTTTTAATAGAAACGTACCGTCGTTTTTCTTTCACTCTTTGAGCACAGACCTCCATCTGTACAGTTTAAACAATAATATTTCCTTAGACTTCAGTAAAAACTTAAAAGATGGAAGAAACGTGACTATAAACACAATAAACACAAACTTCCAAGATTATAGAGTATGTACCGAATTCTTCAAGATACGTCGATTATAACAGACGTCATGATCGATTCCAGAACTATTTTCTCTTAGCTACTTGACAAGGAACTTTCTTTTAAATTACATTTAAAAAAATAAAAACAAATTTTTGCTTTTGGAATTTATTTATTGTAATATTTACGAGAACAGCTATAGCGGTAATATTTGTAAATCCACATTTTAATTGTTAAGAAAATTAAGACTAGATTTATTTTATATTTATAGATACATATTGAACAAAAAATTAATATCCAATTTCTATTATTCTGAAAGAGGAGGTGAACAGACACCCATTGGTTTTGTAAAATTAAAGATATTGGTATTATATGGAGAAGTGGTTTGAGGAGCTTAAGTTTAAAGGTTTCGCCAATAATCCAGTAAAAGTCAAAGTTATGCAAGTAGGCAGGGAAGAGGGCGAGCTCAGAATAGTTGTGATGGGCAACAACTTGAGCAGGTGGACAAGTACACATACCTGGGCACCATCTTCAGTTGGGATGTTAGAATCGAGCATGAGATTCTAAACCGAGTAAAGAAGGCCAACCAAGTATTCTTCCAGATATCCAATACATTGGTGGGAAAGCAGGAAATCAGTCAAGAGGCCAAGCTCCGGTTGTTCAAAACACTCCCGGTCATGCTATACGGATCAGAAAGCTGGTTTCTTCTCGACAATAGAATTAGTAGGGTTACCGCAACTGAGATGAGGTATTTAAGGAAACTAGCTGGAAAGACAAGGCGGGACCGAGTAAGAAATGAAAGAATTCGGGACTCAGCGCAAAGCCTGATCGGGACATTGTCGAAGAACACCAACTCAAATGATATGGGCATGAATGGGAGATGAGCATTGAGGAAGCTGGATATTAAAGGCCAGAAAAGGGCATCCACCGGTTGGCAGGCCGAGAACCACATAGAGCCAGTATATGGAGAGATTCGGGATCGAACAAGGCTCGTCCTTGGCAGGCATGGAGTATGGCGCAAGATAGGGATGCCTACAGGAGATGGGTCAAATCAACTCCACGCCTTTATGGGTCAAAACCACATAGCCTTTTCAAATAGACCTCGCCGTACACAGTAGCCTGGCCAGGGTCTATCAACATTTCGTTAGAAGTTACAACGCTTTCGGTTCATTATAATATGTATTAGGATTGAAAAATTTACAATAACAATTCTTTTTGCTTAGAAATGAATTTGGATTCACCAACTATCACAAATCACCCAGAAATCCATTGCG
This sequence comes from Aelia acuminata, assembly GCA_911387785.2. Taxonomy (NCBI): domain Eukaryota; kingdom Metazoa; phylum Arthropoda; class Insecta; order Hemiptera; family Pentatomidae; genus Aelia; species Aelia acuminata. Next base: position 33,208,857 of record OU426980.1, read on the forward strand.
ATTCTTAAACTCCTTTCTAGATGCTAAGACGCCTTATAAAGAAGTACCGATAAATGGTGCCAGAATTATCCACTGTTTGAAGTTTTTGATCAATAGCTCCTACAATATTCACCCACACCTTTGGGAAAATTGGAGTGCAGGGAGAAGTTTAGGTTGCTGAAATGGAACATATGTTGTAGTGACTGACCTGACACGTCGTAGTTTCGGTTTCGGCCGAAGAAGCTGGTTTCGGCTGAAAATCGGACGAACCTTTGGACAGCCGAAACTTGCATTCGTGTCTTTTATCCCCGAGAAGGGTGCGGGACTACCCGATTTCAGCTTGTAAGCTCGATCTCATTCATTGTTTTTAGCACTCTCGAATTAAATATTGTTTAGTTTCTGTTATTTTAGTTAATTATAATTGAACTATCATTCTATAACATATGGATTTCTCTAATACTTTTGGTATCTATAAAAAACATGTATACATTTTTAAACTATTATTACATTTTTAAATTCGGTACAATTTGTGACCGAAACTGACTCAACGGACAAAATAACTTCTGAGATACAGCTTTTCGAATTCAGCATTCACAAAGCCACAATTTTGTATTCCAATTTATGATGACTTGGCTTTATGTTGACAGAGATTTAATTTTTATATCAGGTGATAAGACCTGTTCATTTTATATGCGCAGTAAGAAATGAGTCACTTTGAGATTAAAATTATTTTATTACCGGTTTATATTAGTTATTATATAGATATAGTAATAGGAATTGTTATTATTATCAGCCTGTTATTGCAAGTATATTTCAACTTTTAGGCCTCTACTACTTCAGGGGGTATGTTCTAACTTCTTGCGGGGACCAATACTTGAAAGTATGGGCCGGGATTCGATCCTATAACCTAAATAGAGTATCACACTGCTAAACGGTATAAGAGGAGTAAAGTAAAAGTACACCTAACTAGTTTACCTCTCTTACCACTTTTCTGTGCCAACCCACGTATTGTATAAATAATTGGGTTCAATTACTATCATTTTATAAGCTTGCATTGATGTTATTGCTGAACTAAACATGTTACACATTTACACGCATTACATATGCACACCTAAATATGTTTCGGCCGAAAATTTGATTTCGGTGGGACACTTGTATGTAATAACACCCTATTTACTTATTGATATTTTTTGTTTATGAATTAGACAACATAGAGTGTGGTATATTTTAAATTAATGAAAACCGATATGAATTGGGCACCTCCAAAGGATGAACATCGAAAGAACGGCAAGGATTACGTATAAGACGAGAGTTGACGGAAGAAGACCAAGAGGAAGACCACGGATCACCTGGGAAGAAGGTGTACGGGAAGGGTTCAGGAAGCGAGGACTGGACTGGAACAAAAGGAGAGAACTGGTACAAGAGAGGGATACCTGGGTCAAGCTCTATAGAGGGCATCCCCACACTGCACAGCGGTAGAAGGGGAAGGAATGTGATGATTATGATGATGAAAACCGATATGAAACTTTGTTTAACTCATCAAACTTTTTCACTTTTTTTTTTTTATATATATAACTCTTCAATAATGTTTAAACTGTGATCATCACAACTTTGAACATACACTCATCTTCGTACGCCATATGGTACTATTTATATTTTCATTATGAAAAATACAGAATCATAACAATTTTCTATTGTTATTTGCTACAGATTTGATTTCATTGAAAAAAAAAATTGGTGCGATGAGCGCAACACACAATTTACACTAAACAACCTACTTAGATTAAAAATCCACTGTTAAGCTGTTCTTTAACGATGAGGCGGTGACAAAGATAACTGCGAACCTAGACGAATTGGTGAGCTCTAGTTTGCTCAAACCTCAGCAGAATGTTGTTAATCAGTATGTGTTCCCGGGTCTTACCTATCCTCTCCAGACAGCGCCCCTTACAAAGATACGCCCCGATATATTAGAAGGAATTGATACTAACATTCGGAGGAGTATCAAAGCCATTATTGGGCTACCGGCCAACACCTCTACAGCGATGGTCTACGCACCAAGAACATATCGAGGACTGGGATTGATCCGTTGCCAATGGGAGGCTCCTCTACAGCATTGGTCCATTGCTCAGCGGCTGTTAAATGTGCCGCATACCCTGTTCCAGTCTATATTTTTTATATAATGCCCCTACAACTCTATCCTCATAACTCGCCGGCACCATAGGGTTAAGTATGAACTTACAAAACTCGTGAAAGAGAAGAACTTTGCCTGCATTGACGAGGTATACTGTATAGACACAGATGGATTCACGAGGTATGCAGACATTGTCGCATTCCCCAAGACCGGGAAGAAAGCACTGATCCTGGATCCGACAGTTAGATTTGAGAACAATGGCCTTGACCAGGCGGGTGAAGTGGAAAGGGAAAAGAGAGAGATCTACGAAAAGTGCATCCCTTTCCTTAAAGAGAAGTTCCGCGAGACCTTCGAAGAGAGAGAGTTCTCCGTTAGAGGCCTCTGCTTTGGATCTCATGGACCGATCCCTAACAGAACAAGGAGTTTTATAGAAGACCTAGGTGTCGAAATGAGAGAGATTGCGGTGTTGGCCGAAAATATAATCATGGACTCTCTGGGAATTATCCACCACCATTTGTATGGAAATTCATTATACGTAGTCAGAGATACCGTACAAATCAGTCTATCTTTTTATTTATATATATATATTTATTTATTTATCTATTTATTTGCATATTTATTTATTCATTTATTAGATATAAGGTTTTTATTGGTATTTTTCTTTTTGCGGTGTTTTTACTCTAGCAGTTCTGTATGTGTGCCTATTTGTAATGTGAGTGTTAAGAGAGGGAAGGAAGAGAAAAGGAGTAAGATTATGAGAAATAAGAAAGAAGAAAATAAAATAAAATAGAATAAATGGGAATAAAAAATTTTTTTTTTTTTTTTTTTTTTTTTTTTTTATTTACATATGTTAGCTTGAGACATTTTTATTAAATTTGCCATCTACTTGCGTAATAAGCAAATATGCTGGCATGAGTAATAATATGAAAGAATGAAAAACACTAAACACAAAAAAACAAACACAAAACAAAAAACAAACACAAAACACAAGACAAACACAAGAATAAATCAAAATCGAATAAGTTGACAAGTGTAAGAGAAAACTGTAAGATATCTGTTTAATGCAGGAAATCTCTTGGCCAACGCCTCAACAATCTTCTTGGCGGATTATAAGGGTTTGTGGGAGTGTGTAGAGCTTGTGTTAGTGGGTTGGAATTTAGAGTAAGTCTGTCATGAAAGTTACGGTAGCGCTCTATGGCTGTTTCTTCGACGTAAGGAATGTCAAGGTCAGTGTGTAAGGTCTCATTAGTGACATAAAAGGGGGCATCTACGATCTTTCTTAATATTTTAGATTGGAATGACTGTATGAGTCGTATATTAGATTTTTTGGCTGTTCCCCATAGCTCAATACCGTAAGTCCAAAGTGGTTTAAGAAGTACTTTGTAAACGGTTAATTTATTTGTCATAGATAATTTTGATCGTCTGTCAAGTAGCCTTGAAAGAAGTCCGTACCGCTGGTTCAGTTCTTTTCTTTTGCGTTTAACATGGTCTTTCCAAGTCAGTCGTTTGTCCATGTAAAGGCCGAGATAGCGTACTGAATCAGAGGTGGGTATCGGAATGTTGTTAAAAAATACCTGAGGGCAAGAGTCGTGCTTAAGTGAAAACGAGACATATTGGCTCTTGGCTTCATTCATTTTTAGCCTCCATCTTCGAGCCCAAGATGCTACCTCGTCTAGGTGTTCTTGGAGCACTTGTGAGGCTTTAGTGGCATCTTTGTTTGATGTCAAGATAGCTGAGTCATCAGCGAATGTAGCCAATAGGGTTTCCGGATGTTGGGGAATGTCTGAGCAGTACATATTAAATAATGTCGGGCCCAAGACACTACCCTGAGGCACTCCAGCTCGTATTCTTTTTATTTTAGAAAATTCGTTATCAATTTTCACGCGGAAAAATCTATCTTTTAGATACGATTGCAGTATTAGAAAGTAGGTTGATGGTATAAATGATTTCAATTTACTAAGTAATCCGTCATGCCAAATTCTGTCGAAAGCTTGGCTCATGTCTAAGAAGACACCCGGGCAATAAAATTTAGATTCTAAAGAGAAAGAAATATAATCGACTAAACGATAACATTGTTGAATTGTAGAATGATTTTGTTTAAACCCGTATTGAACATTTGGAATAACGTCAAATAGATTAAGAGAATTTAGACGCCGCAAAAGAATTTTTTCGAATAATTTGGATAAAGAAGGTAGAAGACTGATTGGACGGTAAGAATCTACACAATCTACGGGCTTGTTGGGTTTGTGAATCATTATAATAACCGAGTATTTCCATAAGATTGGGAAGTGCGTGGTTTTTAAGATTGAATTGTATATGTTTGTCAAAAATATTATTGCTTTTTTAGGTAAGTTTTTTAAAATACGATTGGTAATGAGATCATATCCGGGTGACTTTCTGTTAGGTAAGCTATTGATAAGATTACTAATTTCGTCAGGATGGAAAGGTTTCGGTGGTGGAGACATCTGCAAGGGAATTCGTAGCTGATGCTCAACTAATCTTTCACTCAGTGAATCTTGAAATTCACTGTGTGGAGTAAATATGTTTTCCAAGTGACTTGCAAACAATTCAGCTTTTTGTGCATCTGACTTGGCCCAGGAGCCATCAGGATACCGAATGGGATGAGATGTTTCTTGATGGTCTAACAAGCGTTTTGTTATCCTCCATATTGATTGACTGTTGTTATCAAAACTACTTAGAAGACTGTTAAAATTTTCATTTTTTGCTATTTTTAATTCATTCCGCAATTCCTGTGTTAGTCTATTTAATAGCAACTTATCAGAAGGATAACGCGTCCGCTGCCATTTCTTCCGTGCTCTTCGTTTCTGTTGTAATAGATATCTTATTGACTCTGGAACCGCATGATTTTTGCTATTAATTCCAATACTCTGTTTTGGGGGACCGGAGGAAGAGTTCCAGGCTGCCTGTTGTATGGCGCGAGTTAAGGATTGGACAGCATCGTCAACATCTTCTGGTGTCCTCAATGTAGTGTTTAAAGATATTGATCTTTAAAAATAACAAAATAACAAAGAAAATAAAATAACAAAGAAAAAACATAATTGTAAAAGATATAGAAGGGAAAAAAATTATTATGATATTATAATTATAAAATCAAATGTAACAATGTATTTTAGTTACAAGTATACATGTATTTGAGTATTGATTGGTACGCTGTGTAATATAGCAACCCAATGTATTTGGGCAGCATTGCTTATTATTGAAATAAAGCATTTCTCTCTTTTTTTAAAACTCTTGTTTTTTATTGCGAGTTGCTTTTAGTAAATATATCGTGAAGGTGATTCGACAGAAGAGGTATTTACGGCTCGTAGTAAATTAAAACTTAATTTTCAAAAGCTTTTCTGTTATGCCTATTCGGAAACCGACCACGATTACTGTTCCCCTAAAACCATCTTATATTTCATTCAGAAATCTATTATGGAACTAAATTTTGTAAACTAAAATAAATGATGTAAGATTATTTTGTACCATATGTTTTTCACACCGTAAACTGCTCTAAATAACTTGAGCATCACGCATTTACTCTCTCAAGTACAAAACATTTTTTTTTTTTTATACGGGGATGAAAGCATAATACTCCATCGCTTCTGATTTTATAATTCTTTATTTAGTTGTTGAAAACTTCATTTAGTTACCATGGAAACAAACAAATCCCATAAAATATGAATGTTACAAAACACATGACCAGAACACCTTTACTTATAAAAAATGGTCTGGTTATAAAACAAAGGCGTATGCGCATGCCTAAGTGTGTTCAACATGTTTTAAGAGTTGTCGGAACATTTTTCTCCTCTATATGTTTATCGATGTAGGTATTTTTTTAATATTTAGCCATTGATTATTACTAGGTATAACTATTAATAGTTAATTTCTCTATTTAAAGAAAATAAAAGGTACTTTATAGGAAGAAAATAATTTTCCTTCGCCATTTAAGCGCCACCAGAACATATCTATGGGGATAAAACCTACCTGATCATAAAAATTCTTGATTGTCATTAATCAAGACGAGTTTAATCAAAATCGCTAAAGCAGTTTTTGAGAAAATCGAAAAAAAACGTAAGCAATTATAAAATATAGTATCACCTTCGTTAGATCAATTTTGATAAAAACTTTGCTGTCACATCTAGGGTATATGGATATATCAAATACCTAATTTCAAGTATGCTCGGTTTATCGTTTTTCAGCTAGTATGTTCACACACACCCGCCCATGCACACGCACACGCACACGCACACGCACACGCACACGCGCGCGCGCACACACACACACACACACACAATTTCGTTGTTTAACATGGTTATTTGGATTCAGGTTATTGGACCCGATTTTAAATGTTTCACGACCACAATACTTTCTTTCCTTACTATATATTCCAAATATAGTAAGCGAAAGTAAAAATATATTGAAATTTACAGCTTATTAACTTAATGAACCCCATTGTTGTTATTATTATTATAAGATAAAGTGGTCGGGATCGCCATAAGCCCTGATGAAGTCCTATTAGATCGAAACATTAGCGCCCATGATAATATGTCCACCATATTAGTGTATCTATCTTTTTTGACCACACGTTCAACCAATTTCTCTACTTTTAAAATCTACAGTCAATAAAACTTACACTATACTAAATGTTTTTTATAAATAAATTTAAATTATATTATAGTAATTGAATAATTGGTTTCTATCTTTTCAATAGTATATCATTAAACAGCCGAGACGTTGATGCTATAAATTTTCAGTTCTAAGATTAATATTTGTACTGTATTAAACATTGCTGGTTTATAATATGTTTGGAGAGAGCACAGCACCCATCGGATTTCGAAAGGTACATCTTTCAGGTACGAAAAATTCAATAAGTCAAACTAATACAATTGTTAATAATACTATATAACATAATGTCGACCTTCATTGGTAATCAATCCTAGATTATCAACCATTTTGTTTTGTTTTTAACAGAAAAATAAGGTTAAATACTGTGTTGATGCTTTGCATAGGAAGATTTCAGAATAAATAATTACTGATATTAATTTATTGCTCATTAAATCCTTATTCTGGATTTTGTATAAGAATTTAAGCATTATTTGAGTTAATGTTTAAGATAATTATTTTTATAATGCGATGTGGATAAACTGTACATGAAATTTCTTCGATTGAATCTGATTATTAATGCATTCCACACAGGTTAGCCAAAGGAATAAGGTTCTCCCTTGAAATAATCTTGAGTCTCCAAAGGAATTGTACCGAACGGGAACATGCCTGCTAGGATTAATAAATTGGTCGCATGCGCTATGAGAGTCGTTGAACCAATCAGTGGCAGTCGAGTTATGTCCGCCGAGAGGGATCGGAGTCTTTACTTGTGTGTAGCCGTCCTGGCTCTATGCCAGCTCCTCAGTTCCATCTACCTCTACCTCTATATCGGGAGTTTGGAGAGACGGTGGAACCAGGATGAGAGGGTCCGCTGCAAGAGGGACATCGACAACGCTGTCCTTGCCAGCGACGAGACGGTCGAGTTTTTCAAGCCGACAATCCGTGATGAGCCTGTCGAAAAGGAGAAGACCACGAATGGGAGCCAAGATCACTGGGTCTGGCTTACCTCCTACTCAAGGATTCCCGTAAGTAGTTGTTAATACCACAACTTTGCAAGTCTGATTCCTTTCATTCATCTGCTCGGTCTACCTCGCTAGTCGTTCGTGTTTAACCAGCTTGCATAATTATTGTGATCCTTGGCTGAAAATTTAGAGACAACTATCATAACCATTAAAAAATTCACTGGTATTCGGACATGTGACTGCGAGTTCATTTTTTTTATATTGAAACATATCCCACAAACAATGATAATAGACTTTCTCATTTTTAAGGCCAGACTCTCCGTTCTTAATTTGGTTCAATAGAACCAAACAATTAATATACCTACATAATATGTAGGTATATTAATTGTTTTGGGTTTAATTAACTCATTCACAAGTGAAAATCAATACCACGAAGACAATTTAAAGATTTATTGTTCTATAACTTTTCGTAGTATTGTAGAAATGTGTAATGTAACAGGAATTTAAGTTTAAAATGTGTTTTAAGTTTTGAACAAAAAAAGAAAGGTATTAATATATATATAAATGTTAAGAATCAGGTAAAACTTTCAAATAAACATTAAAAAAAAATTGAATTGTCAAAGAATAATTAACATATTGTATGTGATTCCTTTACTTCCGGCTGAAGGTTTTTCATTATTTCTGTTAAAATCATTGGCAAAAAAAAATTCTATGAAGGACTGTCAGTAACAAGGAAGTGACCAGTGATTGAGCATTGTAAGGAAGACAAAATAGGGAGCACAATACACCATTCAACATAATTATTTCCAGGGACGGATCCAGGGTTAAATATTGGGGGGGGGGTGTAAAAAATAAACTCGCCTTCTCGAGTGGTGTAAACTTGTGCTTACTGTTTTCTTGTTGCAGGCGATTAATATGAATCATCAAGCATGTTTCTGTATTAATCTATGTTAATGTTCACCTATAAATATGGTACATAAGCTGTATAGCCGCTGTAGAACCTTGATCTCCGTCACAGTTCTCGTCCACTGGAGTCAGTCAGAACTATGTTTCATTATAAATAAATTTATTTTTTTAAATACACTCCATTTTATGATAATAATATAAATTGTTTAGATATCTGAAACACGAACCATTTTTTACATTTCATCCCACATTTCACGCTGGCAAAAAGGACAGCAAGATGGGAAGGCAATTATTTATTAAATCGTTTTATCATTTTTGTCATACGAGTAGATTCATAATAAATTCATCTGGTTAGTTTCCGGAGTATATAAATGATAACCTTTTTTCTGATTTCTTGTTGTATTTACAATTTAAAATCTTTTTTATAACTATAGCTATAATTATAGCTATTTTTTTGCTAGGTTTTTTTTCTTCACTTAGTGAGGAAGAGTGCTTCAATGTATAGGATTTTTTTAAAGAAGGAGTCTCTTCCGTATTTAAAAGTTTATTTGTGTCCCAACGTTTCGAGCTATTGGCTCATCCTCTGGGGTTATCTTATCCTATGTGACTTCTTTTTCCACATTAACCATATGTCATCTCATATATTTTTTAAAACAGTATATAAATACTTTTGTCTAGCTAATTTCTTATTGCATTTTACATATTTTCTAGTCTTTTTAATTCACTGTCACATTTACTCGAAACGTTTAGCTTGAAACGTTGGGACACAAATAAACTTTTAAATACGGAAGACACTCCTTCTTTAAAAAAATCCTAAACTATTTTTTTATTTTGTTGTACGAAATTCCATTACAAAAATATACAAACGTTTGCAGACATATCGCACAGAATGGTTTAAGGAGGAAAGCACGATGATGTAAACTTTTAATTTATTAATCAATAAGTTATTAAAAACTTCAATCTTAACCCCCCCCCCCCCCATCCAACACTTTAATTTCGGGATATTAAGAATAGCGATGCCCGAAAGAATACTATCGGCAGTGAAGTTTCTGACAAGTAAAGTAACATAAAGAGAAGTGAAGTGGGCTAAGTAGGTACGTCATATGGAGTGCAAAGTTGCATACAGTGCCATCGAACTTAAAAACCAGCTATCAATTCTAGGTTATTTGGTTGAAAACCTTACAGAGAATTGATTATTTATTGGGGTTAGTTCAAGAGTAAAGAAATCCAACCAATAGCTCCTCGAATGAAAGAAAACTTGTTTACAAGGGCAATGAACTTATATAACTCCTTCAACTTTACCCCAAAACTTTATCAAAAATTTTGCTCAAATAGGTATAAATAAAGGTGTAAATTTTGCACATTTCATACCACAGAAGGCAGTTGATATAAAATAAACTAAAATAAAAGAATTTAGTATACAAGAAATAACTGAATAATGATTTACTGAATCCTACAAAAGCGCACTGCTCCACAATAACTTAGTAGTAGCAAGTTATTAACCAGTTATGGATAGGCCATAAAAATCTTTTTCAAAAGTAAATTGTTGTTTTCATAAGACACATGCCTCCCTGTTCAGAGCTGTTAAATAGCAACTTTTTGGGCAATCATTGTCTAATTTTAAGATTGGAATCAAAGTGGCGATAAAGCCGATGTTTGATTACTTATTTATTTTTATTTTTTATACATTATTATTACTTATTTATTTCTATTAATAATATATTATTGTTAGCTATTTATTTTTATTATTTATATATTATTATTACTTATTTATTTTGATTATTTATATAGTCATTTTAATCTGTTAAACCGTTGGCTGTTACTCTGAGTTAAGAAGGGTAGAATTCCAAAACCATCCTAGTCCAAATTCAATTTTTTTATAAACAATTTTTCTACTAAATTATCATTAGGTGCAAGGATTTCTCCCAAAAGTAGTTCAATCTCATTGAAATTGGCTCTAAAAAATCAAGAATTGTGCTTTGATTGCACCAATAAATGACCTTTATCGGCCAGTTGTAAAAAATTTACAAATGGACTTTGGAATTTTACGTATGAATTCTACCTCAAATGGTTAAATAATTGACATACACTATGTATGAATAAATATTTTTAATTGCTTTTTAAATATTAGTATCTTGTCATCATCATTGTTATTCTTTATATTTCCTACCATCACTAGCCAAGTTATTATATATATATACATGTATATATATATATATATATATATATATATATATATATATGTAGAAATGGATTTTACCCACAATAAACTATCATTAATTTTATTCAATTTTTTCGATCTGTTCGTATTTATTGCTGATAAGAAAATCATCAGGAGAAAAAATAATATATTGATATATGATGAAATCATAATGATGATCATTGGATATCATCAGATAAAAATGATAACCTACGAATTAAAATTAGAACATCGATAGAAGAAAGCATTGGAGAATGACATAGAAGAATCGACATGGTGATTGGCTCCTGACTGTTATTTTTAACATTGTCAAGGAAGTCAAAAATTTTTAACGATCGAAAGATGTCTTTATTGATAATGGCTTAAACCAAACTATTATATCATGATCACATCGTTGTTCGTCATTAAATATTTTGTTTACAGAAGTTTGGCGAATATAAGTCAGATGTGAGTTTGTGGAATCATGAACTTTACATCTTAAACGATTATATAGTTGACATGCATTGAGTATTAATAAACATTGATATTTTTAATTGCTTTTTAAAAATAGGTGTCTAGTCGCTTTGTTAAAATATCACTTTTATTCTTTATATTTACAAAATTAAAAACTATCCAAGTTATGTAATGAAGTATTCTTTAAAGGTTAAAATAATAAAAAATATTATATCTAAACATAATGAAATCTAGAGGGGGGGGGGGTATGCGGGTCGGTCCGGCCGCCCCCCTTTCAATATGATTTTTTTTAAAGAGTAAAATAGGAATAGTTGAGAAAAAAAATAATGATTACTACGTGCTGATTGTTAATATTTCAACTATTGAAAGAAACTAGGTAATTAATAATGGCACCCTCTGTTTGAAATTGTAAAACCTATAAAATTTCTCTACATTTCGAGAACTTTTTTTCTGATCTAGTTTCAACCCATTGTCTTAAATCACGTTAATGACATGTCTGGTGCGCCATTGTTATTTGTAGAAATGTTAGTAATGTTCTTCAACCTTTCGAAAAGCTGTACAATAATAATTCTATAATCAATATTCTATAATTATTATTGCGTTCTTTCTCTCCATCGAATGTTCACAATTGCCTTTTCTTGCTGCGAAATAATGCTATGAGCTTATTGGTACTTTAAGCAATTACTATAGCCAAGTTTCAACTATATTTATACAAAAATATAGTTAATATTCTGGCGTCGTGTAAAGTTTGTAAAGCTGTTGAGAGCTAATTATGATTTGTAGAAAACAGATTGCAGCAGCCGGGACACAATCTGTTTCAATTGCCTCAATCTTCTCCTTAATAAACTGCCCACTTTTGAGACCAAATACAATTTTCATCTCTGTTTTTTAAACTGCTTCTTCAAATTACTAAATTAATGCTAGTAGTGTGATTGTGTTTTGAGTATATCTCATTCTAAATCTTATTTTGCAGCATATATCTATACCCTCGTACAAATAAAAAAATATGTTTGTAATTTTGTAGGTAATCTGGCTTGTATGAAGCGAGTATGGGCAGATACTTATTCTCTTATGGTGCCGTGTAAATTGTCTTCAACAATTTCGTTTATTACGATATACGAGTTTATTACGATACAACAAGTTTGTTTATTACAATGTATTTATATTACGATATAAAATCTGTAGGGAACAACAAGCCTGCCCATCCCATTAAGTATTTTAATTTTCATACTGTAAATTATTTTTGAATGTAATTGTAAATTGAAATAGGTGGTTAATTTATTTTTAAACCAACCAAACCACATCTGAAAAATTAAAGTCAGCAGTTTTAATTATATATTAAATACAATTTAAAACATAAAAGGTATAATATATATATATATATATATATATATATATATATATATATATATATTAATGCGTATCTTAATTCGAAATGAAGGTTTGCCCTCAGATTTGCTATTGGGCGCCACATGTAAATTCAGTTATTTAAAGGTCTTCGGAACCCGAAAAAGTTTGGTAACTTCTGTTTTAACCCTTAGATATATCAATTATTATATTTTCCTTTTAAAAATCCCATTAATACTGCATAGGCTATATAAAAAAGAAAAAAATATAATACACTCAATAAATTGGAAAATCTCTTCAACTACACCAAGAATTAATGTTGCATTACCAGGAATAAATTTAGTACCCTATGGCGCAAGATAAAAAAGGTTTTACTCCAGAGGAACATGATGCACTTAAGGGTCAAGAGATCTGACAGTGACTCTAGAGGATTAAGTATTTTATATTCATCATCCCTCCATGTTATCATTTCACTAATATCTTCATGTTGATGAAACAAATAAATACTCCTCAGCTGCGTCATCTTTGATTTTATCCACCTCTTCAAACTCAGCCAACAACTATGACTTATGCTTGTGAAGTTAGGTTATTTTAAACCCTGTGATTATGGATGGGTAATATTAAAACTAATACACCATTAATTACTTTGTATATCTACCTATATATTTTTTTCACATTCCTTCTCTTAAATTAATCATTAAATTATAAATTTAAATTTAAAAAAAAGAAAGAAAAAAAATTGTGATTTCACTTTTCATTTCTGAACACATATTTTTTAGGTTCATAAAATACTAAATTTTAATTATAATAGGAATATATATATAATTTAAAAAAATCAGTCGAAAAAAACAAACAGACGATTGAAATTTAGAAAAAGAAGAAAAACCCACCTTTCAATCTTCACCTCCCCAATCTTACAGTAACTGTTGGATTGATGCATCTACCTTTAAACACCATTTGCTATGAAGATGCCAGTTTAAGTGGTATGCTTTTGATGTGCAATACGATTTTTTTTGAAGAAAAAAAAAATTGATCACTGAGATACAAACGTACATATTTATTTGATGCTTGTGTGACATGAAAATACGATCTTCTCTTATTACTGATTGTATATTTTTGAGGATTATGATTTTTACCTATAATATCTAATAAATTTTAAACTATTTACTGTACCGCAACGTGGGTGGTCTCATTAGATCGAGAATGTATAAGCTATTCAGAAAAATCACTCGACCTACTTATAGCAAAATTAATTTTTCTCACCCCCCCCCCCCATTTCAACCTCTCCTACATTGGTCCCCCTAATTTGGGCTAAATCCGCAGATATCGAACCTTACTTCTAAGACGAAGTTATGGCCAGGTTCACTTTTAGTGTAGTGGCCGGCATAGCAGCTTACAATACTAAAGGTCCGCCAGGTTTATTTCCCATTTTTCAAAGGGAGTAAAAAATCCTTTGCTATGGCGTTCTTCGGATGGGACGTCAAATGAAAGTCTCGAGCCTGCATGATGTCAGGTACTCGTTAAAGATCCCTATCCTAATTATACCTGGATAGGTAAAATTTAGGGCTCACGCTGTAGCATCGTCCAATTAGCCTTAGGATAAAATAAAATAAAATAAGGGATAAAGGATGTTTAAAAAACAACAGAATTTATGGCAAATGTGTCATGAATCGGCAATTTTTTTTTCTATACAGGGTCAATTTTGGTCTATTTTTCCTTTATAAGACTTCACTTTTATAATATTTATCTAATCTGAAAGGAAGCACCATCTTTACTCGAAAGAATTACAATACGGCTTATATCAATAGTAAAGCTTAAGATTTAGATTGTTACATAGAAGTTTGTGTTGTAAGTAAAATATCTTATTATATTTCACTACTCGAAGCGCCTCCTTCACACACCAAATCCTCCAGGAATCCTACAAACCTCTTATATTTAAAAGCTCAAGGAACTCTATTCTGGTGCCTTAAAGCAAGTAATGGTGCAACTTCTTAGATTATGTGTAAGCGTCGTAAATTATTACCGACTTAAGATCTGTACTGTAATTTTCCGGTCAAAGTTTAAATTAGAGAATGGTTGGCCTGTTTGAAAAAAAAAAAACAGCATAAAAGGAACTCGTGAGCTTTTTGAGAAATTTCGAAACACTGACAACCGAGCAGGTTTTTTCAACGTGACAAGAAATAGGTTTCTTTGAATGGATAACAAACTTTTTTGTTGGGAAGACCTTGCAGGCGATGTATTCATGATGTTGAAGAGTCATCTTTTAGCACTGGAAGTAGCAAGATGGAAAAAAAAAAAAAAAAAAAAAAAACGAGAAGAGACTGGGAAGAATGGAGGAAGCTATTGTTGATAAGCCAAGAAGAAGGCACCCCCGACTATACTTCACAAGTAAGTACTTTATCGTTATAGAAGCAAAGTTCAATGGATTTTGTCCAGTGGGAACGGTCTTCATTTCTAAAATTCCTTTAATTCCATCGGATTAACACTTTCACTTTGAAAGGTTCTCCGTAGAGTTCCACTTTACTGTGACTATAAATACACTTACTAACAAAAGTCTCTGCACACCCTCAAGCTTTTTTTTTATTTTACCTAAAGATACCTTATGAGCCAGATATGGGCAACGAAACTCACATATTTGTTACATAATATAATCTACTTTAATGACCAACAATTACATTTAATATAATTTATTTAAGTTATAATTTATGAGGAAAATTACATAAAATGTCAAAATATTAATGCGCCAAAAGTCTCTGCACGCAGTGGAATTGGCCTAGATACTGATATGTATACAGTTTGCACATTATCCCATTCATCCTCAGGCTAATCCCAACTTGCCAGTGTTAATTTGGGCCCAAACAGTTAAGAGTGTGATAAAACATGGAGGTTCCAACACCGATTCCCGACCAAATTGTAAATTTGAGGAAACTCATACAACTCATACAGGTAAATAGGACAAATCGTCAACAGGGGCTATAATACGGTAAGGTATGTCCTGAAACAGTATGAAGAACTGGGTAAAATGAAAAGTAGATACCGCTCTGGCCGCCCCCCGTACTCCAAGCTCACCACAGGAGGGCTATCATAAGGACTTTGGCCGAAGAACACCACACAAGTGCTCTAAATTTAGCAGTATGGTGTAAGAAAATTACAAGATTGGGGTATCTGCACAAACGATTAGAAGAACCCTAAAGAAAGCTGGCTATAATGTGCGTAAGCCTAGGTGTAAGCCATTCATTAGTAAACGAACCGGATATTGAAACTGCAGTTCGCAAAGGAACATGTAAACAAGCCCTTATAGTTCTGGGAACGTGTTTTATTTATTGAAGAGAGTAAATTTAACATTCATGGATCAGATGGAAGGGGGAAAGTTTTGAGAAAACCTAACAAAGAGCCCCTGGAAAAAAACAGAGTTGGTACTGTGAAACATGGTGGAGGGAGTGTTTCGGTTTGGGGGTGTATGTGTGCTGCTGGAGTTGGTAATTTGAAATTTATCGACGGAATAATGGACCATCACGTTTATATAAATATTTTGAGGAGTAATTTACCGGAAAGTTTAATGAAGTTTGATCTCCAGGAAAAATTCATTTTTCAACAAGAACGACAGCGCGGAAAGTTCAAGAATAGTTGCTCTACAATGCTCCACAGCAACTTAAAACACCTCCCTAATCACCTAATCTTAATCCAATACATCTGTGGGATCAACTTGGCCGTCAGAAAGTAAAAATTAAAATAAAGAACAAAGACCAATTAAAAAGAGAACTAAAGGAATTGTGAAGTATAATTACTCCAGAAACTACAAAAAACTAGTTCACACCATGCCAAATAGATTATGAGAAGTGATAAGAAATAAGGTAGGAACGACTACCTATTAAAGTTGATTTGGCATTAATAATTAAGCTTCAAGTTGAAGAAAAATGTGTGCAGGGACTTTTGGCGCATCAATATTCAGACATTTTATGTAATTTTCCTCATGAATTATAAGTTAAATACATTTTACTAAATTTGATTATTGTTAAAATAGATTAAATTATGTAAAAAATGTGTGAGTTTCATTGCCAATATCTGGCTCATAACCTATCTTTAGGTAAAATAAAAAAAAAGATGGAGGGTGTGCAGAGACTTTTGTTGTATATCGCAATTTCAGTCGTAGTTTAAACATGTTTCAGTCGCAGAATCAAGCTCATAACATTTCCTACAATGAAGTTAAATAATGACACCTATTCTAGTAGAGCTATAATGTGTTATACGAAAAAAGTTTCGTCGTATGTTCTTATTTCCGAAAATATTATTGACTGTAACTTCTTCTTAGCTGATTACACTTTTTAAATATTGTGTACGTTTTTGTTTTGTTTTCAACAACTTCTCGGGGTGGGGGGGGGTTAATCTCCATCAAACTGTGAAATTTAATTTAAAATGTCTGCCCATGTTACACGGAAGACCCGGGTTCGACTCCCGGCGTAGCCCAATCTTTTCTCTCCAAAAAATAAATTATTTAAAAAACAAGTTACCCAAAAAAATAGATTAAATTAATATATATTAATTCAATCATATGAAAAAAAATTAACAATGGTCAAGAGACCCTAACTAAATGGATAAATTAGTTCCATCTTAGTTCCATCCACTACCTCTTATAATTCGCAAAAATTGCGAGATAGGTGGGAAAAAGGTCAGTGAAGAAAAAGGATTGATTTGAACGGGATATGTACCTGGGGACTCAAGTAGCAAGAGTGCCTTACTAGTGATTAGGAAATCTGGTTTCAAATTACGGCTAAGGCCAATCTTTTCTCTTCTTATAAAAATATTTAAAATCTCTCTCTCTCTCTCTCACACTCACTTTCTCTCTCTCTCTCTCTCTCTCTCTCTCTCTATATATATATATATATATATATATATATATATATATATATATATATATATATATACATATATATATATGCTATAATAGGTTTCTTTCTTGAGGTTCAATCAAAAAGAAAAGTGGCGAAGTTTCGTTTTAGGGCCTACTCAAACTATCGGTTTCGCTCCCGGTCCGCTCTCGCTCTACCCCATTCACACTATCGCTCCGCTCCCGCTCCATTCCCGGTCCGCTCTCCTAATGTCTTATCATATTCACATTGTATAATTTTACACTGTTCACTTTTGAACGGTTGAAGTCATTAATAATCGAAGTTGTCTGTATTTGGATTTTAATTAATGATTAACTTTCAGTTATTAAAATATTTATTTATTCAGCAATTTTACGGCCAAAAAAAGTTCAACTCCTCGTTTGTAGAAATAGCTGTTAAGTATACTTTTCTTGATGAAGAAGATAATATTATCAAAACATATAATAAGAAGAATATATTGCAACACTATGATAATTATTAATCATAATTATAAATTAATTTAATTAATCGTGAAGAAATAATTTAAATTTTTTTCCCGAATGTATTCGAATGCGCTTGAAATGATTTTTTAAAAAATATCACCAAAAAGAAAAGAAAACACGAAATCTTGTTGTGAAGCGGTTTGTCCATGAGAAAAACTCATTTTATGTTTAAGATATATTTTGCAATGAATTAATGTAAAAAAACAGTCACTGATTTATTGACGATACACTCATTGCTATTATAAAACAACGTTTCAATTAAAGTTTCAATTTGAAACTTGAATAAGAATGCAATATATTATGAAAAATGTCAGGTCATTAACAAAGAAATATATAAAAGCAAAAAATAATTAGAATATGAATCAGGAAAAGAAGAGAACTCTCTACCGAACTGGATGGAGCGAGACTGGAGCGGGAGCGGAGCGAGACCGGATCGATAGTGTGAATGGGGTAGATCGAGACCGGGCCGGGAGCGGAGCGAGACTGGAGCGGGAGCGGAGCGCGACCGGACCTGTACCAATATTGTGATTACCCTCTTTCTATTCCTCTTTAGAATATTTTGCCAGTGTGATCGGACCAGGAGCGGACCGATAGTGTGAATGGGTGAGATCGAGAGCGGAGCGAGACAGGACCGGTACCGATAGTGGCATACTCTCTATCTATTTCTCTTTAGAATATTTAGCCAGACCGAGAGCGAACTGGGAGTGGAGCGGGAGCGGACCGATCGTGTGAATCCGCCCTTATTCTCATACTCATGCCAATGTTGTTGATGGATAATGCTACATTAACCTCATAGATGTACATATAGTGACTAACCAAGTATTAACACTCTAATTGAGTATTAATCTTCAATTAGAAGAAGACTGAGAAGACCACCATAATAATGAAGGAAGGTTCTAAAATGAATTGCAGGATAGTTTTTTTCACTACCATGTTACTAAAGTATTCTTTTTTTATATACTAGTTCTAATTATTGTTACCCAATGGCATACAGTTTTTTTTTAAATTGTGAACTATTTATGAATTTTGTTGAAAAATTGCTTTGAAAATGCTCGCAGACGAGCGACACGTCAGCAATAATACAATATGGCTGTGACTCTATAAAGGTCAATATATATAAAAAAAAAACATTTTTTGAGACCCTACCTGCTTATAATTTTTGTAAAACTCTAATGTACAACGGCAAGTTCACAGTCCAGACGTTGTAAATTATAGTATTATAGTTAATCTCTGTACATCTATGTGGTTAGTGTAGCATTATCCATCAGCAAGATTGGTATGATTATGAGAAAAATATAGTCTCGAAACCTCAAATAAATTTATTATTAATAATCAATATCAATAATAAAGAAAATTTAAAATATATATGATTATTATTGATTCTATACTAATTATTAATGTGTTTGTTAATATCTTAAATAATATTAATTAACAAAGGGGTTTAGCACAAAACACTCATAGTTGTATTACATTAGAGCGGGAGGAGTAATATTAATATTTGAACTTGTTGAATAATACAGTTGCCCTACTTTTTAATACTTTTCACAGCCCATTGATTTTTCGAATTCAGGCAGATGACTGAAGTAAGCCTGTTTTCTCTCTGAATGATTTCATATAACTGTATGTTTCCTTGCTATTTTTATATGTGGCGAAAGTTCCGCTACAGTGATGTCATATTTGTTTAACCGCAGTAGGTGAACGCTATTGGAACCTCAAGGTAAAGAACTGCTATGAAGAACAATAAATTTTCACTGTTTTTGTGTAAAAAAATAAATAAATAAAAATAAAATAATTGGCTGCTATGTGTGTATTGTTATGTTAAATTGATAAAAATTATAGTTTTTGTTTATATCTTTTCCTTTAATTTTTAATTTGAAGTAAGTCAATTAATTATTTTTAAGAGTATAAAAAATAATATCTTACAGAAAATGGAAGATTTGAATTTTTAAATTAAAAATATGTATAAAATTTCTCTACCTCTATCTCACTCTCTCTCTCTCTCTCTCTCTCTCTCTCTCTCTCTCTCTCTCTCTCTCTCTCTATATATATATATATATATATATATATATATATATATATATATATATATACATATATATATGAAGTTGAAGGGTTTTCCTAGCTATAAAAAACATTTAAGCCCAGAAAATAGTAAATAATAAGTCTTTGACAACGTTTCGACCTTAATTTTCCAGTGTCAATCTGGGTTGTACATTTATTAAATCGCGTATCCAGCAAGGAAACAACAGAATTGCTTTCATAGGCATCTGTGAGAGGGGGGGAGGAAAGGGGCTTTCTTCCCTTTAGAAAATATGAGAAGAGAAATCTACAGATTATTTGTATTCATTTATTATATTAACAATTTATATAATATGATATTATAATGAAATATTTTATTTTTCAAATATCTTTTTTTATTAATTTGAAAAATTAATTGAGTTTTACATAACCAGAATAACTCGACCCCCCTTCCCCGTCATAAGAATCAGACAAGGCCCCCCCCCCACGAAATGTTTTCTTTAAAATTTAAGATATAATAACCATTTTCTGGTTTCGTAAAATGGTTTTAACCATCCTAAAATGCCCATTGCCCAAAAATCACACGAGGTTTGAATAAAAGCAATTCGACTGTAAAGCGGCTAGACCGCGCTGTTAAAGGGGCAAATATCGAAATGTAGTTATTTTCAGAATGGTATCTTCATTTTAAAAAATGTATTTTATGCTTCTGTTGAAAATAAATGTTATTAAACGACATGAAACAATCATAAGCATGAAAAGTACATTTCTAATTGGTATATCAGACAGGAATTAATGTTACAGTTAAATGTAAGCGAGAGAAGCCGTCTCCTAATTTAATTTTTAAAAATAAAATCCCAACAACGTCTTTGTAAACCTATATTTTATGTTTGTTTGTTTAACGTCACTTAATTTTACTAAGGCTAATCGGACGATGCTACAGTAGGAGTCCTAAATTTTGCCTATCCAGGTATAATTAGGATAGGGATCTTTAACGAGTACCTGACATCGTACAGGCTCGGGACCTCCATTTTACGTCCTATCCGAGGGACGACATAGCCAAGTAAAAACCATAGCCAGTAAAAAATCCTAGGGCCACCGTGGGTCGCGGTCCCGCGACGTTTAGTATTGTAGGTTGCCATGCTAACCACTACACCACAGGTGACCCCCCCCCCTATATTTTTATGTGTTTCAACCAACATATTTGGTTATTGTATTTATTATTTTATGTAAAAAAAAAAAACTCTTGTAGAATGACAGTGTTGTTTTCAGTTTAAGCCACCCGTAATTATTTCATTAATAGTCTTAATGTATACAATGAAAATATTTAAAAATAAATGGCTGTACAATAAATCAACAATGCCATTCCAAATCATCCAGCCTAAGTTCAATTTGAAATTTTAATCTTCATTATTATATAGCAACAAAGCTTTAACCATTTCTTTGTCATGAGTTTAATAAACATATTTAAAATAGCTTTCCAGATATCGAAATTTTTTTCATTCTCCTCAGGAGAGTATTTATAACTTTTAACTGATGGTTATATTTCCTTTGTTGGCAAAATCAGTTCACGACTGAGCCTCAGCTCATTAGACTGAAAATGGGGGAAAATGAGAGCTTGTTTTTTTTCTCTTTTAATAGTAAATCAATTACTAAGAGAAAAAAGTGAGAAATAACTCTTTGTACTTCATGATCGACAAATAAATAGTGTATTAATATAAATAAATGCAGAGAGTATAGATGTCAGCTTTCCTAATGTTGTAATATGTTTTGCCGAATCAGTTAGTAACTAGTGACTATAAGTTGGTGAGTTATTCTTCTTCAACCTCGTTCTGTGTCGAGTTCACCCACTTGAGATCACTTCTTGAGATCCCCCAGATCACTGTAGAGCTTGGTCACCAAGTCGACAGGGTTTGGCCAGATCTGCTTTCTGATGTCCTCAAGTTAGTAATTAAATCAGCTAATAAAAAATGGGTAGGGGAAAATATAAATATATCAAAAATTCTTCTTGACATAAAAAATCGTGAAAGATTATTTATATCTATACTCATCGATCATTTATATCGATAAATATACAAAATTCTTCTTGACATAAAAAATCGTAAAAGATTATTTCAACTGATCCACATTAAATTAAATTAAAAGTAAAAACAATTTTTGGAACATCATTGGAAAAATGATAAAACTAGAAGTATATTTTAGGAGTTTGTCTAAATTAAGCCCTAAAAAATATGTGATGCTTAAAAACAGGACTTCGAATCTTCAGATCGAGTTGGTTGACCCGGTTAAAGGTGTGAACATAAATATATAGGTACTTAGAAATTTTTAGGCTTTATTAATGTTAATTTGTTTCCCTTGCAATAAAAAAAATAACATTTTTATTTTGAATGTATGGAGATATTGGAAATAATAGTGGGAATGATTTTGTTTAAATTAGGTTCTAACATAGATGTTTTGTTGTAATATCTTTTTCGATGACATAATAAAAGAGTGGGTCCTTAGTATGCCATTTGTTTTGTCTTGTTTCCACGTTTTAAAGTTTTCCTTGCATTGAAATCCTCAAAAATATAGTACCCCTCCTAGAAAAAATTTTCCCCCTCCCCCAACGAATTATGATAGCACAACTTGCGCTTAGCACCTGCCCCTGGTTACCCCTGATAGTAACGTTTTGGTCGGATATTAATAGAACTGCGAGTACTTTTTTTGCCTTTATCTTAAGATGAGTGATGAGTATTGTTATCTTAAGATAAAGTATATCCAGGTAAGTATTTTTTTTTGACTTATCAGGAACAACCCGTGTAACTTCTGAATTATTTAAAAAAATTAATCGTAATAAAACTCTTTAAACTTAATATTAAAAAAAAACTTCTTTGGAAAAAAAAAATATTTCAAAAAAACATCTATGTTAGAACCTAATTTAAACAAAATCAGTCCCACTATTATTTCCAACATCTCCGTATATTCAAAATAAAAATGGTATTTTGTTTAATTGCAATGGAAACAAATAATAAAACAAGAATTAACTTTAATAAAGCCTAAACATTTTTTTTAGGTATAGTAGCTCACCCCTTTTTAACCGGGTCAACCATCTCTATCTGAAGATTCGAAGCCCTGTTTTTAAGCATCACATATTTTTTAGGGCTTAATTTGGGCTAACTCCTAAAATATATTTCTAGTTTTATCATTTTCCAATGATTTTCCAAAAATTGTTTATATTTTTAATTTAATGTGCATCGGTTGATATAAACTTTTACGATTTTTTGTGTCAAAAAGAATTTTTGGTATATCCTGAAAAGTAATACATGCTCTTTTCAGTACCTAATATAATATAAGTACCTAATTACATGAAGATATTTGTAGATCTTAGCTTTATTTTTATATTTATTTTTAAATTTAATTTTACTGTGTTTGATTCAAATTGTTTATGATGATTATGGATTCCAATTGAAATAAAAATCATTAAACTCAAAAGCCCAGTAATATCATTTCATCATTAAATAGAGAATTTTATCCAATTTTAGGTGGTATATTTTTGATCAGGCTACTTAGAGAGAGATTTTCGTTTAAAGCATTTTTCGATGCCTGTTTCACAACTTTGATGGCTTACAAAATTTTTGTATTAAAAAAAATGTTTATCCTTGATGAAAATTATAATGCAAATATTTATTGTAAGTTCTGATATTGCATGAAATTTAGAATAAATGAATAAATTTTGAAAGCTCCGGCTCATTAAATGCCAATTCTGCATATAGTCCAAGGAAAATGTACATGAAAATGGGGATTAGCTTACAAAAGTTCGGATTAGCTTACAAAAATCCCAAATCCCTCCCCCGCAAATCTCGAAAAAAAGAATTGTGGAATAAATCTAATTGTTAAGAAATTTCTAGTATATTATTATTTATGTATAAGAATTTAATAAAGTTCTTATGTTTCTTGATTAATAAGTGTTCCAAAATAGCATAAAGTGTCGTTAAAATAAGCAAAACAAACAATAATAAGTTTGTTATCATAGATTCCCTATTTTTTAGGGTGAACTACCCCCCCCCCTCCACTCACTGGATTTTTTACAAACTTTAGAATCAGTAGTGGCATAAGTCCCTCTATGAAATGTTAAACTAACCTAATTAGACACAATGGTTTTAATTGCAGTCGATAAGATAATTTTAAGTACCTACTTATCAAATTTAAGAACGATACAACATTACAGTAAAAAAATTAATAATTCCTAAGTTAGGTTACATAATTTAGTCATAGTTCAGGAATCGTCTTTACATTCAAAAGAATTCTCAAATTCATTAAAAATTAAGAGACAAATTCTTTTGAGAATACTCGCTTTACGATTATTTATTTTTTTGATCCCACATTTTCCAAAAACTTTTTTTCGGAGCCATTGAGTCGGGTTAAAAATTGTTTCTTTAACTTGTAAATAACCAGACTAGCATGAAAACCCAAATTTTTCTAACAAACATCCTTTTGGAGAATTTTCTGTGGCCCAAAAACCACGTTTTTTTTTAAATTATTTTATTAGAAGATAAAAAAGTTTTTTTTTGTTTTTTTTTTTTGGCTTATTTAAATTGTTTACATTTAATTAACTCGAAAACAAAGTATCTCAGAGAAAATTTTATTTTCTTTGAAATAGAAAAAACATTAAATTTCGCATTAAATGACATAGGTGCTTGAAGTTTATATAATTTTTTCGTTTTGCTCAAATCGATCATCAAAGATCTGCTATTGTCACCTGTTTGGTGTAAAAATGACTTACGCTCATGTTTTCAACGCCTCTAACTCTAAAATGTCTACTCCAGAAGAACAATATTACGGATAAAAGTTGTAGAGCAGCAAATCTGCGTAAAGCTAACTCCTTAATTCTCACCATAGCTTACTCCTATGTAGGTATAGAAATAAAAACGTGGGAGTTTTCCTAGTGTCTACTTCCTGCTGAGAACTATTTTCGTGAAATAAAATTAATTTTTAACTACAAATCTTGTTCCATTTGTTTATATTCAACAGCAATCTTAGTACCTACCTAAATAGTTGGTTATAGATTATATTCTTTCATAGCCCTTTATAATACACGGGAAATGTACATGAACCACGTTTTAATTTGCAAAAGGCGTTCAAAGTAAGTCATTATATTCGTTACTTCTTTCCTGTAGATTTTTTGATTATGTTTTTATTTATTTCTCATATTTAAAAACAGATTTTTGAAAACACACTTGGATACAAACGTGCATATTTGACATGGAAATCCGATGAGTTTAACATGGAAATTCGATCTTCTCTTATTATTGATTGCATATGTACTTACATAATAATTTAGTTAGCTGTGATATCATTCAGTTGCAAAGCGTGATTTTTTGTTCTAACTTAACATTCCTTTTAAACTATTGATTTTAACATTATAGGGTTACCATGATTGGGATGTCGTAGATTCGGGATCATATAATCTATTCAAAAAGATTCAGCACTGGATCAAAATTAATTTGAAAAATTAATTTGCGAACCTCCAACCCATTTCAAGAACCTCTCCCCCCACCTAAAAGGTGGATGGCCCCCTTTTATTTGGGTGGACTGCTGATCTTGAAACTTACTCATAAGAAAAGTTGTGACCATTGTGATAAGACAAAGTTTCATGAAGCTATAAAAAAAAATCGTACTTTTTCTTTTTTTCCTACTACTATTTATGAACTTTCCTCTCATAATTACCTGTCATCTGTTCAATTATAAACATTGTCATACATTATGTATATTTAATAATTAATTAATTGCTTAAGAAAACCACATTCTCAGTCAGTTAAAGTTATTGGAAAAATCAATAACAATACCATTGTACATATATGATATGAATAAAAGCCTCGTTTAATAAATAAAATGAAATTGTTCATAATAAGCAAAATCAGAAGTATTATAAAAGAAAAAAAATTAATTACAATAACAATTGGTTGGATAAGGAACATTGAGGTAAATAAGACAAAGTTCAGTCAGTAATAGATAGTGTGATAAGAATATTGTAGTAAAAAGTGGTAGTCATGTGAATATATATATTTTTTTATATAAAATGACCAATTTACTTAGGTAATGGAATATAACTGTAATATAGAAATAGATGGACCTAGCCACCAAAAATTGTCAGGTACTATTCAATATATGGATTGTTGAATTGATCAAATATGTTATGTTATTTAAAATGATTGATTATTTAAAATGGACATATTTTGTAATAGGTGTAAGGATTACTAGTTGTTGGCAGAAGAAATTTGCCCTGAAGAGGGACGAATAGTCCAAAACGTCGGCAAATTAATGTATATGTTATAAATTTTTAATAAAAGAAATTTGGAAGAAGTATTTCACCATTCTTCATTTAGAAAAAAAAACTGAAATTAACTAAATAAAAAATATTAAATGATTGATTTATAATTTTTAAAGTATAGTTTAAAAAAAAATATTTCTTTTTATAGAACTGAAGTAGTCTATAGATAACGAACAACGCTGCTTTATCAAGGTAATGATTAAGATATCTTATTACAATTGTCATAACTGAATCTAATAATTAGAGGAAAATTCCTAACAAAGAATGACCTGTTTTAAGAGCGTTATTCTATCTATTATCGTGATTCTATAAAACATGGGCGTCAGCAGGAGGGGGGGGGACTGCCCCCCAAGAAAGCCTGAGAAAAAAAAAACTACAAATTAAATAAATTCGTATTAATTTACTATATTTATTAAGTATTATAAAAACAAAGGTTTTAATTTTTAAGGTTTCAAATATCGATTGGTTTAAATTTTAATAAAATTTATAGCCTAATTTTCCCGCAGTGGTGGCCCTAGGATTTTTTAAAGGGAGTAAAAAATCCTTGGCTATGCCGTCCCTCGGATAGGACGTAAAATGGAGGTCCCGAGCCTGTACGATGTCAGGTAATGTTTAGGTTAAATATCCCTATCCTATGCCTTAGTAGCATATAGTGACGTTAAACGAACAAACAAGCTTAGTTTTCAATTTGAATTTTGAATTATTAAGTACATATTTTTTGTTATCCAGTTAATTCAATCATTGAGATTTTTCCAATCATTTCATTAATCAAGATTATTCCTACGAAGTAAAATATAAGTGAGAGAAGGATCACTTTACAAGATAATTTAATAATCTTAGTGGTACAAAAGGGTTAAAATTTCTTTTCATTTTTAATTTATAAGGGCTTAACGTTCTTACGTACTCCAATCAGACCAGTACGGCAAATTTAGAGTATAATTATTAACTATTTGTTTTGCAAAATAGGGTTGTTTTGCACTATCAAGTCTTAAAGCCAGAAAAAAAAAAAAAAATATTTGTTTTACAGATTTGTCCGATAAATAATTAATTGATAATAGAAAATCACTGAGAATTTTAGTTAAAATAAAACACACACATACATTTATGTTATGCTGGATTGATGAATTTTTATCAGATGTAATCAGGAAGTTTATAGATAAGGAAGTCTACACGAATCCTACCTACCTACAATCACTCCGACAAAATTCTCAGAACAAATCTTCCAAACACAATAAAATTCAAATAAATAGCGTATGCTTGATCCAAGCACTAAAAATAGACAGCGAGATACCCAGTGATTCATCAGATATAAAGGAAACAAATCTTGAATTTATGCAGACTCTGAGTCATGATTTTTATCACACACTTTCATATCCAGTGCTTAAGTGATATCCAGCCCCTAGCGATCAGATGGAACGACTGCGCCGTAAAATGAAAACCTTACGATTTAAGAGGCGGTGGGAGAATATGTGTGAGTGTGTTTGAGGTGGGGAGGGATGACTTTTAGACGCGTCTACGAAATAGGCATCAAACTGAGATAAGCCTTATCTAGAGAGTTCAGATAAGGCGTTTGTACTTTGCGCAAAATGCTCAAACATCGCAAATCACATCAAAAACATCTTCGGATGTACATTCTGATGTCTCTCTATCTAATACAAAACGTGCCTGAGCGTTTAAATCGCATGATCGATAAAATCAACAAACAAACAAATAACTGAACACGATACAAAAAAAAAAAAAAAATCGCAAATTTTTGAGTTTCATGATTTTAAAGTCTGTTCCATACAGTTATACAATAACTGTATTTATTATAGGTTACTTTTCTTAAGAAAAAATAGTAGCTCAAAAATAACCCCTTACAAATATTTACAAGTTGTATGATTAATTTCTTATTCATTCAAAAAAGCAGAATAATAAATATCTGCCATGGAGAAAAAAAAAAAAAAAATGAAATTAAATTGAATCCGTCCCAAATGATTTAAACAAATAATTTCAATGTAATCTTAATTAAGTTTTATAAAGGGCTTGGAGAAATATTAAGTAATATTTGAGTATTTATTTTAGACCGATTCTAATAGTAATTAATTGATTTTTACTTATAATCAGATGACATCCATTTTTTTAAACATTTAAAAGGAATCGCCCCAGTATTGAAATAATTAATCATATAGAATTAATCAGTATAGAAATTTACTTACCTGGCATTTCCTTTTTTATTATTATTTTTTTTTTTAATTTAACTATTTTATTCATCAGAAGCCAAGAACTTGTTTTATTGTATTTTCAATGGACAAAGAAAACGTTTGCCTGTCTCTGTTAAGAGAAAAAAATCTAGTATTGTCAGTAATTTTGTTATAAAATAGTCAAAGAAGGATAATATCCCCATCCAGAAAATTTCAGAATAAATAAAAAAGATAAAAATAAATAAGACTACTTTTGTTTATTTTAACTAAACGAAAATATAAAATAAAGATATAATAAAGTTTAACTCAACCAAAAACATTGGGGTTTATTGGATGTTTAAGAGAATAAAATTGTTTATTCATAAGTTTGATATGAGGCATATATAAATATGTATAAAATACAGGGAGAGAATATATAGAAATTATATTATTATTTCATAAAATGTACTTAAAAAAAATTTTTTTATTCATATAATCATTTGGAATTATATCACCAAGAATAAAAACTGTTAAAACTATAGATACATTAGTTTTCTTAAATTAATTAATGTAAAGTACGGTATGAATCAAATAAAAACATGTAATGAATGTTCATTCGGATCAATGGTTAATTAATTTCATGTGCATTTTTCCGGTCATTCCATTTTTAAAAAAGACAAAAAGTATCATTATTTCAGACTTACTTAAGGGCGGCTAAAGGAACAGCACTACTAAATTATGTAGACCTGACAAATGATGGATATAATATTTTAAAATCATAAGAAGGATGTTTAAGGAAATGAAGATTTGCCGATGTTGCCAAAAACGTAATCAAGAAAATCGATCCTTAAAACATCGATGTTCGCTACAGTTTGACTTCCTGAGCCTTTCTAAGCAGATCTCCTTCCTCTATTTCCTCTGCATCAATTGTTGTTAAAATTATTTGCTATTAAATTAATAAAAAAAAAAAAAAAATGGTTCTTCTATGTGTAGGACATCATTATGAAGATTTATGCCACAGATAAACATGCCAAAAAATTCCACACTAATAAAAATAAAAATAAGAAAAAAATAAGATCACTTACTCGGCTCAGTTATAAATAGTATAACTGTTATAAATTGTTGCGACCGGAGAATGCGAACGGACTGGGAGCATATCATAAAGAGCGGGGTTTATTGGCTGTTGTCCTGGTGCGATGCAGCCGGCAAGTTTGCCGTTGTGCGGGGAGCGAGAGGTGCTGCGTGGACTCCGGCACGTATACCACTGGATGTTAACCTTAACACAATAACTGAGCACACGCCGGCAACCCCACCTGTCTTTCTAACCGACTTCCGACCTACTCTATATATCAAATAGTAAATAAACTTTGTACACCCCCCCCCCCCCAAAAAAAAAAAAAAAAAAAAAAAAAATCAATAAACTATATTAAATCCGTACCGAAAACTTCAATCTGATTCCCCAGGTATAAATCTCGAAACATTTTTAAATATCGAATACGTCGTAGTATAAAAATTTATTGATGATCATTTGTCGAGCAGGATAGGAAAAAACAAAAACTTCAATAGCCAGGTAAAATATTTGAAGCGCGATCTTAGACATCCTGTTCAATCTTGCGGCTTCCGGTCATCTTATCAAGCATCTATCAAGTCATCAAAATGATTACTCATAAATCACTAAAAAGATAAAATGCAAAACCAAACGAAACGAATAAAAACAACAATGCAAATAATTAAAAAAGCACAAGAATTAATTTAGAAAATGCTCTTAAATATTCCTATTTATTTTATTTCTTATTATATTCGTGTATGAACAGAGAATTATGTAAAAATAAAATCAACGAAGATTGGTGGTACATTTATGAATGATTTAGAAAAACAAATTAATAAAAGAACGATTATTCGTTTATATCACGATAAACTCTTATATACAATTAATAAAGTTAATTAAACCTGACAGAGATTAACTAACTACAGGCAAAGCATCATCTGATCTTTCAACTATAAGAGATTCCAATTTCAAATTTAATTTATACTTTTCTTAATATTAATATGTATATTTTTAAGTAATAATATATTTATACGATACATAATATTGTGAAACTGTATGGTTATATAAATAAATTTTAAAAATATATGCTATTTAGGTGGACTTACGACAAAGAGGAGATCCTCCGGTAGCGACGAATTCTCGGAAGACAAGGTGATTAAGCAGAACCGGCATTGAGTCTTCAACTGACTGCGGCTAGGGTGGTGCGGGTGGGGGCAGAGTGCGCGGGCACAAAGCAACGCCAGGTTGCTGGTCTTAAATTTGGATTTAATTCACAAATTATTTTGTTTATTTATTAGATGAAATAAAAAAGATATAATACAAATGCGAAAACCGAAAAAAAAAAAAAAATCACCTAGTGGCAATGTGCGAAATCGGCCTTTTTTATTCTTTCTTTTTTCCAAGAAATGGTACAAAACTCTATCAACTTTCTGACCAATGGCATGTACCTGAGATGTAGGTATATAAATCTATTTTGAGGCGGCCAGCGACGATATCTTCGTATAGAACGATTTTGTGGAGAGATTGGAATGTCATTTAAACATATGATACTCTCCCTTAATTATAACATCAAAACAGTTGTCATTCCCTCTATTACGAGCACTTAATTAAAACATTATACTTTAAGACGAAGCTAAAAATTGAGATGTAGGAAACTTCATCTAATACACAATCATAAGTTTGTTTTGGTATTCTACTTATTCTACATCTTTTTTTTGGGGAGGAATAGATTAAAGTTGTTCGTTTTTCTCTTTTATTTATGAACAAAAATAATCAAACTTATTATGTAAATCCCAATTTCGATAAATACACATAAGTTTGATCTAACGATTCTATCATTAAATTGAACTCTATAGTCAAATGTTATAACATAAAATATGTAAGTCGGATGAATTCAATTTGGACTCATACAATAGAACTTATTGTAGTCTATCTTGTCTATAATCTATAATAGCAGAGATAAATTGAATAAATTGAACACATTTTAAAAGTCTGTTTATAATTGGAATGTTCTAAGTAATACTTAATAAGGTTTAGTCATTTTTTTTTTTAACCTTCTCTCTCTCTCACTCTCTCTCTCTCTCTCTCTCTCTCTCTCTCTCTCTCTCTCTCTCTCTCTATATATATATATATATATATATATATATATATATATATATATATATATATATATATTAGAGGTCCTTATATATAAATCTTCCCTTCGGGCCTCATTTACAAGGATAGCCCCCCACACGAGGAGATTTTTTTTAGGAGTTCTCAAAAATAAATCTGTCCTGGTCCCACAATGGTTTAGTTACGCATCTATGTAGAAACATGGCTTTGATAGTTTTGCTTAATTTTTTTTTTCAAATTTTAATAAATGATAAAATTTATGACTAAATTTTTTTTTTTTTAAATACGAGGCTGTCAACAAGTGGAGATGGGTGATTAGAAATGGTCATAAAACACTTATTGTATTATTAGATTCCTTTAATCAAGATTAAAAATACAAAACATTATAAAAGCTGTTTTTCACGATATTCTTGAAACATCAATAATTTAGTGTGAATTTTTCAATTACGCATTTTATAAACGTGGATATTTTGAAAAATAATTTTTAACCTCATACATAAATTAAAAACAGAAGTAAAAATAAAAATTTTCTATCATAATGTACGGAAAAACATATTAATGATGCGTAAACGCATCACTCAGAAGAAAAGGATTAAAGCAAAACTTATACTTGGTTAGAAACATGAGAGTTGTAGCTAATACTACTAAAGAAAAAAAAAGGGGGAGTGGGGGCTGCAAAAAACGTAACATGGAACCCAGAAGAACAGCTGCTAGTGAATTAAAAAACCTAAGATTGGACTGTTTCCTTTTTACTAAACTGCAAGTCACCTTCATCAGGGTTACAGAAACCAAGATTTAAAAACAATAAACAAAGGGAAGTATGAATGTTGAGAAATAGCACGGATAATATTTAAATTTTTTAAATCTAGTCTTAATATCGCATGTAGGCAGAATAAATTAAGCATATTTCTAGTAAATTGTCCAAAAATGTTTACATCAATTAGTGACAGTATGTACACCGAACCTTGACACACACTGATGAAAAAGGGAGGTGACATAACAACTGAGGTGTTAATTGATCAACGGTATTTAAAAGACTGAAAATTTTGCCTTTAGAACTTACAATCATATCATATTCATCAGTTTACGTCTACTTATTTTTTAGCTTTTTTGTAATAGTAGAAAAACGATATTATTTCATATTTTGTGCATTATAATATAGAAGTTACAAATTAAGAAATAAGAAAAAATTGGTAACGTTAAGGTTTATCGTAATTTTTTAGTGATACTTTCATACTAAAATATAACAGGTGATAAAATATATAATGCAACTCGTAAAACTCTACTCTACTCTATTAAATGCGGTTTTACTGAGATACTTAAACAACTCATATCAGATTTTAAACAAATATACGATGGTATATTGTACAGTATTGTAGGAGGGAGGTGCCGGTGGCCGTGGGGTTAAAGCGTGGTAAGATCACGAACGTGTCAAAACCCTATCGAATTCGAATCCGCACTCGGCGATTTTTAGTTCACCGACTTGCTACCAGGCAGGGCTTGTGTCGGTGTTAGTGTATCGGCGGAAGTCAACGAATGTCACCTGCAACCAAACCTACCCCCCGGGTATGTGAAGTCTGTCAGTCTACTGGAGTCGACTCACGCTGTCCAGGCGTAGGAGTGACAAACCTTCCCTGTGTATATTATCGCGAATAGCGGCGTGGTTTTCCAGGATGTCAGAAACCGCCCGGAGGTTAGGTATGCTTCGGGGAAAGAAGTATATGTCCTCGGGGCCTGGTAACTCTGAGCTGCCCTGAACCTTGTACCTTGACCATTTTGTTTCTGTCCTGGAACCCAAGATAGCTGGCGCCGTCGGATGGAAGGACATAGACATATTGGCCCCAATGGGATTGGTTATGGAGTTATTGGCTGGAGACCATGGCTTGCAGCAATGTGAGGTTTGGGCTAGCCCCTCCAGTTTCTCTGTACTCTCGTAAGTAGCGCAAATGTCTGTATGAAGTCCACTCCGCGCGGCCAACGGTCTCTATAGGGCTGATTTAGGTTTGTTGTGGTATTGAATATTATCACATTGATGACATCGTAATATTTTAATGAATCACATAATAAGACGTCAATCTGCAGACAACATAAGCTTCTTAAAATTATCGATTAACATAGATTTATGTTAATGTTTCTTTTAAACTTGTTACGTTACGTAAAGTATTCCGGTTCTGAACTATTCTTATTGCTACTTAAAGTCACCACCACCAATCCACTACAGAACCTGTAATATGTCTATTTTTATTTTTTTATTTATTTATCAATAATAGATCAAGGTTTTTATGTCCGTTTATATATGTTTGTTTTTATAATAAATTTAGTTTTCCTTATTTATCAATTATAGATCAAACTTTGAAAAGGTCCATATTACTCCCACAACATATTTCATTAATAAAATTAATTTTTTGGAAGTAACATGGTACTTTAAAAGAAAATTGAATATTTTTCGATTTACAATACAAAAAAAAACAAAAAAAAAACGACCGTAGAAAGATTTTATCATTATTAAATATTTATTTTAGCTATTATTGGATTGAAATCGATATTCATTTATTTTTTTGTTTTAAAAAGTTTTTAATAAATGTGCCAAAACAGCGCACTTATTGATTTAGAAAAAAAAATAAGAACTTTATTAATTTCTTATATATAAATAATAGTATTCTTTTGAGAATTAGATCTGTCCTCCCATACTTCTATCTGGGATCCACCACTGAATGTTCAAACCACCTGAGCAGTCGCTCCTTTATTTTTTTTCTCTTCCACTAAGACTAGACCTAAGTCATCCATTCCTGATGACTTCATTGTGTATACAGTCATTCTTTGTCTTTCTTACTAGTCTTCTTAGGAAAATCATCTCTGCTTCAGATATTCTTAAAAATTGTTTCTCCAAGGTTGTCCAAAGCTTTCATCATGTGCTTAAACCTGCAAACATATTGTTTTGTAGTTTGGTATTCCTATTGATCTTCTTCTTGCCCATTATCGTGTCAATAATTTAGTAAAAGACTCCATTAGATTTTTTTTTTTTTACTGTGTAATGAAAATGATTGGGAGTGCGGTAATTAAACCACACTTACAAGTGGATGTTACATATATTTTGCCGACGTTTATATTAATCCAAATTTCAGATCTTCTTCAGACCTTTTTTTATTTTACTAAGATAAATTTAATTACTATGGACGTATAAAACCTTTCGAAACAGCTTTATTTTCTACAAGTGAGGAACCTGTAGTGTAGTTTAAGAATAATATAAAAAATCGCGGACTTTTCATGACTTTCAAAACATTTTAAAGATGCCTTCAATAAAGTAGGCGTTGCTAGGAAAGTTGTCAAACTTTTGAAATTATTATTTCAATCTTGCTCCATCGATAAAAATCTATTTCTGTTCACATTTCTTGATAATCAAATGTAATGAGATAATAATTATCCCTCGCATCTCATTTATACCGATGATAAAATTTTTGATTTGCTCATGTTATATTTTCTGGGATTTGGATGATAGACCTACGTCAATGGGATATGGACAGACGGCAGAGGGAAAGATGATAAGGCAAAATATAATTATTTTACTAATAAAAATTATATTAAAAACAAAAAAAATAATTGGTGATAAAAAAAAAAATACTTTTTTTATTAAACCAATTTGTATATTTATAAATTATATTATGCTTTTAATGTTGACATGGGAGTAAAAATGAAGAAACATATAAATTTATACTAAATGCTTTTTTTCGAGAGTGTAGTTGTTCTTGTCCTGTTATTATAAAACTTCATACTTTGCGTATGTGTTCATTTTGTTTACATTTTTAAAATGATTTTGTTGAAGAGCTTCAAGTAGATGAAGGAGAAATATAAAATTATGTACATTTAATCCTGTAAAACAATTAATCATTCCTCAAAATATCGATTTGTTTGCAGAAGATTTAAGAAATAATCTGACTCCAAGCAACACTAATTTAATGGAATTATTGTTTAAAACAAAAGTATTGGCATAATTAAACATTTTCTTTTAAATACCCAAAATATTGCCTAATTTATAATTATATAATATGATTAAGTTAATTTAAGCAATGAGATAAGTAATAAATTTCATAAATATAAAATATAATAGAAACACAAAAATTGGCGTCATTGAATTTTTTTTTATTAGAAATGAAAGATATTTTCCGATGAAATAATTTTCCTATATGCATTTGGGCTTGTTATTGGTTCAAACACTTTTCCAAGGAAAGCCTGACTCATGCACAGGTAATCGCTTTGTTATTTTGTCACACTCATGTAACAGCCGTGGTACGTGACATATGAAGCATTGGATTATACTCATGCGGCTATCAATGCTATGTAGTTTGTTTATTTACATTTATCTACACGTGTACACTATCGATTACCGATTTTTTAAAATACACAAACATTCGCTGTGATGTCATATTAGGAAGCACAAAAATGTATCAAATCAATGCATATCTCAAACTTATAATAATACTAAAAAGTATTATTATACAATTAATAGATTATTTAAGAATTACTTTAAATCAAATAATCTGAAAATAAAATAGAGCTCAATTTATATTCTATAAATTAGTTGTAAAATCCGCCGGATGCAAATTTAATATGATTCTGATTTATGGAAAGGAATCAAGGTTTTATTTAACAATAAGATATGTTGGTAAAATAAATTCTTATAAGTCCTCTATACTGATTTTTTTTCCTTATTTACATCTTTATTAAAAAAATCTTAATACTTTATCATTTCGTCACCTAAAAGGCACTTAATTTGCAAATTTTTACAATAAGAAAACGTAACAGCTTTCTCACCTGTATATTTAATTTAATTCAATAAATGATGTTTCAATTTTTAACAGGACTTTGGCAAAGATCATACAGCATTTTGTAATTAATGTATTCAACAAGACATTATTTAACGTTTTGGGGTCACATTGTCCCCATCATCAGAACTTATACAATCATTGTGGGAATGCAAAAATAGTCTTATTTGCTTTAATTAGTGTCTTGACTATTTCTATTGGTCACTTATTATCATTATTTTATTTCTTTTGCATGTAACCCTTGATTTGGTTAATTTAATAGGTGGCAAAATTATCAATCATTGAAATTAACCAAATTAATAGAACAACAAATCTTATTGGTAAATAGAATCTAGATTCCTTTCCAAAAAATTTATAAAATTTCTTTTCAGATTTTTATACATTTTACATCCGGCGTATCATACAACTAATTAATACCACATATACTGAGCCGTATTTTATTTTCCTTAAGATTATTTGATTAACCATTTCAATCAACAAGTGAAATTCGGTTGTTTTAAGGGTTGCATCACTTTTCTTTCTGGTGGCGATTAAATTAAAAGCCATGAAAAAATGTTTTTTATCTTCACTTCCTAGTGCACTAATTTTTCAATAAAGCTAAGTCAATTCAATATTAATCAAATCCGAGTAGATTTATAGCGATTTTTTACAATATATATTTTGGAATAACTCCGTTTTTAAAAATAAAATTTAAGTACTCACAAAAGGCTGAATCCTCACACAATTAAATTTTTGTGTTTCTAAAAAACTGCCTTCCTTGATATGGAATAATGGATACGTCAACTTGGTTGCTATATGCATGTAAACACTAGAAAATATAGCAATAGTTGTGCATTAATAAACCATGACCTTTATGAAAAATTTACAAAAATATGTTTTGCTGTTTTTGTAATTCTACGCACCTTTAATTGTTTGATTCGATCCTGGATCGGAATAATTATTTTTAGAAATTCACGAGAGAATACGCAAGTAAAGAAAAAACGAAGTTAGGTCAGTAGGTCGCGCGTAAAACATGTACACCACAAGCTAGTGTTTTTCAGATGCTAAGTGTATATTAGCTAACGAAAGTAATAAACATTAAAAAAACACAGAAAGTATTACGTCAATAAGCCTTATTCCCCAATTAAATTTAATCCCAATTTTATTAATTGAAATTTAAACATTTATTATGACCTTGAATTTATGAGCTCTATTTTATTTATTTTACCGACTAATAAAATATTATATATTTATAAATTGTAAACAGTGTTATACAAGGGTATACCCCTCAAGGGTATGGATTATAAAATTTATTGTCCCTATTATATACTATTTTCAATATCACTCACCTCGAACACAGTGTGAATAAAATTGAGAATTAATCCGAATGAATTATTTATGAAACAAAAAAAAAAAAAATAAAAAAATAAAACAAATAACTTCAAAGAAAAACCATTATTAATTATTTATGAGCTCTTTCACTAATAAATTATTGTTCAACTAATAACAAAGGGCATATAATTACATAATACCATTTAGTATAATATGGCAATTACCCCTGCAGTTAGTTAGGTTTCATTCATTTATCAAGGTATGGGGAAATCATATTCAACTATTTCAATAATTAATAGCTAATGCAGAACTGGAGTTTGAATAATGAAATGCTATACGATTATATGTCCTTTTTTTCTCCTCTTCAAATCCAATTTAAAAAATAGCGGAACATTGGAGGAAAACTTGTCTTGATATATAGCCGTGAATAAGGCGAGGAATGTAAACTATAATCCATTACATGACGCATATTTATTTATAACCAACAACAGTAAGGAAATCCCAAGCACTCTTATGTCTGAGGTATATTGAACTTTTCGTAAAAACTTAAATTATGAAAAAGACAATTTAAATTACCAAAAATTTGTATTAATATGAGAAACAGGTGTAATTGAATGCAAACACTACTGCTAATTACTAGAAGTTACTTGCTAAAAAGAAATGTCACTAGTCATTTTGACCACATGTCTGAATAAAAAAATGACATTTAATAATAGGACCATATTTTTTTTTCAACTTTTTTTTTATTATTTCCGTATAGCTCATCCAAGATGGCGACTGGTTTCGAGATCACACCCTAAAACACTCAGGAATCAAACTCAATGTATCCAGAAGTTGCTGCAGACGACAGAACTCCTACCAAGATTGTTTACATCTTCTGAGGTTAATTTTGCCTAATTCCCTTTCAAGCTCTCTTCGTTTTAGTTCAGTATTGAAGCCTCTCAGACTATTTCAATAAGGATAAAATCAAGCCAATATTGAAGACCTAGAAATTTTACATTGATACAAGGAGTTTCATCAAAATCTATGGAATATAGGCAATTGTAAAAATAAGTAAATTAACAATAGAAAACTGCATTTCTGATGACTATATTTAGAAAAATGTTGCTGAGGAGTATTAGTCTATAATAAGGTTTCCAGGTAATTTTAAAACATTCAAATTTAAATGGTAAGGAACAGCCTTAAAAGTGACATCCAAAATAATTTCATGCATAAATTGGATCCATTTCTAGACAGTGCTTCATTTCGAACTTCAGAAAAAAAATTATTGTGGAAGAAAAATAATGATTTTTTACTTCTGGTATATGATTTATTAAAATGAATTTTCTTAGGTATTTTTACCACTACTTGAAACGAAATGTTTTTTATTCAAAAAATTATTCTAAGATATAAAACTCCTCATTTGAACAATATTAAATTCTTTCTTGCTCTGAGAATATTGTTAGCGTTAGGTGGGGTAATTGGGAATCAGGGGTAAATTGGAACAAGGGCCGCTAGCGCTGAGGTGAGGGTCTGGAGAACCAAAAAGCTATGAAACTATAAAGTTAATATCTCTATGATGCGGTAGAATGAGTTCCCGCGTTTCCTAGTCATCAGTTTCCAGTTCACTGGTGACGTAATAAAAAGTGTAAAATTTTTTTTGGAAAATCGATTTTCCATCCTAAAGTTAAGAGCTCATATTGATTGTAGATCTCAAAAGGAAAGTTTCTTTCCAGTTAATAATTGTAGCTTATTATGACAATTAATAGGATTTGTGGTGCTTTTGCTTTAGTTATTTTTTTACT
Organism: Aelia acuminata; assembly: GCA_911387785.2. Lineage (NCBI taxonomy): Eukaryota > Metazoa > Arthropoda > Insecta > Hemiptera > Pentatomidae > Aelia > Aelia acuminata. The sequence continues at coordinate 33,248,380 of OU426980.1, forward strand.
ACCCGCTACATTGATGTTACCAATTAACCCTAAGATTTTTACTTCAGGAACTAAATTTCAGACTTTTTTTCACATCCTTACAATAATAAGAAATTTGTTTTTGCTAAAATAATAAAGTGTCCTGATAAATTGACTGTTGCACTGACCAAAAGGGTGCCAAGAACATACATTAGGAAAAAGTCTCCACCCTCTTGCACTGTAGAAGATGTGACCACTGCTATCAACGATACTCCCAACGGTAACTTGATGTATCTCGCAGCTGCTAAAAAGTACCGAGCTCCGAAAAAGGTCTTTGTCAACCGTATCGAAGGTAGGAAGACCCATGTTAGTAGGCTGGGAGACCTACTTACTTGCCTTAAGAGGTGGGAGAAACCCTTGAACAGTGTTTGATAGCAAGGGCACAAAAGGGTTATCCTTGCTACAAAATAGAACTCAAAGAGCTTGTCCAGCAGTACCCATCTTTTCTAGCAGCATCACCAAAAACACAGCAGACTCAACCTCATCTGAAAGCCCCCCCCCCCCAAAAAAAAAGCATGGACTCGAATGAAACACCACACATAGTGGGAAGTTTTGGATTCTGAAGATGTGTTGAAAAGACTCAAAGAAGCTAAAAAGCCATTTGACGAAGAGACCATAGAGATAATTAACTATTGCGACGATGATTTGGATGCATTTCTTGAGAATATGGAGAACGAAGTACTTAAAAGAATTTCCCTACTAGGCACAAACTGTTACATCCATGAGGACTCAGGAAGGATACCCATTTTTGTTACGCCTGTAGGGTGGATGCGGTATTGGCTGGAGAGTTGAAGGTTACTGGACTAAAAAGTTCCGATAGATCCAAACCAAAGTTCGCTTTGGTAGAAAAGGACAAATTTTCGTCAACATGGGGCAAGTAAAAGCTGTTTTGCCGACCCCATCTTGCATCAAAGTAGGTAGAAAAGAACTGTAAAATTTCAATGGTCATGTCGGTGTGAAGGAATTATAAAATTAGGTATCCCAATGTTGGGTTGATGCAAGATGTGGTCACCACATTCTGGTTGGGCAATTATTATGATCATTAGATGATAATACATAAATGTGTGAAATGACTAAATTTTTTTTTCATTTATAAAAATTATGTAGGTACGTTACTTTAATATAATTTGATGATTTGATTTTATGAGATTATATTTTCGTTGCGATTAAATTCATGTTATTTTTTTTTTTATACCCAATAAATATTTCCTTCCCATAATTTTCCCAGTTCATATTTCATTTTCCCGTTTTTGTAGTCGAATTGATATGGTAACTTATTGATACATAGATGAGTTGGGGTAATTGAGAACATAACTTGGGGTAATTGTGAACAAAGAGCTAAAATGTTCTACGTAGGTTAGATATATAACAGGCTTTGAAAATCATTCTTAATGAGGGTTTGATTCATTTAATATCCACTGTTTAAAAAGTAGCCGTTCCCAATTACCCCCTACCTTATGGGGTAATTGGAAATTTTTGGGGTAATTGTGAACTTGTAAAATAAGCCCATCAGCGGATTTCTATGTTAGACCTGTAGGAAACTTTAATAACATGTTTATTAACAAGTTAATGCATAAAAATATGAGTTTGAATGCTTTGCATGGTCCAAGTGGTAGCAAGAAGGTACGAAAATTTGAAACGAAAGAATTTCGTTCCCAATTACCCCACCTGACCCTATGGTAATTGTGATAAAAAAAAAGTTCTTAAGCATTTTGGAAATGGTAACTGAACTGATATTGCTTATCAGAAAATGAGTCACTCGTCAACCCACATCATTCCTCAACGATAGGAAAACACAAACTCAGATTATCAGTAATATTCTACCTCTAATTTTTAACTTACAATTTTATTATTCATAAAGTGATAACGCTGTATTGAATAGTTTAATGATGAAAGTACTCATTCTCAGGTTTATACCTAATTGTCTTGATCGGGAATTCCTTACAATTGAACTAAAGATAGAGACTTCTGTTCGTGATGCACCAACATTAAATTACAGTTGTTGAGATTTCTCCCATATACTGCGTTATAAGTCATAAAACCATGACAAAATTTTAAAATGACATAATATGAATTCTACTATCGTCAAGCGCGATGTTGGCATCTTAACAAGGATTAAATAAAAAAAAAAGCCTAAATTTGCCAACATCTAGAAGTCGCCTTCAAAGTTTTTTTTTCTCTTACCAGATATGAGATATTTCATACTAAAAATAAAACTCCCCAGATATTAACGCCAATAATAGAGGAACGCAAAAATGATTTTAAAAAATCATACAATTGTTAGTAAGAAAAATTATTTAAGGTACGGCCATACAAAATGATGCATGGTGAACGAATCCCTAAAACGGTACTCGGTATAAAATTATGATTGTAACTGGATAAAACATCTGTAACCTATTATAATTTTATTCTCAGTTCTGTTTTTTTATAATCAACAACTATTCCTACTCAGACTAATATGCAGGGGCAGATTTAGCACCAAATTTGAAGGGTGGTCACGACCACTACGGTCTCATAATCACGTGTTAGCTTTCACCTGAATGCACTTTTGTTTTTAAATTTTTCATGAGGTTATTACCTTGTATTAAGAAGTAATGCTATCTAAGCAACCAAAAGTATTACGTTTAGGGTTTAGTTGCTAGATAATTGCATTATTACTAGGGATGGGATTTTCATGTATTTACATATTTTCTTCTAAGGCCTATAAATGCACAAATATGCATTTTGAGCCATTTTTATTTTCCATATTTTGTGGTTTTTAAATATTGTAACATATATTGCCATAAATACATATTTTTGTCAATATTTTACAACTTTTAGGGAATTTAATTTAAAACTATTGTTAGTTTTTTACTTTTTTTATGTAGATTTAATCAATACCTAGAATAAATAAAGTGTTAAGCAGAGAATGAACGTAGGGATTAAAAAATTTCTTGGAAAATCAAAAAGCACAAAGCAATATCGACAGTTCTCAGAAATTTCGATTCCCCTCTTTTTCTTAGATAGATACATCATCCTTGACAATGCATATATTGCCTCAGTTGTTTGGCTAATTTAGTGATAAGTTCATGCCTAGTGTGTGAAATGCCCAAAAGGAAAGTAAGCAGAAAAAGCTTAGCCGCTAAGTACGTCGCGGATTTTGCAAAAGAAACATTTAAATACGACAGTGAAGGTGTCCTGTATTGTTTGTGCTGCCAAAAAAAACATTTCACCGGATCAAAGATTTTTGGTTTTACATCATTTGAATAACATCGAAACACGTAGAAAATAAAAAAAAATAAATAAAAAACTTTTTTGACTTCTGTAGGAGCAAATTCAATCAAGTATACTTTTAAGACTAATTTATTCCGGGCATTGTTAAAGGCGGATATTCCTTTATATAAATAATCTAGCTTTTAAAGGATTTTCGGAGAATCGTAGTCGATTTTCATAAGAAAATCTTAAAATGCATCTTATTTGCAACGTTGAATGAGTAAGTTTAATATGTTTCCTTATTATTTATTATTATTAATTTGGCGCTACAACACGTTGACGCGTCCAGGCCTCCTCAATCATCAGCCGCCAGTAGTCTCTGTCCTGTGCTGCTGCCATCCAGTTGCGGACTCCTAAACCTCTTGCATCCGCAGCCACACAGTCGATCCATCGAAGTCGGGGTCGGCCGACTCTCCTCCGCCCATGCACGATCTCCGTTAGTAATCGTTTTGGCGTTTCATCGTCTTTCATTCTGACCAGCCCACCTCAGGCGAAATCGTTTGATGAGAGTCACAACGTCGGGCTCCCCTTACAAATCATAAACTTCTTCATTGGACCTGCGTCTCCATTCTCCACCGACTAACACTAGCCAAAATATCTTCCGTAGGATCCTGCGCTCGAATATAGCTAGATCCTGGTACGCATGTTTAGCCATTGTCCAGGTCTCCGCTCCATATGTAAGAACTGGGCGTATTAGGGTTTTATACAGGATGATTTTTGTTTTCCTGGTTATTGCCCTACTTGATAAATGTTGGATCAGTCCGAAGTAACACCGGTATGCGGCCAATATCCTTCTTCTGGTCTCAGCTACAATGGCATTGTCACATGTGACCTGTGATCCCTGATACGTGAATTCGGAGACCCATTCGAAGGAGCATGTTTCAAACCATACTTTCTCCCCAAGATGCCTTGGGCGCTGGTCAGCTACCATATACTTGGTCTTATCATGATTTACCACTAGACCGAATCTTCCTGCGGCCTCTACCAGAGATAGGAATGCCTCCTCAACTGCTTTTTTTGAGCGTCCAACTATATCAATGTCGTCGGCATATGCCAGTAGCTGCACGGATCTGTTTATGATGGTTCCCGTCGTCTGAACTCCAGAATCTCTTATTGCCTTTTCCAGAGCTAGGTTAAAAAGCAGGCAGGCTTGTGCATCCACCTGACGGCCCCCTCTTTTGGATGGGTTCAGCGATCGCCCTGAGCCTGGACAATGCATTCGAGGCCTGTCATAGTCATTCTTATTAATCTTATCAGGCCTTCTGAGACATTCATCTGTTTCAGTGCTCCATAGAGACCCTCTCGATTAATACTATCATAGGCCGCTTTAAAGTCCACAAACAGGTGGTGAGTTGTTATACAAAACTCACGTCCTCTTTCCAGTATTATCCTGAGGCAAAACATCTGGTCCACTGTGGATTTGCCTTTTCTGAATCCGCATTGGTAAGGGCCTAGTTCTCTTTCTGCGATTGGGAGTATTCGTTTGCAAATAATGTTCGAAAGCACTTTTTATGCACATGGTAGCAGAGCTATGCCTCGGTAATTTCCACAATCGAAGGGGTCCCCTTTTTTGAATATGGGACATATCAAATATTTCTTCCAGTCTGCCGGTATGTCTTTCTTTTCCCAAATGTCCATAATCAGATTGTGAAGGGCTTTTTCCAGTCTTTCTCCACCAAACTTTAGTAATTCAGCGGGAATATCATCTGCTCCAGGTGCCTTGTGATGTTTTAGCTTGCCTAAGGCATCGGTTACCTCTTCGATATCTGATGGTTCTACATCTTCTGTTCGCAAAGTGTTCCTTCCACAAGTTCATGCATGCCGTTTTCTCAACAATGATGTTACCATCACGGTCCTTGCATAATGAGTGAGTGGGCCTAAATGGCTTTCTATTTTGGTTAACTGTGGCATAGAATCTTCTGCTATCACCTATCTTCTGCTAAGCATTTCGGCTGCCTCCAACTCTTTTCTCTGCCAGGATCGTTTCTTTCTTTTATGAAGCCTCTTCTCTGTTCTTCTTTTTTCTTTATACTCTTCAACGGTGCGCCTAGTCCGTCTTGCTATTAGGGCTCTGTATGCTACGTTTTTGGCCTCTGTTGCGAGCGAGCAATATTCATCAAACCAGGGGGATTTAGCTATTCTTTTCTCAGCTCCTAAAATATTTTCCGCTACCTCGGACACAGCTGAATCGATTTTTCTCCACTGATCATTTACTTCATCCTCCTCATAGTTGGATGTTGAGAGCTTTTGGTTCATAGCATTAATGAATCTCATCCTTTCCACTGTATCAAATAGTTTATCCCGATTGAATCTTTTCCTCTTTTGGATCATGGGTTTTGAGATATTGATTCGCCCAGTTACATGAGCAATGCTTAAGTAATGGTCAGAATCCACATTTGCACCACGAAATACACGAACATCCGTAAGTGAGCTGATGTGTCTCTTATCGATCACTATGTGGTCGATTTGATTCACGGTATTTCCGTCAGGAGAGATCCATGTTCCTTTATGAATGCGTTTATGAGGAAACAATGTGGTTCCTATAATCAGATCTTTGGCTGCAGCAAAATTAATCAACCTCAGCCCATTATCATTACAGTTTTCATAGAGGCTGTGTCCACCTATAATTGGGATATAAGCTTCTTCTCGTCCTACCTTGGCGTTCAAATCGCCTGCGATGATCTTCATATCGTAACTAGGGCATGAGTCAACAGCTCTCTCCAATGCCTCATAAAACTCATCTTTCTCATCTTCTTCCGATACCTCCGTAGGCGCATGGACACTTAGAATACTGATGTTATAAAACTTCCCTCTGACACGCAGTACACAGATTCGTGGACTGATGGGTTCGAAACTCAGGATCAGACGACGAGAAGCTCCTCTTACAATAAATCCTGTTCCGAACGTGTGTTCCTTCTCATTACAGCTATAGTATACCGTGTGCTGCTTCTTTGTTATAATTCCTTTTCCCGTCCATCTTATCTCCTGAATGGCAGTGATATCCAGTTTATATTTATCAATCTGTTCCAGGAGCACATTAAGTGCTCCAGGTCGGTGGAGTGATAGAATATTCCTGAAACCAAAGTTAATCCTTAAACGATTGCCGTGTTGTTTCCTATTTTGACTGGTCACTTCAGAGGCTAATTTTTGAGGTTGCGTAGTGATTAAATTTCGGATAGCGGGGCCACTAACCCTCTCTGCGTATCCTAGTATGCTGGTGGGGCTGCCAACTTTGTGCCTGCATACCTGCACCCCCTCCGGGGCGGCTTCCTAGGGAAGGTGGTCCTAGGGTGTGTACTGTCTGTGACCTTGTGTTGATTGTGGTGTGTTTGTGTACACTATGTGTGTTAGTGTACTGTTCCCCCAACCTGGAGGGCCAGTAGCTGACTGCAGCCTTATGGCTGGGCTATGGGGTCGCCAAGTCCCTACGCCAGAAATATGTTTCCTTACATTTCCAAAAATGTTGTTAACAATGTTTTTTTTTTTTATATTTTATAAATAATAAACTTTTTAACTATTTTAATTTTCAGTCCATGTTTTCATTTCTTTTTTTTTGTCCATATTTTTATTACATTTGCATATATACGTCCATATTTATGTACATATTTTGAAATTTTTATTACATACAAATACTATCCCTGATTATTACGAGTACTTTAAAATAAAAAAAAAATACTCAAAATATTTGAGGGGAGGCCATGACCCCTGTGAACTCCCCCCCTGGATCCGCCTCTGCTAATGGCGTTTTGTACAGATAGGATTGGAAATATATCACGTTATAATGGATTATATTTGACTCGGAGGCGTATATAAGACGTGCAGGAGGTCTTCATGAACATTAGAAATGAATCATGTAAAACCCAAAATAAATGGAAGATGGCTGATAACGTTATTCAGTTGACTTTATTGTAATACCGAAACCCCACACATACCCCCCCCCCCCCGTCACCTTTTTGCATAAGTCGGACCCTCTCGATGTTTTATCGGTAAATGGCCATGTTCGGTCTATTTTTCCTGTACTATTGTTAATGATGTAATAATTACCGTTAAAAATAATTTACAAATAAATATTAATTTCCAGAGAAACGCTCTGCAGGGCTTCTGTGCTGCTACTAAAGAGTACTGCCCACCTGGGGAGAAGGGTGCTCCTGGCGACGAAGGCCAACGGGGGGAGCCTGGAGCCAAAGGCGATCGAGGAGAGCGTGGCTTTCCTGGAGATCCAGGACCCAGGGGGCCACCAGGAGATCCCGGGCCACGTGGGCCTAGGGGAGACCCAGGTCCTCCAGGTATCTTACATCAATCCCAACATCATTACTCAACTGTTTATCGTTTACTCAATGTATATACCCGAACAACATTAAATACAAAATATATTATTGGGTGTACGGTAAACAAGCGAGATATTTAGTACATAGGCTGCATTTTATGTGTTTTACAAATTGTAAATGTTTCACTATTCCTTCCTTCTTAAATTTTAAAAAACCCTAAAAGTGCATTTTTTTTTTTTATAATTTAATTTTCGTAATCTTCCCAGCGATTCAAAACCCTGACATTATTTTATCCATTTATTACCTATGGATTCCTCAGCAAAAAATCATTTTCTATAATTTCTAAAAATAACAAAGACAAGCGCCAAATCACACTAAAGGTAAGAAACTTATTTTGGCACTCCTGAAAAGTTAAGCTTTTTCAGAATTGCTAGTTTACCATGCAACCGACAATATATCTATATGCCGATGTGATTCAGTTTTGTGTCCAGAATTAAACGGATCTTCGAATTGCCAGTAGGGAGTATATAAAAGGCCCTCTCCCTACCAACACCAGTGCTTATTTAGGTAATTTAACCACCACTTCCTTCACTTCCCACTTCCACTATAAATTTTCACAATTTATAAAAACTTGCAGGTGATATATTTAGAAACAATTTATATTATATCAACTTTTTTTATTGATTAAATCACTATAGAAATGACCAAAAAAGCAGAACAAATATTCTTATTTAAGCTTTAAAAAAAAATTTTTTTTTTGCTGCCCTCTAAATTCTGCCACTTTGGCGAGTGCCATCTTTCTCATATCCTCCCCCCCCCCTCATTCGGCTTCTTCCTTGTGCACGTGCTATGTACCCTCTTCAATTTATACTTCTTAAGAAACAAAAATTACTTCTTGTTTAACTATCAATGAAAAATATTACTTTAAAATATTTGATTAAATTAATAAGTGCTACAAGATAAAAATAAAAACAAATTCTTGATTCAGATAATATTTTCGAAAATCCCTGGAACATCATTTGTCATATATATTTTGAGATGAGATTGCTGATTAAAAGGTATTATGTTTTAATTCAATGTCCCTATTTATTGCAATAAGGGTAAGATAAATGGGTTGTCTTTTATGAAAATAGCAAATTCTAACCAGATTATTTCTCAATTCATCCATGAATTAAAAGGCAAATTTGTGGAACAAGTTTTGAATTTTTTGGTTAAAAGCCAAAGACCATCATGCACAGTAATCATAATTACTTTATTTAAAACTAATCTAATTATTTTGCAAAATAACATTTCAAAAATGACATTTTTGGTGAAACTGACAAATGTTTAATCTTCCCAATATACAAATTACCAAGACAGACAAATTTTATTATCAAGAATAAATGGTTTTTGAAATGATACCTGGAGCTTAAACTCCAATAAATTAATCTCAAAACTCTGAACCAACAACATTAATAATAAAATTAAAATTAAAACAAAAATACTATAACTATTTTTTTTTAAATAGCTAAAACCAAACATATACTGCAATGACTACTTTCTGACTCCAAGAAAGTGTGCTAATCAATATGTTGATATATATAAAACAAGCAGCTTTTTGAGCTAGGAGCCCCTGGACTAGATGGAAGAGACGGTGTACCAGGTGAGCCAGGTCTGGATGGAGTGCCTGGAAGAAATGGCCTAGATGGTATTCCGGGGAGTAAGGGTGCACCAGGAGTTGATGGTATTCCCGGTATACCTGGAACTAATGGAAGCAATGGTTAGTTAATATGACAAAACCATATGTTAGTAATAGATACTGTTTATTTTATCTATTATCATCAACCATTTTTTCTTTAGGAATACCCGGAAGAATGGGACCTCAAGGACCACCTGGCCCAATGGGACCTAAAGGTAGCTCTCTTAAATTTGAATTAGATAATGTAAAATAATTTACATTATGCCTTTTTTTACCTACCATAAAGTATATTATCGCTTATCTTATATTTTACCTTATTTTTGAACTATATTTAATTAAACTTATTAATCATTAACTAAGATTAAATAAGACACTTTATATTTTTATATTTGAAAACTAAGACATTTAAGTGTTTTCAAATGATTTTTTGATAGTATTAGTTTCATACATTACTTCATCAAACCAATCCTAGGTATTATAGGCCAAATGCATTATTAATATAAGATAAAAAATACCCCTATGTTAGCTTTATGATTGCAGCAGGTAAGAACCACCAGGATAAACTTAAAACAGCTGGTCCACTTTTAACTTATTTCCTTTATTAATTTACCTTTGCCTTTTTACTAATTTTAATTTTTTTCCCTTCCCTTACCGGGCCATTTCGAGCTTATGGTGTAGATATAGCTGCAGTGTAGCATCATAGTATGATATTATGTATATGTTTCTGGGATGTATGTATTCTAGTGAACAATAAGTTCCTGATAGTTCTATCTTTCCTTCAACATCTTTTTGGAAGCCTCTGCATAAGGTGGAGTGGGTGAGACCTACCTCCTCCTCATATAATCTATGAATAGGGGTAGTTTCATATTTTAGAATCAATACTTAATAAGAGACAGACTGTAGTGACAATAATAAATAAACTAAGATGATATTTTTTATTTTATTCTTCTTGAAATATCTCTGACCCACACAACTGACTGAATTTACTTAGGAATTTATTTTGATAGGATGCTGCTCAAAATCTTTCAATTTAATATAACTTATAAGAATTTTTGTTTTATTATTACTTTTAGGCTTAGCTGGACCTAGAGGAAAACCAGGCAAACCAGGGATAAACGGCATACCTGGAACTCCAGGCATACAAGCTTATGAAGTCACAATAAATGGGTCAAAAAGCTCAGAACTTCTAATACCACCAGCTATTGTAGGTAATTTTATTATTAATATATTTTATAATTACCAATAATAGCATTAATTCCTTACTTTTCTTAGGACATGATTTTTTAAAAAAACCTTTCAATTTATTAAATAAAATTACTTCAAAATTTAAAAAACTTAATTAAAATCAGTTAGAAGAAATGTAAAATTTACATTTTAAGTTTATTAATTATTAATATAACTAGGTTATAACTTATTTATAATTTATAGAATTACATTAAATTTTAATATTATTTTTAAATTAAGGATTTCTTTATGCTAAAACAAGAGAAAACTATTATCACTTTAAATAGAATTATGACTATTTCTGATACATTATTGGATTTTAATGTTACCAAAACAAATAAGATGTAATTCTCAGTTCTTCCAGTGTTCAACTAAGTCCCAATATATATATATATATATATATATATATATATATATATATATATATATATTATTTATTTATTGAGAAATTTAAATTCTGTGAAATGAGGATCATCACTAAAATAAAAGTTCATTCAAATCCTATTTTACAGACAAAAAAAAAAAAAAAGAGTAACAAATAACAGATAAAACTTTAAAAGTTAAAGTTGTTGTTGTTAAAATTTAAAAGATAAAAAAAGTTAAAGGTGAATAAGGTAAAATAATCATCTTAAACTCTGGCAAACTGAAACACACTAGCTAGAGAAACTCTGAACAGGTTACATCACCTATTATAAATTATTGCAACTCTTAAGACAAATGGTAAAATTTAAATCATTGAGCTAATATATGGATAATCTTATAACTCATAGGTTCTGAAACTATGTTTGGAAGCAGACCAATCACTGTACGTGAGAAAGATAATGTACGTTTAAGATGTGCTGCAACTGGAAACCCACCACCCACTGTACAATGGAGGAAGCTTGATAAATCAACTATTGGTCTTGGTAAATGGCAAGGTAATTTCAATATTTGCTTGTTTATATCTGTGGAACAAAAATACAATATATAATCATTTAAGATAAACACTTTAAATAGTTACTAAGGTGTTTTTTTTATCTAACTTGATGTGACAATGCTAAGATTTGAACTTCTAATCTTTAAGTTACTAATTTTATGGTGTAGTCAAAATCCTATTTATATTCTATGATCCACGTAAATCACCAATTTTCAGAAATAGACCAGAATATAGCCAGTACAAAAATAACTTTCTTCAATTTTCCAAAGGTTCTGCAATCTTAATAGAACTTAAGAATACCGAAATTAAGGGTGTACAATGCAATAATAATGGCAGTGTGTATATGGCTGTGATACCAGGACTGTATCCAGTAAAAATAATTATAAGATTTGAAAGGTAGGTCATACACACAATTTACAGAGCGATCTAAAATCAGAATATGCATAGATGAAAACGAACAATTCTGCAGCTCACAGTGACTGATCAGGCTATATCTCCTGACTTGAAGGCTGAGATTAAGGGGGTTTGTTCAAGTGGGCTAGTGCATTTGAAACATTCCTTACCTGATAACATAATAACATGAAAATTATGAGTTTGAGTGCCGGTGTAAGCAGCATTTTACTCTGGGATTAATTTCCCACCTTTTCCCCTAGCCTTTGAAAAAAAGGCCTAAGCCTATATACCAACTGAAAAAGTGAGGTACGGGAAAAATTATGACATCCAACACAAATTAATTCAGGAGGGGCGGGAGGTTCACTTCTGGTATAGTGGTTAGCATGACAACTTACAATACTAAAGGTCGAAGGTTCGCGTCCAGCGTTGGCCATAGGATTTTTTAAAGGGAGTAAAAAATCCTTAGCTATGCCGTCCCTCGGATAGGACGTAAAATGAAGGTCCTGAGCCTGTACGATGTCAGGTACTCGTTAAAGATCCCTATCCTAATTATACCTGGATAGGCAAAATTTAGGACTCCCACTGTAGCATCATCCGATTAGCCTTAATGGCATATAGTGACATTAAACAATTCAGGAGGAAACCTCTGCACAGCAAATAATGCAAACATAGTAGAAGAGTTATAACATCTGAAGCCAAACAATAGATGGATAGATAGTAATGAAATAATAATAATATATTAATATATATATATATATATATATATATATATATATATATATATATATATATATATATATATACTTTCAAATAATTTTTCTATTTTTTTTTCAAATAATTCAAATAATTTATTAAGCCATATAATCATAAAATTATTATCGTTCATGTTACTAAAAATTAAATCATAACTTAAAAATCATTCATAACCATTTTTTTATAATCCTACCTAATTAAATATCCGAGATCATTCTCTGATGTATCTGAGATCAGTTTTGTGAAATTCGACATTACAGTTTCCAGTGGGTGAAATTTTCATAAGCCATAGTCATTCTATATTCAATTTTATTTTTTGTATTTTATTGTACAATTTTACAGGAAAACCAGTCACCAATAAAAATATCAATATAAATTTTCTTAACATGTGCTTAGATAATAACAATCAAGTAATTCATTTTTAATGTATTGCTTATAGAATATTCCATCATAAGTCCAACACTCAATATTACTCGAGTGAACAGAGGTCACATGGGATTATACATGTGCATTGCAGGAAATGGTATTCCTCCCACAGTTAATCAAACCTTTAATTTGGAAGTTCATTGTAAGTATAATATTAATCAACTTGTTTTTCAAACAATTTGAAACAAACATTCATTGATTTTCATAGCCTCTTTTTCATTTATCACTTGTTTTTTCTTTGTCATTTGTTTGATGGATTTTTATATTATTTAAGGTTAATATATTTTATATTGGTTATATAAGTTAAGGAATAAAGACACTTAATTAATTTTGATAATTGTCAATTAATCACATTCAGGAAACAAAACATTGATAACATAAAGTAAATGAAAGTGACCATAGAAGAATTTCTCATTTTACATTAACAAAGAAAAAAATATATGAATGACAAAATGTCTGAATAGTCTCAAGGAACATTCTTAGCCAAATGTCTTTTAATCAGATGGCAAACGTGGGCAAAATCTACTGTCAGTATTTATGATAGTTCTATAAGATATGCGTTTAATAAAAATTGTAAAACATTTGCAGTCGAAATACAACAATTAATGGTTTGTTTCAGTTTCACCTCTTATAAAAATCTATCATCAACGCATAGCTGTAACAAATACTTCCCTTGCAAGACTTGAGTGTGAAGTTGAAGCATATCCTGATGGTTTGAAATACTGGGAGAGATCTGGTGGACGAGTAATTGAACAATCGGAGAAATATAGTATTGGAGTTATTGAGTTGGGCAAGTACAGGGTAAGTTTGTAATATTCAGGCTGTCGTTTTCTTTATTTATTTTGTTTAGGAAATGGTTAATTAAAATAAATTCATAAGTTTGTGTAAAATTTATATAGTATTTTATTTACTTCGATTTATTGTTTCAAGAAACTTCATTTGCATAATATGTTTTTATCATCAATTCTAAGATTTATTAATATTTCTTGCAGCTCAAATGAAACATTGATATCCTAAATATAACTTACTTGACACTAAAGCAAAATTTTGAGTCTTGACCTCCTGTATCAGCCTTCTCCCAATTATTTCTATGTTTTACTGCTGCTATCCAGTTCCTCATCTCCAGAACGGACCTTGCAACACCCCCCATACTATAGTTCCATTGTTGTTGGTCTTCCTCTCAATTATTTTCCATGAAGAGTCTCTTTCATTTTAGCAGTCAAGTGATTTAAGTTACACGAAAAATTCAGAGACATTTTCAAAGATATACCAGTGATTGTGATTTCTTCACCAGGCCTGGAAATTTCTCATTATTTTAGAAGCACCATTTTTCTTGATCCTATTTTCCATCGGCTTATTTTAACAATGCATCTGAGACAGCATGAAAGGAGCCTACATTAATGCTGGTGTCATCACCGTTTGCTGGAATTTTGACCATTTTGTTTCACCTACTTGAACTTCAGGTTTTCTTATTAATTTTACAATAGTTAAATAAAAAATATGGCAAGAAACTATACCCCCCTGCCTCAATGCTTTTCCAGGGATGAATTTCTCAGATCTTGACCCCCCTCCCCCTCTCTGTACTATGCGTCTCATGGTAAGTCATACCATTCAGTTTGCTTTTATGAGGTCTTTAGTTCTTTCGTAGCCGTGCATGGCTGCTCCCTATGAAGGTTTTCACACGAAGCTTCAAAAACAACCAAGACCTGGTGTGTTTAAGCTTGTATCCATACCCTTTCTGACTCTTGTTACCTTTGCAGAATATCTGGTCAATCAACAATCATCTTTCTGAAAAATACTTCTAAGCTCTATTCTGCCTATGGTAGCAGGCACTGAAAGAGTACATTATACATCACTTTATATGTGCCAGAGAGTAAGGATATGTCTCTACGAAAGCCTCTTGTCTCACTTCATCTGTTCAAATTCTAGTAAAAATGTTTTGGATGATTTTTATTCACTCACTTTCTTCACATTTAAGTGGTTCTCAGCACCTGATGGCTTATTAGTTTGGCTAATGAATCATAGTGAAATCCTCATCTGGTGGATGGGGCCCGTTCTTTGGCTGATCTTTGTTGAGAAACAGGAAAAAGTATCCTAAATTCATCAAGCTAATCAACCATGTTTGTAAGCAGTAATAAGTAGATTTGGCTTCAAAACAATTTATAAAAATGTTAAATGTGGTTTGGAAAAACAGATAACTTACTGTGCATATTCAGAGTGAAATGCAGACTTTATAATTTCATTTATTAAATTTAATTACAATATGCTTACATATATAAATATATATATATATATATATATATATATATATATATATATATATATATATATATTTGTAAAGAACATTTGATTTTTTACAATCTTGTATCAATAATTCATGTTTCCCTATTTTTATTACAGTCAATAATGCAATTGAACATTAGTGATTTAAATTATTTTGACTATGGTTTATATCACTGTGTGAGCAAAAATGAAATTGGACTAACAAAGGGAAATTTCACCGTTTATGGTATGTTTTACATGATAGCAACTCTCTAATTGACCTTACTATTTCTGTTATATTACTTAGTTTAATCAGATCTTGGTTCTCAGAGGAACTTTTTAATATACTTTATTATACTTAATTATTTGTAAAGAAATTTAGCAATCCTGAAACCTCTAAAAAAATTAGGAGAAGTATTATTTATAATTCTGTAGACAAAACAGCAGCACAATAATATTTTATTTCAAAGAAGTGAGCCACTGATTCTCTTGCATGGATGTACTCTTACATGCTAACTATGGATTTTAAAAACAGATGTTTGTTTCAGGGTTATATATTGTGTTCTTTCACAATTAGTTAACAACTAAAATTTATATATACACTTTTAATTAGAGATATTGTACTGTTTCTCTTCATTTATCATCTAAGAATTTCCATTCTTTTTATTAAGATGCAAAGCATGGATTGACTACAAAAATAGATGAAAGTGGAACTTACGGTGAACTTTCGCCTGAAAATGTTGACTTAGATGACTTATGTGGCCCTCCGGTTCAATGTCCTGAATGTCCAGATCCAAAAGAATTTCACTGTAAACTTGGAATTTATTCTCTATATGATCTTTTGGGCCATCGAGAACTAGAAATAAGACCCCTTGACTCAAACAAAACATACCCAGGTTTACCCAATAGAACATTAGGTAATTCTATCTAACCCACAAACATAAATACTATTAATTTCCAACTATACATTTCACTATGTCATAAATATACATTTCAGATTGTCAAGTTCATAGTGTTGGAAAGCCTGTGTTCCATAAAGTTTCAGATTCACTTTATGGAAGCTGGATGAGAGATCCATTACCTCGTGGAGACAGTGACAAATATTGGGTAACAAAAGAAAATGAAAGTTCAATGTTGTATGAATACGGAAACAAAACAGCTTTTAGCAATGATACTCCAACAAAAGTCTATAGATTGGAATATCCATTCTCTGTAAGTACAAGTTTTTATTAAATTAAGATTAGGAGAACTTAGTTGATTTGATTCACTAAAAAATATAAAGTTCAGAGTAAGAGAGACGCTTACTAGAACTGAAACAGAGTTTTAATAAAATATGTTTCTTAATATTTTTTATAATTTCATATAGATATAAAATATTTAAATTTACATTGCTTATGTTTTCCAATTAAGATATGACATTTTGCAGTGAAATAATAGAAAAAGTCATGAAACATTCAAGCATTGATTACCACTTGTACTTTTGATTTTTAAGAAATATTTACGTTTATTGGCTCAACTTTTTCATGTAAATTTTAAGTTTGATTATCCTAAATTACTTAATTATATAGCTAGCTGTAGTTCTATTTTTAATTATTTATTATAATATAGAAAATCTAAATTAATTTATAGGGAAATGCGCACACTATTTATAATGGATCATTTTACTATAATCACAAACAAAAACCACATATTGTGAAATATGAACTAAGTAGTGAAAGAAGCCAAATTTTGCTAGTCCCTCATGCCCTTGCCAATGAGTCCAATTTTCTTTACACAACCTACTACAATTATATGGATTTTGCTGTAGACGATAATGGTTTGTGGGTTATTTATGGTTTACCTATCACTAATAATACAGCAGTAATTAAGGTAGATGCCTATAACTTTGATATCCAGTTTGCTTGGAACATTAGTCTGAAACATCAAAAAGCTGGTGAAATGTTCATTGTGTGTGGAGTATTGTATGCTGTTGACAGTACTACAGACAGAAAAACTAATATAAGGTAATGCGCATGTCATCCTAGTATGTTTTTAAAATTATCATATAATTTATTATCTTTATTTGTATTCTTCATCTTCAACTTTTTCCTTGGATAAAAAATTAATTTTAATTTATACTTAAAAAAATATAGAAAGAATACACTATAATCATTATATTCAATCGAAAAAGAAATACTCATTTAAACCTTGATTTTTTTTTTATCATAATAATGATAATGTTTTGAAGACAGTTATTATTATTATTATTATTATTATTTTAGATTTGCTTTGGATCTATACAAAAACCTACTCCTGGATGATGTTAATGTGGAATTTACCAATCCGTTTAGAAAAACAACCATGATAGGTTACAATCCACGAAATAAGGTATATTTTACTTTTTTTTCCTATTAATCATATAATATAATATCATATAATATAGCAATGTATCATGAAATTATTCAGAAATGAACATACAAATCCACTCATGCATATATGTATAGATAATATAAATGTATGTGTATAGATATAAACACACACCTAGATGTATAAAAATATACATACACACACATATTTTTGTCAATTATAAAGAAAAAAATAATTCTAATATATAATAAATTTATTCCAACGCAATCCCTTGTTATTAGTCATTTTGTCTAATTCTAATAATATTGCTAACTATTATATAAAAATACTAGTGTTTTCAGTGATATTTTTAGTGCTAATAAATAATTCCTAGGCAAGATTAATTAATAACTATTTATTTTTAAAATTAGGAGCTGTACACATGGGATAAAGGTAATCAGCTAACTTACCCAATCAGATACCATGAAATTGGGTACAATATGACTAAAGAAGATAAAGGTGAACCAGAAGCTAACGCTTTAAATCAAACAGGATTTGATGTAGAAGAGAAATCATGATTTAAATTATTCTAATAAAATAAGCTAATGCATTATACAAACAGGATTGATGAAGAAAAAAATCACAATTAAATTATTCTACTACAATATCGAATATATATATATAAATTTGTGACCTTCTTTACTAAAACTACCTAAGCAACAACAATAAACACCAAGTATAAAAAATGTGTTCAATTGTTTGCATTTATTTGTGTTGCACTTATATTCTGCAATACTGCATTTAATTTAAGAGGCTTTAAAATTGCCAAGATTTATAATTTGTCATGGTATTTATTTACTGGAAAATGTAGCAAGGCAGTTTCAAAATTTATATAATCATGTACTTACTAAATAAGCCTTTTTCTGATCAATAAATTTATTTGTTTAATTAAATATCATAAAAAATATGTCATTGATATAAAAAGTGTTTGTGTCTGTTACAAAGCATTTATTTTTTATTAATTGTTAAAATGTAAGTTTCTCATTATTTATTCTGTTAAAATGGAAAAACTGTTTACATTTCCAGTCTCTTGTCAAATATTTTTTGCAGTAGCATTGTACTTAAATATTTGAACTTCTGATAGTAATTAAAAATGATCATTTTTAAAATTGATCCAATCAAGTTGTATTGAGAGGTCTTATTTTATCTAAAAGTATAAATTTAAATAATTTACAAAGAAATAAAATACCTTTATTGAAAATTCAATCATATATAATTTTGTAAAAATAATAATTTGTAATGTTTTATACTCAATATATTTTTGCTATAATATGAAGTATTATTTGTATTTATATCCAAAGTATAGTGGACCAATCAGCCCTAAAATTTCATCTCCTTCAGTATAGTGTGAACATTGGTCATAATTTCTCATTTCTTGTATCTGCACATGGTTGAATTTGGGATATACAATTTCTATCTAACTATTTAAACATTTCCATTATTATATGACTTCTCATAAATACAAATAATGGAATTTTATTGCTTCCTGGTATGGCCTGCAACAAGGATACATTAGAAAGTCTTCTAATTAACCAGTTTTAGCACCAAACATTAGCTTGCATATAAGGCAATCAATTTTTTGAAGGTAGTTCACCATTCGATTTCAGAACTATATACAAAAAGTGACATTGTCTATGCATTACTTATGAATTTCATTTTTGACAGTAAGATTAATTCTTAAAATATACTACTTCTTGAACTAGCATCCTCTGCTATTTCATTATTGTGTCCCGTGATGTTATAAGTTTTCCCAGGATTGTATTTATGTAACTATATTTACATTATCTACTCAAGGAGAAATTTTAATAGATATGCTTTAAACTTTTTTATTTAGCCAATCTAAAATTCTGAAGATTAACTTAACGAACTTAAACAGCTCTACAACTCTCCAGACCTGGTAGTTGTAATCAAAAGTGGGCGCATCAGATGGTTAGGACACATCGAGAGAATGCCTCAAGAGCGTTTGCCTCGAAACCTAATGTATAGTCGACCAGGTGGAGCTAGAAGAAGAGGCAGACCACGACTGAGATGGCTGGACGACATGGAGGACGACCTGCGGTGGCTTGGGGTGAGGCGATGGAGGAATATCGCCCAGGACCGAAACGAATGGAAAAGAATCGTTGAAGAGGCCAAGGTCCTATCAGGACCGTAGCGCCGAGGAAGTAAGTAAGTAAGTAAGTAAAATTCTGAAGAATAGTTATTTTTCATGCAGTTTTTTAGTTTTAAATGAACCTGTTTCCAGCAGTCCTAGTTACCTTCTTTTCTTCAACTCTATTGTTTAATTACTAAAAGAAATCAAAATTTTTCAATTGATTATTAATTTTTCTTGCATAAAATGATGTTAGGAATTTCCATTACTCAAATTTATAATTTAATAATATTTGGTATTTGTTTATCATATATGTAATTCTTTTTAAAAAATGCAAGTATAAAATGGATTTATTATCTTTCTGCTGTTATTGATTTGAAAATATATACTATTTTTCTATAATGGCTTTTAAATCATTTTGGCTAATATGCCTATAGGGGAAGGTGGGATAAGATGACGGATAGGGAAAGATGACGAATTCAGTAGTTCTTGCAGGCTATCCAAAAAAGCAGCACGCTCTAGGAGCGAAATGGTTGCCATAGGAGAGGGGAGGTTTCAACTTCCGAGCCAGTTGTCCACGAGCTCTCAGCAGGTAGCCGCGACCCTTTTCTTTTTTACATTGTGATAAACAGAAATTTCCAAGCGCTGAAGAGCTAAGTGTTTTAAGTTATTCTCCTGTATATTATGAAAGTACACTCAAGGACCTACAAATTCATGTAGGATCCTTCTTTATATCTAGACTCTTAGTCGGTAGTAAACATGTGCTCAATAAAAATGGCGAGTCAGGGAAAGATGACGAATTTACAATGGGGTAAGATGACGAACAGACCCATCCCTCAGCCCCAATCTCTACCGCCCACAACTCTTGTTTGTTGACAGAGCCTACTCCATCTACTTCTTAAGGGCTTCCTCCACTTCCAGTAATTAAAAAAAAAAAGACTGCTAGAAAACCAAAGAAGAAACTGCCATCCCTCCTATTATCGGGAACTCCTGTAAAACAAGCGTTAGAACAGAAAAGGAAGGTACAAGAAGATAAAGAGCAGAAAAGACAGACAAAGTTGGCAGTGAGAAGAAAGAAAAAGAAAGGAACCAAAATCAAGACCAGAAGTCTATTTGTCTGCTCTTCATCTTTGATGACGAGTTTCTATGTAGACACTAATGGCGACATGGATTTCAATGTTTTTATCGGTGAGGATAATTCCTGTATCATATGTGGGGAAGAGGGAAAAGATGAAGTACCAGGTCTGCAAGTTTAAAATGTCGTTTTAATTCCAATAGAATGCGCTCTTAGCCTATTGAAGGATTTGCTTATCTCTAAACGCTATTTTGTTTGTTAGTCATTTGTTTACAAAAGTCAGTTGTTTTTAAGTCGTTTACATGGACGTATCATACCTTTCTTTGGTGTTAAAAATGTCTAATTTTAAGCCAAATAAAGAGCATTTGCGGCATGTCATGATTTTCTTATTCAATCAAAAGAAAAAGGCATCTGAATGTCATCGAATTCTTGTTGAGACTTATGGCGATCTTGCTCCAACCGTCAAGACATGTGAACGTTGATCGAAAAACGCCCAGAATGGGCTCACAGGCACGCCAAAGTCATTCTTCAGCATGATAACGCTCCTGCACATTCAGCCAGATTGACTAAGGAAACGATTTCTTCGCTTGGTTGGGAACTCCTACCCCACCCGCCGTATTCACCTGACCTGGCGCCTTCTGATTATCATCTCTTCTCATCGATGGGACACTCATTGGCTGAGCAACACTTTAACAATTTGGAGGATGTAAGAAAATGGCTCGATGAATGGATTTCAAATAAAGTTTGATGACGAGTTTCTATGTAGACACTAATGGCGACATGGATTTCAATGTTTTTATCGGTGAGGATAATTCCTGTATCATATGTGGGGAAGAGGGAAAAGATGAAGTACCAGGTCTGCAAGTTTAAAATGTCGTTTTAATTCCAATAGAATGCGCTCTTAGCCTATTGAAGGATTTGCTTATCTCTAAACGCTATTTTGTTTGTTAGTCATTTGTTTACAAAAGTCAGTTGTTTTTAAGTCGTTTACATGGACGTATCATACCTTTCTTTGGTGTTAAAAATGTCTAATTTTAAGCCAAATAAAGAGCATTTGCGGCATGTCATGATTTTCTTATTCAATCAAAAGAAAAAGGCATCTGAATGTCATCGAATTCTTGTTGAGACTTATGGCGATCTTGCTCCAACCGTCAAGACATGTGAACGTTGGTTTCAAAGTTTCAAACGTGGTGATTTTGATGTTACTGATAAAAAACGAGAAAATCGACCAAAAAAGTTTGAGGACGTCGAATTGCTTCTCAAACCCGGCGAAACAGTCAATACCGACCGCTACCGACAACAAATGATCAATTTGAGTCACGCATTGATCGAAAAACGCCCAGAATGGGCTCACAGGCACGCCAAAGTCATTCTTCAGCATGATAACGCTCCTGCACATTCAGCCAGATTGACTAAGGAAACGATTTCTTCGCTTGGTTGGGAACTCCTACCCCACCCGCCGTATTCACCTGACCTGGCGCCTTCTGATTATCATCTCTTCTCATCGATGGGACACTCATTGGCTGAGCAACACTTTAACAATTTGGAGGATGTAAGAAAATGGCTCGATGAATGGATTTCAAATAAAGATGAAGCATTCTTTTGGAATGGTATCCATAAATTGCCCGAGAGATGGACAAAATGTGTAGAAAGCGAGGGCCAGTACTTTGAATAAAATATATTATACTTTTTTTTTAAATTACTGTGTGTATATTTTAAGAAATAAACGACATTTTAAACTTGCAGACCTGGTATGGTACAACTGTTTTAAGTGCCTTAAATGGGCTCACCCCGAATGCTCAGATTGGGATCAAAAGCAAGCCGCCCAAACACTTTACAATTGTGACTTTTGTGCTAATTATAATGTTTTTATAATTAATGTTTAAAATAAAGTTTGATATTTCAATGCTTTTTTTTTTTTAATAAAGATAGTTTTCAATGTGTTCATAAAAAATTTTTTGTTCGTCATCTTACCCCATGACCGGGGTAACTTTAATAACACAATTTTACACAAGGTTAACATCAGGTAATATATTGACAAATTTTTCATTACCTTTTTAGTTCTCTCATTCATTCAGAATGGTCAGAAAAAAAAACATGAAAGCTTAACCTCGTCATCTTACCCCACCTTCCCCTACTTCTCTTCCTTTAAAAGTTATGTTATACTGAGCATATTCAACAATTCAAAGATTTCATCAAGTTTTCATTGGAAATGGGTACCATTGATAAAATGATTTGTGCTTTCCTAAATTTTATAGATGCCAATCAACGAAGAATTTATCAAGTGAAAATCTATGAAATAAAGAGGGGGGATGAGTATTCATCATTTTTTAAAAAAGGGGACAAACTTTTCAAAAAAATGCAATATGTTATAAAAAAAAAATGTATACATATCTTGTTAAACCATCATGTCAGATCAATCAAACTACTAATACTAGAGAAAGAATATGCTTATATGTTTTGATTCTGTAGAGTTCAAATATGTATTTAATTTAGAATTAAAATGGGTTTTAAATTATATCAAAAATAAATGCAAACTTCAAAATGATCAACATCTTTATTGCACAGTTAAAAAAAATATATATACTTATATATATTTCAATCAAATACTTTGAAATTCATCTAAGTTGTATCATACTAGCTAAAAACTAACACATATATTTTTAACACAACTAACTAATAACTGCTACAATAAGAATTTTGCTAACTGAAAAATAATTTGGTTTATCGAAATGAAATTTTTTTTTAATCATCAAGGAATTCCCTAACTCTAAATTTATTTGGTACTTAATAAAAACTGAACTGTATGTTTTGAGATCAAAAATGGGTACTATATATTCATGATATAAGCGTGAATATATACATATATATAAATCTTTTTATGAACTCATGGAGAGATGTAATTAATTTTAATTGAATTAACAAAATTCTTACATTAGCAGGAAATAAATTAATACTATATCATAAAATATGAAGTACATACCAATTTACATAGAAATAATGTATGATATTTTATAATTAAAGTTTATGTTTTGTACAGACCTATAAAATATATATTAAGCAATACAATAGGATTGCAGAAACATTAAACAAGGACACTCATACCTAAAAAAATTAGCTCACAGCACATATACTTTCCATACTACATTGTACTGATAATAATTTAACACCAATATTTTGATTTTGTTTTCTATACCAGACTTTCTAATCAAAACTAAATTAAAACTAAGAAAATTTGATTTTTATTATCTTTTTTTAAATTTTTATATTCAGTCATATTTTAAAGAAGATAAAGAGTATTAATTTATATAAATCACAAAGTAGCAGACTTCTTGAGTACAGGTTTTTCAAGCATAATATTTCTTGCCCAGGACCATGGTACATTTTCCTGAGTGTCTGATTCATTTGTTTCAGCTGAGTTACGCATCATTGTTCGAGCCCTGATAGTTGTAATGGTAGTTTCATCACCAGCTGTATCATTAACTTCATTTTCTGTGCTGTAGTCTAATGTGGTATCCTCCATTGTACTGCTAGAAGGTAATTCTGTCGTACTAGAAGTCTTTGTCGTTGTTTTCTCAGTAGTTGCTTCTGTTGACATAGTGGACATCTTTTTCATTTTGTAATTCCTTAAAGAAAAAAAAAAGTTAGTAGGAATGTCAAGAAAATAAAAATATGTAACTTTAAAATTAATACTAATTTTTTAAATTTTAAGAAACATTATAATTGAAATTAAAAACAATATATCTAAAGTATGTTGAACATGGAAATAATAATTATAAATAACCCACTAATAGTGGGTGAGAAACGCATTCATAGAAGAAAGAAGAGGGAATGGGAGGCGAATCAGCTGGTGAATCCGGAAGATCTAAGAAGGAGTAATGATGTGTGCAGGTTCTATCAAGTAGTGAAGGCCAGCAGAAAACCCTTCAAGCCTTACTTAAGTACTTGCAAAGACACTGATGACACACTCTCCTGAATGTAAAGCAGAGCATACTGGATAGATGGCGGAATCACTTTATGAGCCTGCTTAACGATGTGGCTGTAAATTAGACCACTAAGGTCTAATTTACCAGTGGTAAATTAGACCACTCACCACCTTGAGCCTCCGGATTTTGATGAAGTTCAGGAGGCCGTTAAAAGTCTGAAAAATAACAAGGCACCAGGAGCTGATGGGCTGCCATCGGAATTGATCAAGTACGGAGGTCAAGAAGCGGTGAAGGCACTTCACAACATCATTATGGATGTCTGTATTGGTGAAAGAATGCCAGTGGACTGGAACAACACCATAATTTGCCCAATTCACAACAAAGGAGACATACTGGATTGCGGTAACTACTGGGGTATTTCACTGCTTCCTGGTGCATACAAGGTGTTATCCAGAATTTTGTTCCTCAAGCTACTACCCCACGCAGAGAGAGAGATTGGCATTTACCAGGCTGGCTTTATGAGGGGAAAGAGCACGACAGACCAAATTTTTTCCTAAGGTTGATGCTAGAATGTGCTCGAGAATACAGTGTTCAAACCCACCACCTATATGTAGATTTCTGTGCCGTATATGACAACGTAAATAGGGAAGAACTTTACAAAGTAATGCTCTCTATGAAAGTTCCAGATTACAATGCAAGCGGTGCTCTGTTCGGTGCGAGTTATGGTGACCTCTCAGACTCATTCCAGACATATCAAGGTCTACGACAGGGTGATAGCCTTGCATGCCTACTTTTTAATTTTGCTCTGGAGGGCGCTATAAGAAAATCAGGGATCCAGGGGGGAAGAACAATATTCAACTGCTCAGCCCAAATACTAGCGTACGCGGGTGATATCGACATCATCGGAAGAAATTTTAATGCCATGGCAGAGGCTTTCAGAAACCTACGAGCTGCAGCTGCGGAAATGGGGCTTCAAGTCAACCATTCAAAAACTAAATACATGGTTATGAACCCACAAGGAATGCTTCCTTCCCATGTACAAGTGGATGGATGTACATTTGAGAGGGTCAAGGAATTCATGTATCTTGGTTCCTTGATAACTCAGGATAACGAAATCGCAGCGGAAATTCAAAGACGAATCTTTGCAGCTAACAAATGTTATTTTGGGCTAGTGTGGCAAATGAAAAGCTGTGTATTATCTCACACAACCAAATTGCGCCTGTATAAAACTTTGATCAGGCCAATACTGACATATGGATCCGAATGTTGGACACTATCCAAAGCCCAAGAAAATCAACTCCTCCGATTTAAAAGGAAGCTCCTCAGAAGAATTTTCGGAGCGATTTTCGATGCCAACGAGCAAGCCTGGCGGATCAGGACAGATGCCGAGATATCAGATATGTACAGTGACTGCGATGTGATGAGATTCATCAGGGTTGGTCGGCTCAGGTGGGCTGGCCATGTAGCCAGAATGAGTGCTAACTCGGTACCCAGGAGGCTCTTAGAAGAGGAAATCCACTCAACCAGAAGACGTGGGCGACCCAGGCTTCGCTGGGTGGACGGGGTGACTAAGGATGCACGCAGCCTTCTGGGGATCCGGAACTGGAGATCGGCTGCACAAAACCGGAACGAGTGGCGGACCTTAGTTCAGGCGGCCTTGATCCCTCGCGGGTTGTAGAGCCAAGGAAGAAGAATTACTTCAGTTAGATGAATTTTAAATCATATAATTGCTTTGCTTGTATGGCACAATCATTTTATATGGAATACCTTAAAACTTTTTTTTATATTGAATTTAAAAAATTTTAAACAAGAAAATTCACAATTTTGAAGTAGATTTTTTTGGTTTATGCTATCAAAATATATCAATATAAAAACGGATTTATTACAAAAAGGTTTTAAATAATTGTGGAAACAAATATTTTTGAAAATATTTTGTTTTTTGTTAAACTATTGTTTGAAATAACATTGACTTTTTTTTTAAATTTTGTATATAAATTTATTTACCTAAGTTATTTTAATTACTTTCTTCCTTTAATTTACAGAATAATGATTAGAATTTATTATTTACTTAGTAGGAATTTAATTTGACATCAATTGATTTTATTTGTTCATTTTTTTTATTGCTTGATCTAAATAATCAAGCATTCAAGCAATCAAGCATAGGAATGCTTGATCCAAAGAATCAAGCATTCCTAATCTTTTTACTTATTCTCACCTGCTTACCCCTGAGCAGAGGAAACTGGTATGGACCCATAATTGTAGTAATAGCATCGTGTCTGTTCACAGATAAAATCCTTGATGTTAGTACAATCATCAGTGTCCCAAATAAGATCAGGTGCTCTCAATGCTACACAGCCATTTGCTGCTCCACTATCCTTTCTGAAATTTAAATTGTTATTAAATAATACTCAATAAAAACTCAAAAGTCTAAATTAAAGTATGTTCCTTTTATTTTTCTTCTAGCATGTTATTATTGCTAAGAAAACAATTATCTATTTTTTTTAAGAACTTTGATAGTATAGAAAAGCTAAATTATGTATTTTTAAAATATTAAGGATTAATAATTAATCCTTATAGTGGATTATAATATTAAATATAGTGTATTAGTAAAAGATAAAATATAGTGGATTAACAATATCAACTATTAAAGGTTTTTTAGATGTTGAATAATTTTTTTTTTTCTGAATTTTTTCAAATTAAATTTTTTTTAAAATAAAAACTAGAAGCACATTATTTATGCAATTCAAAGAATATTAACAATAAGCCATTTCATAAATCAGGAAATATTATACCTCATTAAGTAGTTGAAAATTAAGACTTCATAAAATTTCTAACGCTTATACCTGAGGCCTAATTTAGCATATATAAGCAAGCTTATTTTTTGTCTACAAGAATGATTGAACTTTGCCAATGATAAAAAAAAAAAAAAAAAAAAAAAAAAAAAACTTTGTCAATATCAATTAAAATATATAGATTGAAACAAACTGATAAAATTTTAAAAACATTTTACCTTTGTTCAACTGCTCCAAGCTGCCTTGCAACGGGCATGTCTTCTCCAGGAGCTTTCCTCATGTAATCGAAGGTTGCGTTGAAAGGTAAACCAGTACTCATCCAAATTAACATATCTGTTCCAAGTCTGTTACCAGCCGTCCAGAAGTCATATTTGTTATATCCTAAATAGGTTGTACAATAACATTGTTTTAAAGAAATCTTTTGTTAATATACAAATTATTAGTAGGAAATACTTGATGAATTTATGATAGTAAATCCGCAAAGCATTTTGGTTATTTAAATAGATATTCAAAATTGTATCAAACTAGTAACATATATAATATATACATGTTAAATTATTATTATCATATTTTTAAAGGATTTACATTTTAACTAAAATAGTTGGTTTATCCATGTGACATCTATCCGATTATATAATTTTAGTTTAGTTCATTGAATACCATAAATTGGATTGAAATTACTTCTATAAATTAATTTTTACTTTCTTTTTATTGATTTAACAATTGTTATTTATCTTCTTATCTTTTATTTTTTCATTCAAGTTACTTATGATTTTGTTTCTGACTTTCTTATTGTATTATATAAGTTATGTATGTTCTATAATGAATAAACACCAGTCATCGGGAACTACGCTTGTAGGTGGGCCATGTTCTTTTCAAAATAAAAATAGTTCACCAACACTATTAGCAGATCAGTTTGATAAAAATGTTTCTTCTGTTTGTTGTGAACAAGGAACATAACACTAGAACTTGTTATTAATCTTTAACTGACTCCAGAAGCACCCTTATAGATAAATGAACAGGGAGTATTGAAAACCATCTGTTGGGGACAGCTGGATTTCATTGCTATTGACCGGAATGCATTTATATAGCACATATTTATGATAATTATTGTTAGTGGATATTTCAATAAACTAATTTGACAAAATGAAATTACCTGCATTCCTTAAATATTGCATTATTGAATCTGACTTTTCCTTTGTTTCAAATGAAGCCAACTGAAGACCTATAGATCTGCAGTATTGGTATGCAAGAAAATAGTTTAGCTCAGGTGAATATGGGTTCATTCTACTGATAAAGTATTGGACTCCATCAAGTTGGATTGTTGTAATCCGCTGACCTAAAAATAAGAAAAATCTTTATATAATTTCCAATAGCTAAAATATTTCAGTTAGTGATAACATATATTACTCATTAACAATAATGTATAAATAATATCACAAAAAATAGAAATTATAATGATTGAGTCAGCTGATTAGCTAATGTAAATGTAGGTAGAGGAAAACTACTACCAGTGGGAGCAGATATATTAAAAATATACCTATTTGTATTTGTTAAAAAAAGAAGTAAAATTTATGCATTATTGGAATCATTAGACAAGGCAAATGTGTTATGAGGTAGCGTGTCGTGCAGAGTGTAAGAAATTAATAATGAACCAACTACCTTTATAGTAGTAGTATATTATAGTATATATTAAGTAATAAATTAATATATAATTGACAAGTTCAGATTAATAGTAATAAATAGCAACTAATACATTTACTGTATATGTTCCTCTTTTGATAATAATTTTTTAGTTTGATGTACCAATCACTTCAAATTGCAACAAAAAAAATCATTGTAAAATATATTGCATACATGAGAATCCAATCACTAGAAGAAAAAAATCAGCTAGCTAATCCAACAACAATTATGAAAGAATAGTTGAAACAGAAATAGAGTTTTGAATGATCAAATATGCTGTCAAATAATTGTCCCCGTTGCTTTTGCTTTTACAGAGGTGTCATGAATTTTAAATTTTATAAATTTGGTGATTTTTTATCATTTTTCCAAAGATAATACGGATTGATACATTTTATACATTAGTTTCACAGCCAACCTGACTTATTTGGAAGTCATTAGTGAGTAATAATAATTTTACTTATCAAAAAGTGAATGAAAGTAATTTCAAATTAAACAATTTTGCACAAATATTTCACTTTCAACAGTTTGTGTTTTAATAACAATAACAAAAAATCATTCTTAATTAGGAAATTGTAAAATATATTACAGATTATTTCCAAATTCATCAGTATTGTCAAATTTTTTTATTATAATTAGTTAAATTATATTATTACAAAACTATAGTTTTTATTTAGACTTTTTTTATGAAAAATAAATTTATATTCGGTACCAATTAAAGTGCATTTGTATAATTAAATAATCATATATCATATAAGATACAAAGGCTTAGGAAAATAAAATAAACATTAGAGTATTTATATATCATTCAAAGTGAAATTCCTTCAATTTAATTTTTGAACAGTTAACTGCCTAACAAACAATAAAATACAGGTTTCCACTCTATTCTATGTTAAAGTGTATATAGAGCGATATCCTGTCCTCTGAAGTCAAAAGCCTTTATATCCTATGAGATCCACAATGACTGTCATAAATAATTTCAATTATAATTAAATTAAAAGTAAAACAGTACGAATAGTGCATTTTAATGTTTAATTAAATATTGCTTAAAAAATGTAAATTATATGTTTCATCAGAACATATATGAATGAAAAAAAAAAAAAAGAAAAAAAAGAACCTGTCTTAATATCATAAATATATAATACGCAAAAAATCAAGAAATATATTTACATTGTAATTATATTGTATTTTAATGATTCGTATGATATTTTTTTATCTCATGATATAATATTATTGAATTGATAAAAAAAAAAATAATAAAAAAAAATGGATTTTTAAATAATTGAAGATGGTTATTTTTAGATATGTATATTTGAGGTGAATATAATATATTCACTTATTTATGCGGAAGAATATATTATATCGTTTCGCAATAAATAATTAATTAATAAAATTAATTATTAATTACTTGTAATTAATTAATTATTATGGATATAGGGAAACCGATTTAGGGACCATATTTTCATTGAAAATTGATATAAGAAATTTTTAAGCATCGTAATACTTTCTATTTCTAGGAAAAACAAATTAAACAACAAGAAATTTATCGAATGTCACACCTTTTGTTTGATTACAATTTTATTTTTAAATTATTTTCAAATATAGGCTCTATTTATTTACTTTAAAGAAGTTAACGATGGACACTATTGTTCGTTTGCATATTTTAATAATTAAAGATTATATTTTTGAAAAAATAATCCAATGAAAGCTATTTTCAATAGGACTTGAATGTTGTATTAGCGTCTGGCAAAAGAATACTAACCTGGATTACCGGAAAGATATGAGTGAATGTATTAAAATATACACGCTTCAACAAGAAACTTTTAAGATTTGTTACGAATTTTTGATTAATTAGAAGTATAAATCTATTCCAACATGCATATTAATGTTTTTAATAATTCAATGTAATAAAAAAAATATTTTAGAACCGTGCGTGCTACTTGATTATCAGTTTTAATTATTTTAAAATAATAATAATAATTGTATAAGTTAATGCTGTACTAAGATAGCAAAATGTCAATTTTTGAAACTTTTTATTGTATATACTAGACGTGGATTGAACCCCCCCCCCCCCTTTGGGGCGTCAATCCAGCGTCTGAAAATTATGTTCTTACATCCCAAAGCGTTGACCAAGAAACAGTACTTCCCTATTTCGTACTAAACACAATATCCTTCATGGGTTATATATGCACAATTTTTTAAAATATATTTTATTATTATATACGGACTTGGTATTAAACAGTGGGATAATACTATATAAATATTTCTACATATGAGTACGTGAATTTTAGTTTGTTCAAATTTAAAATTTGTCTCATAGGTATATGTAAAGATCATTTTTCTTAAAGTTTGTAATCATATTAATTAATTTAAAAAAAAAATATCCTGATTCTTATTAAAATCACGGTTATTTTTATTCTTTTTTAAGTTTTTTTTCTCCCCGGATATTATTAGTTTATGTATTATTATACTTTCATATAAAAAAAAAGATCGAAAATGAATATCGGAACTAATGTGTATTTTCTAACCAAATCAGCATCAATTTTTTCGCATTAGTCTTTATTTAAAAAAACAAAACAAAGGAATCAATCATCAATTAGTACTAACTTAAAGTATACGGTAGTGGGTGTGATATAAGTAGTTTAGGCGATATTCTCTCACATTCTCAGGTTTTCATCTATGAAGTATTAATTTCCAATTCCAACGATTGAGAAGATTGTCAAATGATAGGTTATGGGATAGGAAGATGGGAAGACAGTTAACAAGCAGGTGTATTGTTCCTTGAGTCCTTGTTCGACTGTCCATAATGAACGCTATCCGTGCCAAGGAGAATCAGCATAGCCATTATCAATGATTTTACCTTTTTTTGGCTGCCGGGTTAATTTAAAACATCTAATTTTTAAAAAGAACATTGAGTTTGAGATCTTTTTTTTTGTTTTAATGCCTGTCAATTCATCATTAGTGTAACTGAAAATAGAAGAAAGCTTCAATGGTGAAATATTGATAGTAAGCACAAAAGTTAGAAAATTTGGACTATTTTCAAAACCAAAAATTCTAAAAGACTCCTAAAGAGTCCATAGAATGTGAATGACTGAACAGAGTTTAAACAGTTTGTTCAGTCGTAGTGGGCAAGTTAACGAAAGAAGGCGGGCAACTGATTGATCTATGTTGTCTACGAGTCAAGTACTATATCTACCTTAACTTATATTTACACATGAACCATTGTTGCGAAGCAAAGAATACAAATTAAGATGATGGCAAAATCCAAGATAAAAAATGACTTGAAGAAAAGGTATCTCGATACAGGTAGAACCGGCTGCTAAGCGGATTAGTGTGATGCACGAGTCTCTTTTAGTTGTTTAGCTGCCAAAGTTTAATCATTTATATCTGTTGATGGGCGTATTTTGTATCTGAGAATGTGAAGGGCGAGTGAATTAGCGGCAGCTACTTAAACTAATTTGATGAAAATGGAAAATGGAAGCTGTAAACAGACAGTTTAATTAAATGTGTAATTTTGAATAATTAACTATAAATAAATGTCGATCCTACAGGACTATAACCAATGATCATGTCTGTTTTACCATAGTCATGATGACTGCCATAATCATCTAAGTCACCCTAAGTCACACACCGTAATTATTTTTATTTGAAACTAATAGTAATTACGAAGATTTTGATTTTATAGGAGCATTGGGCTGATTGGCAACACTTTTTGATTTTTCTGCGAACTATAGACGAGTGTCTGATCACGAACATTTGATCTCTTCGAATATCGATCATTGAGGATGTTTAAGTGCTGAGTTCTCAGGAGAACCTCGAAGTCAAAAGATCAGAGGGTACCAATTGAACCCCCTACCTCTGGGATGGTTAGCCAATTTTACATTGGTCATTATAAAAGAAACAACAATCAATTATACAAAAATAAAACAAATTTAACCTCAGTACGAAAAATTGGCACTCTAACAAACTGTCCCAATTTAATAGATATCCTGAAGTTACTAAAGAATTCAATCATCAAATTATCCGATTACCAATTTTTTTGCTTCTTCTTTTCCGTTCCAATCTCATGTTCCTTACTACCGAGTTTGAATTTAGTACGTCAGTGTGTCCCTTAGATATGGGGGATCAAGCCACAGGGGAAAATGGCGTCACTTCTGCAAATGCTCTAAACCAGTTGGTAAAAGAGCAATAAGTAAGACGACTTTGGCAGTCATTTTTGTTTGGGACTGGTTGACCAAAATTATACTTTAATCGTTATTTTTCGCTCTGAGGTTAAATTTGTTTTACTTTTTGTATAATTGACTGTTGTTCCTTTTATAATGTCCAATTTAAAATGGGCTAACCATCCCAGAGGTAGGGGGTTCAAATGGTACCCTCTGATCTTTTGACTTCGAGGTTCTCTTGAGAACTCAATGATCGATATTCGAAGAGATCAAGTGTTCGTGATCAGACGCTCGTCTATAGTCCTCAGAAAAATAAAAAAGTGTTGCCAATCAGCCAAGTTATCCCATAAAATAAAAATCAATCTTCGTAACTAATATTAGTTTCAAATAAAAATAATAACGGTGTGTGACTTAAGGTGACTTTGATGACGATAATGAAAGTGATCTATCTGAGTTAAGGGTAGAGCGGGGGGCTTGGTGCAGGTGTCCTCTCTACCTGCCATCACTCCTCACAAAAACTCTCAATGCATCAACACATCCTCTGATTAGTGGATCCGACGGTTATTTACCTCCCCTCCAACCTTCCAGTAGTGTACTATCCAATTCATAAAATTTGGTGGATATATTGAGGTCGATAAGTCAGAAATATGTATATTACTTAAAAAAAAATAAAAATAAATATGAACGTACAAAAAAAAAAGAAAAAGAATGAAAATACTATAACAGATGTTTTATTTCTATTTTTTAAAATATCATTATCAACTGTCTATTACTGTCTTTAACAACTTCATTCGAAATTTTATAGCAACGGACATATGCTGTTATGATCTGTCATGTTTAGGTACAAATAAAATGAAGCCAAAAGATACATCGCGTTTCAAAGTAATTTTTGGAACAGTAATTTTCTATCGAATTAAAAACTAAAGTATTTATACTACTATTGTTACTATAATTAATTAAAACGTAAATCCGGCTCCATAACTTATTTTTAATGTGGACAGGAATTCTGGATTAATGAATTTTGGGTTGCTCATTATTTTACATGGACCCTGAGATCCAATAGAAAGTTGGAAAGGGTCCACTTTTATTTTTTCTTAATTAAGTAATAATTTAATTTTACTGCAAAAACATCTAAGTATGTGGTCCAAGTGAAAAAAAACAACAAAACAAAATGATCTGGATAGACTCCACCGAAACGAGAAGCAGGTGATATTAAATTGATGCTTAAAAGTGGCACTGGAAATCTTGATTATATTTTACAAAATACTGATTATATTTACCGATTCGTTAAAATGAATATGTTGGTTCGAGTTGTCCATCCAGTAGTAGATACAGTAGCCGTGTACATGCAGTAATGAAGAGAGTCGAACTATTCCACCAGTCGTTCATTGTTTTCTTCATGATTAATGATGAAGATTCGTCTGAAGGCCCAAACAATCAGTCAAGTCGGATCTATACACCGGCTCACGACCACACAAAGAAGGAATGATATACCACTGTTGCAGTGATTCTGTACGAATAATGTTTGAATATTTGACTATTCATTAGAAATAAATAATATTATTTGTATATCTACGAGAATTTGACTATACTATTGACGCCCAGCGTTCTTTGCGATTGGAGACCAGGACTGACATTGGCAAGTTGTAGCACCGTGGGAGAACAAGAAGAAAATCTACAATTTGGCAAATTTATTTTTCTTTCAGTTCTGCTATGACTTTATTCTGTATCTCTTTGGATGCTATAATCTCATTATGTAAAATTGACCAATGATCAACAAAACCGCTATAATGAACCTCCCCCCCCCCATGCGCTTAGAGGTGCACTAATTCATGAATATAACCAGCTTGACTGGCTAAACAAGTTCACAGGAATCCCATGTTTACATCAAGCAACGGAAGGTGTGTGTGTATTTGCTCTTGCGAGATTATAAGAACAAAGTGACACTGACCTTTTACCATACGAATGCCATCATATTAAACTTTAAAAAAAATATTTTAAAATAAATTAATTAATATTAGAATTAAATTTATAAAAACAACATTTAAAAATAAAATAATAATCGATTCTATAATATTAACCCGAAAAACAAAAATGCATGATAAGTTGAGTTCTAACAACATCGAAGCTACTGAATGTTATTATTCCACATGATTTATGAAGTTTGTTAGCTGTTTTTGAAATAGGGTATAATTAGTAAGAACGGATATTTGGTTTTATATAATAATAATTAAAAAAAAATTCTTTTCAAATAAAAATTAAGCGGATATCTCGTTTAGTCATAAATTATTCAATATTTTTTAAATTATCCTATTTGCTAGGGTCAAGAGGAATTAATTCCATAAATCGAGAAGTAGTTTGATATAATTTGCAAACATTTTATATATATTATAAATTGACTAACCATGATGAGATGTTAATTCTAATATATCACAAAAAAACATTATTTTCATTGCTAAGATGATCCAACATTTATGCGCAGCGGGTGAATTCAAATTAACGAATTAAAAAAAAAAAAAGACGACAAGGGATATTAGGAATAATCTACTAGACTAATGAATTTGGATGAAAAACATAAAATGGGTTTAAAAAAAAGGTGGTGATCATGGTTTCGAAAACTCAATCGCAAAGTAAATGAGATTTGAATCACAGTCATTTATTTTAATAATAAAGTAAAGCTGACCGTTTGTCAAATACTGAAATTATTTTCTGGACAAGCAATTAATAGAAATCATAACCATTTTTTAGCACATTTTATCTGTATATGAGAACAATCTTATACAAATGTTCATACTGAAGAATAATTTTCGATATTTCATTACTTTTGTTTTTTTCCGCTTTATGATATCTTATAAAAAAATAGATATAATTCATAAGAAATTTTTATTTATTTACTTATATAAAAATGTATTCCTTAATTTTTGTTTTCGCATTAATAAGTTGTACTTTTGAGATTAGCGTCCGACTGGTAAGGGGGAAGCGTCCCTAAGGCGGCTTTAGCAACTGGATTCCTGAGCTGGCTTTTGATTTATGTGACAGTAGGC
Organism: Aelia acuminata; assembly: GCA_911387785.2. Taxonomy (NCBI): domain Eukaryota; kingdom Metazoa; phylum Arthropoda; class Insecta; order Hemiptera; family Pentatomidae; genus Aelia; species Aelia acuminata. Next base: position 33,284,724 of record OU426980.1, read on the forward strand.
ACGCAGTAGGACGAGTATTGGAAAACTATACACAATGCCAAAATAGGAAATTTTTAAAAAGATTTACAAACGAATACGAACGTTACCTTTTGGTTTTTAGTTAGGTGAAGTGCGTTTTGGGGACTAGTGCATGGGTCAGTTATTGTATATCTTAATGCGTTTTTTTATTCCATCAACTCCCTTCTGTCCTATGAAGTGCGAACATCCTATCTTCACACTTTAATCCAGTATATCTACTCTATTGTAAGATGTAAAGTCATTTCAAAGTCTAACTTGTCGATTTAGGTTTGGTGTAAAATCCTGTCATTCAATGAGAAAAATAATTGGTTGGAGTTATTTACTTTTGCACTTACTCCAATAAATAATCAATTCTCTGTAATGGTTTTCGGAAGAGGTTTATGCATTTCCCCCATTTAGTTGGGGCAAATGCGTAAATCGGACAAAAATAATTTTTCCTTCACCTTGATAGCAATTTTCGGATAGAGGAAAATGAATTATACTGCTATACTAAAGAATGGAGTTTAAGGTTTAAATTTTATTAAAAAACATTAACCTTGCACTGACAGTTGATTGGTTGAAATCGGTTATGATCGGTTGAAATCGAACTTTGCATTCCATACGAAGCACTTACCCCACTTATCTTTATTTCAGTTAGCAAACGAATTCAAAAGACTAAATGATAAAATCATAGGACCTATAAAAAGATGTTTATAACTATCAGCTATAATGGTACAGATCCTATATGGTCAAGAATATACAATAAATACTAATATTTCCAAATGGTTAAAAAAATATATATATTAAGTATGGGACTATGAACTAAACCAAGGTTTACACTCCCCGAACGATTGTATGAACATGAAATTAACGCCGATGTACTGCTGTCTGCAGTTGCGCTGGCCGATGAGACAAAACTCTCTACTCTCTGAAAATGGCTTTTTCAAGATTAATTTTCGTAGTATTTGTGGTCATAATATATATATATATATATATATATATATATATATATATATATATATATATATATATATATATGTATATATATAGAGAGAGAGAGAGAGAGAGAGAAAATGAACCTAATCATGATATTTTGAAATTTGGGAATTTTGTTTTTCTCTCAATAAACTACAAAAAACGAAAGGTTAATTTGCAATCCCAATTCCGAAAAATCTCATACGACCACTTTCGTTTGTCGAAGGTAATTTTTTTTACTTTCTTCTTTCTACTTCACTTCGGCAAGGATCCAGTAATAGTATAATTGAGTGGCGAGAAACCTTTTTTTTTTTTTAGTTTTTATTTTGTGTTTGTATTTCTACAAGATTTACTGATTGAATGAAATTGTTATTCGTGATTGCTTACTTCATATATATATTTGAAATGAAGAAAAAAAAAATTAAAAGGATTGCTCTATTAGATTCTATGTCTTGATGTTGGCGAAGTAACAAACCCTAGTTTGGGTAGATTATTCGCGTTTCAAATGTTTACTTCATAAAAATAATTTCGATTTTTTTTTCGTCACCACTTCCCGATTGATAGAATCACTTGTTTAAGAATGAAGATAATCTATTATATACTATATTTTAAACAATTTTTTTTGTGAAACGGAAAATTGAAAATTTACAGATTAAAAAATAAAAATAAAATTATTAGTTGCGAAGGGCATCTATTTTAAGTTAATTATTAATTAGTCGATTTTGAATTAGGATATACACCTAGGTTAAGTTAGGATAGATATTGTTAAGCAAAATATTAAGGTAAAAAAAACTTCTTTTGTAGTAATCCTACTACTAAATAAACCTACTGAATGTTGTTGATTCAGTACCACAAGATACATAGAATATGTCCCCCATTGAATTTAATTTACAAAATGTCTGCGTTGAAAAAGCTATGCACAGAGAGTGGATGGTTTCCGTCCCACTGTGCGGTGCAACGGCAGACTGCAGTACATCGGCATTACTCGCACGTTTCTACAACCGTTGGGGCAATAAACCTTTCCTTTAGTTCAATCACGACCGGATCTAGAATTTTTCTGGGGAGAGGGAACTTTATTTTTTATTTTTTTACTTTCCTCTTACCATAAATAAAAATCCACAGTTTTATATATATATATATATATATATATATATATATATATATATATATATATATATATATATAATATTAAATCATTCATGTTTGGCCAAAAGGGCTTAGGTCGTAAACACATTTTTTTGTCTCGGCTTCTTAAAATTCATAATTTACTATTATTGATTCGTTATTCATAATTTATTACAATCTCAGTTGAAAGAATATAGTTTCATTTATTAATTATGGAATAAAGAAATACAATCAGAAAGAATTTATAGTGATTTTCAATAGCTTGGTAAATCCACATTCGACGACTTAACCCCTTTTGACCAAACACCAGTGAATTAATACTACAGAATAAATTAATATTGAAACAAACAATATGAAAACGCAAATATCTTTTATTTATTCTTGAATAGAAATTTTACTCTAAATTCGCCTCCTCCCCACGATACTTCCGCCATGGGCAAGTGCCCCCTCCCCCCCATTTTCGGGCAATATCATTATTAGATATTTATTATTTTTATTACTTAATTTTTCTCGCGTTCGCAAGCTCAGAACTAAAGTAAGATATTAATTATTAATTATTAGTAATATTATATCAATGTGACTCGTCTCTTTTTTTTGATCTGTTATGATGAGTTAAATAATTTTACAATAAAAAACATAATGAATTATTCATACTAATAAGAGTCATATCATAGCGTTTCAATACTAAATGACGCCAATTTCTCAACTCGTTTTATTTCTATTTTGTACTTTTTTTACCGGCAATTATATGTATAATAATTGGCAAAAGACCAGAATAATTACCAAAAATATTGTCAATATGGAACTAAAGCCTTCGTAAGCTTTCACAAATGTTTATTCATATCCATGCATATGAACATTTGTGAAAAAAAAAACAAAAAAAAAAAAACGTATAAAACTATACGAACGTCTAAAGCTATTATTACGGTATTCTACTTAAAGACCTTGTCGCTTTTCCGACAGACGTTACCTCGTTGAAATTCGCTAATGATTTTTTTCCACCTCATTATTTTAAATATTCTCACGGTTACGAAAGGACGCATAAATCATCGTGATCATTAAGTTTGTCCATTATTATGCAATCACAAGTACTTGTGGTTTCATTTTCCCATCTTCAAAAACTTGTAGTTTTGGTTGGTGCCCGAAGGAGGGCTAAAAATTGATTTATTAGATAAAATATTCAATTGTATATTATCTAAGTTAAATAAAAATATGGAAACAAAACCAGTAAGAACGTTATTAGTACAACATCATAAAAACTATTCTTTGCAAGATGAAAACAAATTGTTATCAGCTCGTTAAGCTAAAATTTTAATTTATGTTTTTGCTGATTTAGATAATAGCCTAAGTATTTGGTAGGTAAGTAGCTCAGTGAATAATTATGTTGACCCAGAAGGGGTATTTCCTTGATAAGGAAATGAACCCATATCCCTCCATGGGTAGTCATGGTTTACTTTTTTTGTTTTGAAAAAAAGAAATTTGTTAAACAAGGTTCATTCCAACTTGGAAGAGCAAACGACCGCACCAATTTCGCAGGGATGACGCAGAGGTGACTGATTTGTCACGGTGGGCAGGTTGGAGTCTCGCTGATGGATTTGTTTCTTGTAACTGGTTCCGGTTTGCTGAGCCACCAATTTGGCTTCCTGGAATTTTTAATGGCCTGCAGGGTCAAGGTTCTGGAGGAGTTAGCCGTCCCTATTAAACACGTTCTTCGGCGGTTATTTATAGAACGAGTGGCAGCGTTCTTCTGATGGGAGGATTCCGCAACCTCTTGTTGAACGCGATGTTAGGATCATCGGTAGTACATTTCTGAATTGATTGGGGGCAAGAAATCGACGAATAGAAAGATCCACTGAAAACTCCTAAAAGAATTAACTACTTGACAGACCAATACTCATCTTAAAAAGAACTTATCACTAATGCATGTAAAGATAAGACTCCAAGAAAAAAAATGCTATAACATTCAGGCGCTAACGTAGAAACGATGTATTTCAAATCTATCAACTTTGTACCAAATGTAATCTTCCCATTGGTGCCTAGCTCTCAATACAAAATGTAATGGCTTAACTTAACATCCACTTCATCGTTCAATTTGCGGCTTTACATTTACCTTATTTGAATTTAATTTTAATTCTTCATTAATATTTGTATTTGGTTTCATTTTTGGAGTCATACTATAAAGTGATTAGAAAAAAAAAAAAAATCGACTTCACTTACACTGAAGGGAATTTATTATTTATATATCTGCAATAAAATTTTCCAGTAGCTTTTTTACATCATCCTTTTCAATATCAGCGATTGGATAAATATATTTCTTTATATTTTGTATAGATATGATAATGAATTGCATTGTTTATATGTTTTAATATTAATTTATCTTAATTCATTCAAAGTGTTTTTAATTCTTCATTCTTAGTTTTGTTCTTAACTTATTTTTACTTTATATATATTTATATATGGTACGAATGATACACATACATCTCTAATACCTATCGCCCTCAAGTGTGAAAAACAAAAAATACTATTTATGCAATAGGTAGAGGCAATCGGTATGAAAGGTACATGTTAAAAATTTATACCATACATTCAGTAAAAATAAATCAATAGCATAACTAAGAATAAAAAAATAAAATGAAATTTAAATAAATTATCTCTAATAAACATCGTATTTCATTATCATATATGTATATAATATAGCGAAATATAGTATTCAATCGCTGATATGAAATTAAATTTATCAGTTAATTTTCGTATGGAGGAAGATATGGTATAAAGGCTAGAGGACAACAATCTAGATATTGATATCAATTGTAATCCAGATATGCAGATAATAACTTTTCTTAAATTTTAAGTAGGATCTACACCACCCCCCTCCCACCAAATCACATTAACCTCAAAAATTAAATCGAATGCTATGAGTAGTATCATATTCTCATCAATGAAGGAATCAAGAAAACATTTAGAGACTAAAATGTTTAATGAAAAACGGCTAAGGAAAAAAAAAAAGCCCCCTTCTTGACTGGTATTCTTTCAGCCGAGTACCTCACGAAGTGGATGACCCCTCCTTGTAATGAGGATGAGAGAGGGGAACTCTTAGTCAAAGAAAAACAAAACAAAAAACAAAACTATTGTATGCACAGCAACAGAAAACAAAAAGAATAGAAAGATCGGTGGGAATGGTGAGGGAGTTGGAGAACAAGCGAGACCAACAACCAAATGGGACAATTTGTCTAAAACAAGAACTCCCAGTATTCTGTTTCAGGAAGGGAAGTTTCGAATATGTCGTAGTTTTTTCAAATATGTTTGATGTGTAATTTATTTTAAGTCATAAAAATATTCTATGTATTTTCCCCTCGTTCGCTAGTAAAAATTACGCTTAGTTTATATTATATTATTCATTACAGCGCACAATAAATAAAGGATTGAATTACGTTATCAACGGTTCGATGATTAGGTTTTTTTGGGTGAGTTGATCCATTCCATCTTTCGTCCTTGCCTGCTTCACTAATGAACGAGTGACAATGAAAATTAAACAGTTTCAATGATTTCGGTTCCCTTTTTTTCCTGGTTAATAATGACGTAATTTATTACTTGCAATGATTACATTACAACTACCGATCTAATATATACAACTATAGAAAATAATTAAATGTATTAATTATAGAAATAAATAATATTTTTCAACGATTGTTTAATAGTAAAACAAATGGAGATATTATTTTCGAATCCAAAGAGATTATTGACCCTTTTATATTCTTCAATGTACATAAAGAAAGGAGTTTTTTTTAGGATTATTGATATTCAAGGTTTTGGCCTCACAAGTCACATATTCACATATATGTATTATTTATATCACATATATTTATTTATTGAATTTCATTTAAATAACCAAATTTTCGCCTATTCAGGTATCTTCAGGGCTTTCAGATATATTTTCGTGGATTATACATTATTGCCTTTGACAAATAAAAAAAAAAAAATAGATTTTATAAACATTGATTTTAATTCGGTTGAAGTATCTTATCTTTTTATAAAAATAGGAATTTTTAAAACTATCTCAGAGATACTAAGTCGGTAAGTAGAGAAATTTTATATAAAATCTAAGACGATACATTATTTATCAATAATTTACTATAAAAGACAATACTGGCAAAACATGGTTAAAAATTTGATTAAGATTAAAAGTCTCAAAATTACAAAATGTTCTAATTAGTGTTAACAAAAAAAATTTAAAAGAACTTTTCAGTAACTCAAACCACCGAATTATGATTTTACAATTGAATTTTTAACTTAACTAACGTCAAAGACATGCTGTGAAAGATTTGTGAACAAAGTTGGCGACACTGTCATTCTAGACGCAGGAACTAAAATAGACCGCATATTGTGAAAAATCGTACAAACTAGAATAAACTTTAGAAAAAAAAAAAAAAAAATATATATATATATATATATATATATATATATATATATATATATATATAAATAAATGAATGAATAAAAATAAAATAACTGTCTGTAATAATAGACATAATACATCTTGCCATCTCATCAACTCAGTATATGCCCTCTAATGAGATAGTTAACGACACCCCCAATATCATACAAGTATACATCAAAATTGTGAGAGAGTTTTTAAAAACTGCTTAAATATAATTTTCAAATAATCTTCTACATCTTTTTTTTAAAAAATTTGGAAACTATTTTTTTTTTTTTTTTTTTTACTTCATTAATGGTATAATGAAATGCTTTTAGACATTCAGTATAAAAAAAAAATATAAAGGAAGTAAACAATGCCCAAAACACATATTTTCAAAATTGTGATAACAGGAGTAAATTGAAGAAAATCAATATGTGAAGAATCAAGCTCTCAAAAACAATTGAAATTTTGATAATAGAGCAGCAAGAGTATGGAAGCCCAAAATAATTATAAGGCTAAACATTGCATGCAAGAAGAAAAGACAATGTTTTAATCCAAAATTATAAATGTTCGAAAATCGATAAAAATGTCACATCTTTGCACTAAAAATATTGAAGATTATAAATAAAAAAAAAGAAATAAGTACTTGACAATGATGATACTTATTTCTTTTTTTTTTCTAATTAAGTTTTAAATATTTTGAAGTTGCTTAATATATTATTGATGTACATCAGTGAGTGAGTGTGGGTAAATATATATATATATATATATATATATATATATATATATATATATATATATATGTGTGTATGTGTGTGTTTGTGTTTATGTTCATGCATGAAGTACCAACCTGATGCGGCGGTTACAGCGAGGAGGGCAACGACGGAAAAGAGGAGCATGTTGAAGACAGACTGAGGCTTTGGCCCGGGGGTCTGTTCCTTTTGTCCAGTAACCACCCCCACTCCTTCACTCCCCCTTCCTCCCCACCATACAACAGGTATATGAAAAAATAGATAATAGTCTCCAGCCGTTGCTTTACCTGCTATATATATTTACAATTAGCCAGTTCTGAAATTAAAAGAACATATTGTGTCCCCAAAAAACATTAAAATTATATACAAAAAGAGTCATGTACATTGAATCAAATTGTTGCATTGGTTAGCGTCAACGATTGAGAATCATGGAGGCACTGCGACTTGGGCGTTAAATTTTATTGAAAAGGTTAGGTCGGGCCAACTCATAACACTCAGGTCACTCAAGTCTGTTCTGATAAATGAATGCCTACTTATAAAATTGGGTTATATTCAAGTTTGAATCGCCAACATCAGATTTGAAGAATTGTACAGTATTAAACTGAATAACTGTAACTTCGTTAAGGCGTATTTAGAATACGCGTCCAACAAAGAAAGATTTGATCACGGACGAATTAACAACATGCCTGTCATAGAAGTGCTTTCAATAAAGGATGTGCCACGTAAATTTATTGGCGGATCCAGGGGGGGGGGTGTGGGGGCTGCAGCCCCTCCCTAGGAAAATTTTTCGTCATTTAAAGATAGAATTTGACTTTACTAAATGTAAGGAAGCAAGTTAAAGAACAAATAATGTGCAGAACAACTAGAATTTGAGCTGTGGGAAAGGGACATAAAGGTAAAAAAGCTGATTAGTAGATCCAAATGAAGGGCTATGGGGCTGCAGCACCCCCCTTTTAGGACTGCAGCCCCCCCCCCTTTACGATCGGCTAGATCCGCCCATGCGTAAATTACATCAATACTTTACATGAAAATAAGCATTCTTTGTATTATATTGAGCATTAATAATAGTATTATTAGGTATACTTTTTACTTTTATATATTTATTTATTTGTAATGCATTATAATCTATAAAGGATATAAAAGAGAAATGCTAAATGCATAATGATGTAAATTGTATAATTATAAAAGCATAAAAAAAACTGATAAATGGTGTGAAGAATGAGTTAGTAAGAGAGCTTAGAGTACAAATTTCAGGTTGCATTATTCCTTACAATGTCAACATTAATTTGTGCAGGTCATTTCTGCACACATTCAATTATTTTAATCTAAATTATTACAAACAATTCATCATATGTATTAAAATCTTTAGACGTAAATTGTGTATCTCATAAACGGGTATACCTCCATAGTATACATCCGCAATTTTTTTCTTGTTTAGAAGTCTCAAATTCACGTTTTCAATTAAGACACATAACACTGAAACAAACTTATAACGGCACAAATGTAAATATTTCGGATTTGAAACCGGCTCAGAACTTATTAAGAAGGACTTTTTATTGGTTCAGTGGTTGTAAAATGAGTAGATTTGACCGAGATCACGCTCAAACGCCCTGATAATGCTCCTTAATCAAGTTGTTACTGAAGAGTACCCACTTTCTACATGCCATGTGTGTCTCACATGCCATGTTGTCACAGGGTCTGTCAATGGCTGCTTTAACATAAAATTAAAGATTTTGCCACTGTCGGATTCCAACCTAAAACCTTGGGGACAGTAGCATTCCTTACTCATTGATCTAATCTCATTCTTCAGTTTCAAGAATTTTATTTAGTTTTTATTTGAAATACCACCTCCTCACTTTAATTTATTGGGTAAATAATGCATTTGCGAAATATATCTAAAGCAAAAGTATGAAGTATGGAAGTAATATTTTCATTAAAACGTATTTATCAGTTGTTAAAAAAACTTAAAAATATTTATATTGTGCATATTTGAATTGTTATAAGGAGTGTTTCTGGGTTGAATGCCCTGACTGAAAATGTGAATGTAGGACCTCAAAACGTATAAAACTCCAATAGCAGTTTTATATCAGAAAGTCCCAAGAACATTATCTTTTCAGGTACTAGAAAGATTCATCTGGAATCGTAGAAGAAGCAAGGTAAGAAAGTAGCGGTTTCGGATGAACCTGCTGTACATATATAATTTAAGGATAGGTACCTCTGGCGAGGGTTTGTTATGTAACATTCAAGTACGTACATATATAAAATAAATAAATATACACGTAAGAAATCGAATATACAAATCTGAAATTTCCAATGTAAGTAGCTATGAATTTATAGTAAAACAATGTTTTTAAAACTTTACAAGATATTATGGTAGAACTTTCAGCTTGCTGAATTTTATTTTGCAAATCCAAAGACATCTTTTTTTTATTATAGCTTTCTTATTATATTCGAATTGTTTTTATCACGTTACCCTGTTTCTATCTACTAAAATAAAATAGGATAACATTTTAAGGTTAATATTAAGTGAGCAATACTTGAAAAAAAAAAAAAGTAAAAACACATTGGGTGAGATATAAGGTCCTTATGTAACCTAACTTAGACAGAACGTCAGGTAAACAACTTTTCTTGACAGAGTTGAAGAGGAGAGATTCATCTCCTCCACGAAACACATGTATGTCAACTACCCGAAGCCAGATATGAAGTGGCGCCGTTTCGGACTTGAAAATGCTGACACTTTAACTCGCCTGTCCTTCGCGGACCAATTTAAACTGATACTTCGAACTGTTTAAAAAAAAAAAAAAAAGTGATATATGTAACTAAAAGTTGTCTATATCCGCTTAGATCAGTTAAAAGTGATATTCAAGTGTAATGGTTTTTAGCACTTACACTCTGGTCAAGAGTAAGGCATCAATCTCAAGGTAGTTTTCCGGGTAAGGCAAAAAGACACGGTATGTCCTCTTGATGGATCAGTTGGTTCAGTCAGACAGTGGAAGTCCTAGAAAAAAAAAAATTAGGGAGGAGCTTTGTCAGAATAAAAAGAAAAAATGATTATAATAACAAAAGAATAAGTATTGTTAAATTCTTATAAATAAATGTTCATATTCACAGTTAATTTATTCCGCTAATCTTTTTTTTTACATTTTTTTTTTTTGTTGGGGCGAATCTATCTCTCATATCTTTCCCCTCAGTCAGGTATAGGGAAGTAAAAGTGTTCTTAGCCTTAAAATATTTGGAAGTTAAATGAAAGTTTGGGTCAGAAGGTACATGAAGAGTAATATTGAAGGTGGTAAGTCATCTACCTAAACAATGTAAATGTTTAGCTATACTAGCAAGGTGTGACCAACCCCACTCCCAAGGACAATGGCTAAAAAAACCCTCCCACCTAAGAAATTTTATAGCTAAAAAAAAGGTGCTTCAAAATTTCTTGCACCATGCACCTCCCCCTTCTGGGCACCCTGCTGGTAGCATTCGTGTCCTTTAAGAATATTTTGTGTTCTTTTATATGATTGTTATAAACAAAAGGACAGTTTGGTAAAATTATAGTACATGCTTATATTCTTGGTATGCTTATATTATTTTTTTATGAGCGAACTATTGATAAAGATTTAGAAATGTTCTTAAAAGCATGAAAATTTGTACGAAGCTTCTTAGAAAATAACTTGAAGTGCGTCTGACATTTCTAAAAACGAAAAAAAACTCATTTAATGCAGACGGTGGTATGTTTATCTTGTGTTATTATATAAAAAACATCTATCTGTTAATAATAACCATCAAATCAGCGCACGCAGAAAACAACGATATAGTTACGATAGGCAAAGTGTTGAAAATATACATTAAAATTTTTTTATCTGCTTCTAGAGAGTATGCCTAGGCTACTCCCGGACTCTCTCGGTATTGCCAAACAATTTATAATAAGAAGTGGAATAATAAAATAAAAGGGTTTAAAATAAGATTGTGTGAAGGCTCATTGAAAGGAATTTCAAAACCGAATAGCAAACATAGCACGGAGTGCTATAACTAAGTATACACAATGAGGTAGATTGATATCTAGAATTGAGGAAGTGGAGGGAGAACGCAAGGTGAGATAAAATTTTTTAGGAGGTTATTGGTTCTTATGTTTTGGAGTTACAGATATACTCTTATATAAACCAATGGGTCATAAACATAGGTCTCCAACTTCATTATTTTTTTTTTATTATTGAATTAAAATTTCTGCAATGATACTAATCTGCAACAAATATAATTATTTATCTTTTGACAGACAAATTATAGCTCAATCATCACCTGAAAAACAAGATACAGATACATTATCAATTTATTATGATTATTTGACTTTTACATTGATATAGGCATGATATGGCTAAGAGTTCAATAGACATTTGAATGAGGAGAGTTCATTCTCGGGTCATTCCGTGTGAACTATGCCACGGTCACTGACTCCAAACGTCAGGGATCTTGTGAATAGATCCGATAGTTCATTTCGGCGAAAATTCTTAATAAAATATCTGAATTTCAACTCGTATAATTTTTTTTTCATATAAAATGATTCGACATGCTTTAACTGACATTTATGGCCAAAATTAGGTTTTTGAAGACTAAACATACCTAACTGGTATGTTTCACATTTTGAGTAAATCGAAGTTAAAGTATGAAAAAATATTTCTATGCGGGTTCGAGCGATTATTTATTTATTATTATTATTTTTTTTTATTCCTTATTCGAAAATCCCCATCAGGTATTTGGCTTTCAATATCAGTTCTACCTCTTTTAGTATTTTCCGTTTAAAGAATTTTATAATCTATTGTAGTTATGTAAAACAAAGTCGGTTTAGCTACACAATTTATAACTACAGAACTATTTTTATATTTGATTGTTGTCAGATTTATTTCCTCCCCGAATAGGATAAAAATTATTAAAACATCGGAAAAGCGATATTAATAAAATAATAGGTATTCAATTCAAAATATAAATTGATGTCATATTTCAAGATTTGGAAAACATATTTTTTATCTTAAATTATTAGATGAAATTCTCTAATAAAATGATATAGAACGAAATCTCAGTAATTTTTAACTGGTAGTGGCTGTTATGATGGATATATAAAGGTTCTTATAAGCTTGAAAATTTGTACGAGGCTTCTTAAAGAATAACTTGAAATGTGTCTGACATTCCCAAAAAAGAACAAAAAAAATGTGTTCTTGCTTTACTGTAAGTATAATTTGGTTTCTGAACTCATTTAGTAAAGACGGTGGTATTTTTATCTTCTGTTGCTATAAAAATAAATATAATATATATAAAAAATTAATAAAAAAAAAAAAAAAAAAACTAACTAACTCTGTTGGCGCTATGGTCCCTGTAGGACCTTGGCCCCCTCTACAATCTTCCTCCATTCGGCTCGATCCTCTGCCGCGCTCCTCCATTCCACCATTCCCATCAGTCGAAGATCTGCCTCCACATCTTCCTGCCATCGCTGTCTAGGTCTGCCTCTTTCTCTTTTACCATCCGGGCGTCCTTCCATTATTTGCTTCGGGGTTCTTCCTTGACCCATCCGTTGTAAGTGCCCCAACCATCATATTCTACTTTTTTTTGATACAGGAAACTAGGTCTGGATCCTCGTACAGATCTCTAAGTTCCCTATTTGTCTTTATTCGAAACTAATTTGTATCTATCCTGGTTGGGCCATATATTTTTCTTTGGATCTTTCTCTCCCATGCGTCTAGGGTTCACGCCTCGCTAACATACGTCACCACTGGTCGGAGTACCGTCTTGTAGACTCTTTTCTTGATGTTCCGAGATATTTCTCGGTTTTGAAAAATTCTCTTTAAAGACCAGTAGCACCTGTTGCCCTGCTGTGATCTCATCCTCTATTTTGTTGGTACGTGTCACAATTGTGCCAAGATATTTAAAAAAAAATTTATTTTTTTAATTCCATCATTGAATAAAAAAAAAAAAAAAACATCGGTTAATAATAACCATCAAATCAGCGCAGGTATAAAACAGCGATATAGGCATTAAAGTGTGGAAAACATGCAATACAATTTTTTCATCTGCTTCTAGAGAGTATGCCTATGCTACTCCGGGATCCTCTCGGTATTGCCAAAAATTTATTAACCTGGAAATAAAATTTTTATAGCTTATTTTAATCTTTGTTTTTCGTAATTTGCATATACCTGCTTGAAATGGTTAGCGGTTGTTGTCCCTTTTTTGTGCACCAATTTGTCCCTCATTTTTACACTGTGATAAAGAATGAAGGCATGATCAAAGGTGAAAAGAAATTTTAAGATCAATAGGATTATTTAGTCCTCTGAACATTAGTTACTTCTAAAATCAGGCATATATTAAAATTATTACTTTCTAGTGATCTAAAAGTCTGACTAGTTGTCTCGTACGATTCATCTTTGGGATCCCTAGAGAAGTCTCCATCTCACCTTTTTACGAAAAGTGGCTATACCCCCCCCCCCTACCGCCCGAAAAATTGTAAATAGAAAATTTCAATTCGGAATCCAAATTTTAAAGCGGAAGAAGTGTTCATTATCTTTAATACGAGCTCTGTTTAATTTTATTTATAATTATGTGTGTATGTGTATATTTAAGTACTGCGATACCAGTTATATTCACGAATTATTTTATTTTATTTTAGCACAAAAAGTTTTCCTTTTATTTATTTTCCTATTTATTTTTATACTATCCTTCGAATTTGTTTTATTTTAATCTTGATTAAGGCTCTAAAGCCCATAATATGTATAACATAATTTTGTTCCGAAGGACTTGACCCGGAACAATCAAATAAAGAATTTATTATTATCATAAAAAGTATTGGAAATATATTTTTTGCAAACAAAAAAATAGACCTTAAAAAGATAGATACAGACCTGAACTGGATTGGAGTCAGGTCTTCAACATTCAAAGTGGGCGATGCAAGACGCACCTGACCAAAACGAGGAGGAATGCAAGGAAGGAACTAAACTCCACCCTTTTCTGTCAACACTCACATTTCAACTTACACACAATCCATTGACTGATAGAATTAATTACATTTAAATAATAATGATAATAATAAAATTCAATTAGTCATTAGCCACGGATAATTTTTATTAATCCGAAATGGTCATTAATGAATGCTTACTTTTATACAAATTATAACACTTAACATGTCATTATCCCATGATGATTTTTATTACTTCAGGATTGTCATATTTGTACATATTTCCAGTTATATTAGCTTTTAGTTATTCATTTTTGTCTGCTTTAATAAAACTCCGGATCCAATCTAAATTGAAAATAAGATATCTATTTCGTAATTAATAATTTTTTATTCACATTATAATATTTAAGTAGTCATGAGGTGAGAATAATTGTTATCACGACGGAAAGGTCATATTTTAATTAGTTTCAACCGTGAATAATATTTGTTTCTAGTTAAATACAATTTTTTTTTTTTTTTTTGTACCCTCAAAATCATATTGAGTTGATGACCGTTTTTATCCATCATTCATCACTTATGGGAAAGAAAAAAACAACAACAAAAAAAAAAAACAGAGGTTTTTAATGGAACTGCAATACAAACGGAGGCTTTATTGAAAAAGTTTTTTTTTTTTTTTTTTTTTTTTTTTTTTTTTTTTTTTTTTAATTTATTGAAATTTACAACTGTATTTACATATAATACATTAAGTAAATGTGCTAAAAAAAGAAAATAATGTCTTGAATAAGCATGTAGAGAAGCTATCCACTGATAGTACTCAACTAATGTCTAACTTAAAAGATCTCTAGGCCATCTTCTTTTCAGACGCCTCGGAGGATTGTCTGGAATAGAGATGGAAGCAAGGGTGGATACGAGTGGGTTCTGATGGGTCTGGAGTTTACTATGAAAGGACTGGTATCTGGATCGGGCTAAATCGGCGACATATGGAACATTTAGGTCTTTGTGGATTAATTTATTTGTTACAAAATAGGGAGCATTGAGGATTTTTCGAAGGATTTTGGACTGTAAGGATTGGATACGAGAGGAATTAGAAGGTTTGGTGGAGCCCCAAAGCTCGATTCCATAATCCCAAATAGGTCTTATTACTGTCATATAAAGGAGCCTTTTGTAGTAGATTGGTAGTTTTGAGCGTTTGTCCAGTAAGTGTTGTAGTAGACGGTAACGTCGAGCGGTTTCTTGTCGTTTCAATCTTGTGTGTGGATTCCAAGTAAGACGTTTGTGAAGGTGGAGTCCTAAGTAACGGATCTGTTCAACAGGGATAAGTGGAGAGTTATTGAAGGATACAGTAGGACAGGAGGTCGTAGGTTTACGTCGGAGAGTAAAGGTGATTTGATGGGATTTGTTGGGATTGATTTTGATTCTCCATTTTTTACACCACTTTTCAAGGTTTGTTATGTGAGCTTGAAGGTTTCGGGATGCAATAAATGGATCATTATTAACTGATAGCACACAGGTGTCATCAGCATAAGTGGTAATTACAGTGTTGGGATGGGTTGGGATATCAGCTGTATAGACTGTGTATAGGATGGGACCTAGGATACTGCCTTGAGGAACCCCAGCTGACTGGTGGAAGAGGGGAGAGTATGCATTATTGTGATTTACTTTGAATAATCTGTCAGCTAGGTAGGAACGGATAATAAGGAAGTAAGTGGGAGGTAGGAATTTACGGAGTTTGTACAGTAGTCCCGGATGCCAGACTCGATCAAACGCCTGTTCCACATCGAGAAAGACTCCAGTGCAGTACAATCCGCGCTCCAATGAAGACGAGACAACGTCGACCACACGATGACATTGCTGGATAGTGGAGTGGGATGTTCGAAATCCAAACTGGTGGTCTGGGATTATACTATTAGAGTCTAGGATAGGATAAAGCCGTTTAAGGATGAGTTTTTCCAGAATTTTACCCATGATAGGTAAAAGAGAGATAGGACGATAGGAGGATGGTTGTTCTGGTGGTTTTGAGGGTTTTGGGATCATTTTGACAATGGATAATTTCCAGGGATCAGGAAAGTATGTCGTGCGAAGCACAGCATTGTAAATGTAGGTTAGGAATAATATTGCTTTTTTAGGAAGCCGTTTTAAGATATGGGATGTAATTAGGTCATGTCCAGGAGCTTTGCGGGAAGGTAATCTTTGTATGATAAAGGCTATTTCGGAAGGGTGGAACGCTTTAGGAGGAGGGGTCATCGGGAGGGGAATGTCCAGTTTTGCTTCAATACGTTCTAGGGTATGCGGATTTAGGATATCAGGATGTGGGTTAAAGGTTTTGAATAGGTATTGACCGAAAACTTGCGACTTCTCTTCATCAGTTCTGGTCCAGGTTTGGGATTCAGTAAGGAGGGGATGATTACAGTCCTTGTACTTAAGTATCTTTTTCGTGGTCGTCCATAGTGATTTGTCAGTAGTTGTGAGATTTTCGGTGAAGTTAATTAAATTTTGAATTTTGAATTTTCTTATTTCTGATTTTAGTTTGTTAGTCAGTTTAGTGTATTGAGTTTTATCTGAAGGATATCTTGTCCTATGCCACTTCGATCTCGCTCTACGTTTTTCTCTTAGTAAGGATCGAATATGCTGTGGCAGGTTAGTCTGTTGCAGATTACTGTTTTGACTGATTAGGGTGTTATCCTTTATACTGGTTGATATCGATATTGTAAGTGTTTCTATAGCTTTGTCAATGTCTACTCTTGTTTTAAGTGAAGTGTTCAAGTCTAATTTATTTTCAAGGTCATCACGAAAATTGTCCCAGTTGACTCGTCCTGTAATCAATGTAGGAAGAGAGGGCTTGGGAGCAATTCTTGAATGTAATAAAAGCAAGACCCGGATGAAAGGTCGTCCAGGGATTTGACAATGGTATGGGAGGAGGAAATCTGAGAGGTAAGAAATATATCCAGGATATCGGGACGTTTTTTGAGCGAGGTAGGCCAATAGGTAGGATTATTGGGCGAGAGGACAGAATAGCTATTGGAAGATGCGATACGGGATAGGATGTTACCACGTGAGTTGGATGTTCGACAACCCCATCGTTGGTGTTTAGCATTGTAGTCTCCTCCAGCAATGAAGCGAGGTCCGAGGGAATGGAATAAGGATTGAAGAAGATTATGGGAGAGGTTGTTGCCAGGAGGACAGTATACAGCTGAGAATGTAAGGTGGTGAGAATCACTTGAGATTGATATCGATGTGGCCTGAATGGCGTCAGTTGGAATGGAAGGAATAAGGGAATGAGATAAGGATTTATGGATAAGGATGCAAGAACCGGCGTGGGAAGTGTTGTCAGGATGGTCTGATCTGTAAGTGATGTAGTCCCGTATGTAAAAGTGTGACCGTTTTGTGAAGTGGGTTTCAGTTATGAGGACAATGTCAATATGTTTGTCATGAAGGAAAATGTCTAGTTCGTCGCGGTGGTTATGTAGTCCGTTGGCATTCCACAGAACGACACTAAGGGGCTTATCGCTCATCGTGGAGGATTAATAGGGAATTCTGAAAGGAATCTGGTCAAAAGAGCGATGAGCGGTTTAATGGTGTTTTGTAGATCTAAAAGGAATGATGCGAGGATTGAATTGAGGTCGTTTGGATTCTGGTTTTGAAAAGGATCATGGACTTGCGGTGGATAGATTTTGTGACTAGGGATGCTGGATGTGGGTTGAGAACGTCGTTGAGGACGTGGAGGTGGATTTAGAGTTTCTTCTGAAGGGATATTATTTTGAAAGGTAGGGCAGGAACGTGCTGACGGAGGATTTTCTGGTGGTAATTTAACTCTTAGAGGTAAATGATGAGGTGGGGTTTGCTTACGCGGAGGTTGTGGTTTAGGATTGGATGTCTGGGGCTTAGGATGAGAGGTCTGAGGCGCCTGACGAAGTGGCTGTTGTTTTTTGACAACAACTTTCGTTAGCGGTGCTCTAATGTTCTGTGGAGGGTGATCGGTAGCAGTAGAGGTAGAAGGTTGCTGAGGGATTGTGTGCGCTGGCAACTCAGGAAAATCTTCATAATTTTCTATTTCAGGTGCCTGTGTAGAGTTTTGATTAGTATTTAAGTTTCTTATTGCCAGGTTATGTGTTTTCAGTCGGTAGGTTTTTTTATAAACTGGGCAGCCTTTATAGTTAGCAGGGTGACCTTCACCACAAAGGACACATTGCGCTGGCTCCTCTCTGGGTTTCTTGCAAGTGTCAGATGCATGTGCTCCAGCACATTTGACACACCTAGCAGGGTGATGACAATAGGCCTTTGTATGCCCCAAATTTTGACACTTCGTGCACTGAACTATAATAGGTTTGTTTCTTGGTTCTTCAAATTTTACTATTGAATATACCAGTCTGTTTACTTTAAATATTTCCGGGTTGT
Source organism: Aelia acuminata (assembly GCA_911387785.2). Taxonomy (NCBI): domain Eukaryota; kingdom Metazoa; phylum Arthropoda; class Insecta; order Hemiptera; family Pentatomidae; genus Aelia; species Aelia acuminata. The sequence continues at coordinate 33,303,313 of OU426980.1, forward strand.
TAATTGCTGGCTCTAAGTCCACAAAGAATAGTGGCAATGGATATTTCTGTGTTGGGTGTAAAACAGGAGATACCCGTCTCACGGTGTGACCGATTTCCTCAAGGCCACTTTGGATGACAGATGGGGGGGTAGTTGAATGTAGCCCTCTCAAGACTACTCTATAGGATTTTTCTTCCCTTAATTGATAGCAATGAAAATCATAATTTTTCGTCGTTAAATAATTTATCAGTTTTTTATAATTTTCTTTAGAGTTAGTGTTGATCTTTATGTCATTAACTCTTGAAAAACATCTGAAGTTGGGCTGCCCGATCAAGTCGGCTATTTCTTGACCGAATGCGATGAAATCCTGGATTTTATTTACATAGATAGGTGGTGGTTCTGGCTCAGAAAATACTTTTGTTTCTGGGGTCTTGACCGATGAATCGGTTACAGTTGCAGTTTGAATGTTTGTATTACTTGATGAATTGCTAGTTTCTGTTATTTCAGTTTTGTTGGCTGCAGTGGTTTTGCTGCGAGTGATTTTGGATTGAGGTTTTTCAGCTGGCTGTTTTTTGGCTGATTTAGTTTTCTTTTTATTAGGCGAGTTACCCGCTGATCCCGGGGCAGAGTTTCGGTGGCGCTTTTGTAGTGTACGCCTTTTCAAATATTGTGAATCGGTTTCACTGATCTCAGAGAAAGCAGTTTCTTCCTCTGAGTCTTCACTGGAAGAGTTCTTGTCCAAATCCATATTATTGTTAGACATAATAAATTTAATTGAAAAAAAAACAAAAAACAATCCTCTATATATATATATATATATATATAAAAAAAAAATTATATGATTAAACTATTTACAAAACTATTTACATTCATAAAATAAATCATTTTAAAAAAATAATAAATAAATGAAATAAAATCTCTTATAGATAGAAATAATAAATACAAATAGTTCGGCGGAAAGAAAAAAAAAAAAAAAAAAAAAAAAAAAAAAAATTAAAGTCCTGGATTTGAACTCGAGACCAGCAGAAGTCACGATGTTGGTATACAAGCTGTAGGCCTTCGGTTATCTGTAGTACGATAAAACCCGCTAGGGGAATTATCGTCTCTGTATGTAATATCACTAACTGCCACACGATATTTATCTTGTTAATAGCTAATAATAATCACTCACCTCACCAAAATGTGAATGCAACAATATTCAATTGTTTATAATGTCACAGTATACTGAGATTCACAGCTGAGTTAGTAATAAACAACTGCTCAACAAAGTAAAAATCACGGAGCGATTGAAACGTACAACTGCAGTTGCGGCCATGACACTTGATACTATTGAAAAAGTAAATAACACACATTTAAGCCTATTTAATTCCCTCTAATACAAAACTTTCCCGTTAACATCATTAAGTAATTATAATAAAAGGGATGACACAAGGAATAAATTATGATTGTGTGAACAAAAAAAAAAAAAAAAAACGCAATCAACTTCATGATGGACTCAGTTCAACAATCCCATAAATCATTTCAGACATTTTTCTTTTTAAGATTTTTTAATCCACAATAAGAACCTGCCTTCCGATTTCCTCTATCACTTCAACTTTTCTAATATATTATATTATGTATAGTAACAAATATGTTATGATAACTTTAATAACTATAGCACTATATATAGGCAACGTTCATTATTATAGTTCACCTAAAAAATCTTCAGGTGAACTCTACATATTAATAAAAAGTGTGCTGATTCAGAATAAATCAGTAATATCGAAATCATAAAAAAAATAAATAAATAAATAAAGAAGAAAAGATATTTAAAGAAGTAGATTATTTTCAATGTTTTTCCCGTCAGCGGGATATTGTTATTAGCGCAATAGAATCTATCCAAAAACACATATTTTGGATAAATAATATATATATATATATATATATATATATATATATATATATTAAATAGTTGTAACCATTAAAACTAGTGTTATGTTGCACATATACATTGAACCTTTTTTAATGTATCTTTAAGCCATCCCTACGACAGCATTTGACCAGCAACAACTATTGAAGCTTCATAAGTGTACCTTAAGTGTGCTTTGGCGAATCTTCCGTAAAATTTTTATATTTAATTACGAGTACTCATCAAATAATGTAAAAATTTCTTAGTATAAGAAATCCACCATTGCAAATAGGAATTTGAAAAGATGCTTCGTATACAGAGATACGCCATCATTTACGAAACCCACGCCCAAGAGAAAGAAGGGGACTGAATCTGATAAAAAAGATATTGGGTTGTCCGGAAAATAATGCAGGATTTGGGTTTTTTCCCTTTTCCAATCGCCTTGAGGTGGTCATCGACGGTCGATTTGCTTACTTGAAGTTTTTCCGCAAGTTCTCGAACAGTTATTCTGGGGTTTTCTTCCACCGATGATCGGAGAATATCGTCATCAAGAGAGGAAGGCCTTCCACGACCTTCTTTATCTTCGAGACTGAAGTGTCCCTCCCGAAATTTTTTAAACCACCTTTGAACAGTGCACTCAGTAACAATTCCCTCGCCCCACACTTGGTTGATGTTTCTAGCCGTCTGGGCTCCACTGCGGCCGAGTTTAAACTCGTAAAAGAAAATCGTACGAAATTCACGACTTGACATCGTAGGAAAGACTGGATTATTTTCAAGTAGCGAGATGCTATAGAGATAAACAAATATTGTCGTTTAGAAGAGGATTAGCAACTGTTGACACTCGTACAAATAAATAATCCCCTAAAATTAAACAGATTACTATATATAGAATGTTTTAAAAGAAAACTTGAAAACCTGCATTATTTTCGGGAAAACCCAATATATGATTATATTGGTATTCACCCTTATAATCCCTGAATATTTCACAAAGTAAAATGTACTTGGAAGAGTATAACGCTTCGGTAGCGAAGAGGCAACAGAAGCGTGCCTTTTGCACTGAAAAAGAAAAAAAAAATCTTTACACAGATTACCTATTGTGATTCAAATGAGAGACTATTTATGGTCTCAAGATTAGAATAGAATCTGGAATCTATCCTAGAAAGAGACCAAATTAAGTTTAATTATTTCAACTGGCTCTAACGTAAAATATATATGGTGGGTGAAAATAAAACAAAATATTACATTGAAGTTAAATATTTATAGAGAATCTTAAATTTGAAAATAGAGAATCGATTTCAATAGTTAGGAATAACGAAATGGAACGTCGGAACAAAGGAACTTATTGCGTTGGGCTCCATATGCTAATGTGGCAATTTAATTCTTCGCCTGTCGGTATCAATATTTCCAAGGAATCTTATGTGTGGTTGTAAATTTGAGTAATTAATCTAATACTTATAATAGTTATAAAAAAATTAATGCTGGATGCCATACTGATTATCTTCTCAAATTTAATTCAAATTTACCGTGTTTATCTGCTACTCCACTTATCAACTCATAACTAAAAAGTAAGTAGAAATATATTCATAGCTTCAATACAAGTATATTTATATATTTGTAACGGGTCACGAACGCCCAACTTTTAATTATGTTAAAGACCACTTTAATTAATCTACCAATGATTACAGTTTTATATATATATTTTTATTATTATTTTATTATTTAATGATATTATTTTTTTTAAGCATAATTATTTTTGTTATTCATGTTTTATCAAAACGATTTTTTTTTTTTTATGATCTGTGGTAAATACGTCTTAGCAAACAATTGAAGTGTTAATGTTGTTGGTTAGAAACAAACAATAGTTAGTTGTGTGTGATTCGTTATTATTAGTGTTCTGTTATATATCATAAATAAAATTTCCATCGATCTGGAATTTGTATATGGACTTACATTTTGGATTTGCGATCTGGTTTTGTTGCCTAGCGTATTTAAATAAAATTGTTTTTTTTTTTTTGTGTTATTTGTTTATTTCTTGTTTATCTTTTTGTTCATCTTCAATAAAACTCTAAGTATTCTATATATACTTATATTTGAATATATTTGTGTATGAAATGTCACTTTATTCGAAAACTTTTATAGCTACTCTATATTTAGGAAAATCCAAACCAGTGTCCAAGAATGAAGTAGATTTTTCTCCTCCCATTCATTATAAACCAGGGATATATATAATTACGGAACTTCCTAATATGAACTCGACTATATATGTATATAGTCGATTCAATATATATATATATATATATATATATATATATATATATATAATATTGAATTTATTTAGGGAACTTACCAACTCCACGTTCGACTCCAGGCTTTATTATACAGGGTGTCCCGAATTTAAATGGCAAAACTTCTGGAAATTATAGGGGACCGAAAAACTAAGACAAAAAGTCCTTTAGAGATTTGCTCGTTTTTGCTTAGTTTTAGAGAAAATCGCAAAAAAAAGAAACAAAACAAGTTTTCATTTTTATGCTTATTTATTTAAATTTATATTTATGTTATGTTCTTTTTTAAGTAAATATTGCTCAAAATGTTGTCCTCTTGCACCAATGCAAGCATTAAATCTAGCACTCACTTGATAAATTGCAGCTAAACATTGTTCTGATGATATTTGGTGCACTGCATCTATGATTCGGTCTCTTAATTGCTCTCTTAAGTTGATTGACACCGAATAAACTTCATGATTCAAGGTTCCCCATACGAAGAAATCCATGGTTGTCATATCAGGTGATCTGGGTGGCCAAGGTACTACTCCTCCACGACCAATCCATCGTTGTGGATAATTTATATCCAGCCAAGCTCGAGCAGCTCTGCTATAATGAGCTGGACATCCATCGAGTTGGAACCACATTTCAATCCGCTGTTGTAAGGGAATATCATCTAAATAATGATTATCTTCTAAATGATTAGAAAAGTCGTTCTCCAAAAAATGTGTAAATGTGATTCCATTCAATCTTTCAGGTAAAAAATATGGTCCCACCAGTAATCCGTTCCAAATTCCAAGCCAAACCAAACGTTAATATCAAATTCACGCTGAAACCTATTCTCTCTAATAGCTCTGGGATTTTCAAGAGCCAATACATGATAATTTCTTTGATTAAAAATTCCTCCTCTTGTAAAGGTAGCTTCATCGGTCCATATAATTTTTAATGGAAATAAATTATCATCGCGAATTTTTTCAAGAAACCACTTACTAAAATTCAATCTCTTGACATAATCTTGAGGTAATAAATTCTGAATTTTTTGAAGATGGTATGGGTAGCGATTATCACCTTTCAAAGTTCGCCATATTGCTTGCCGCGATATTCCTAATGCAGCAGATGCTCTTCGGATGCTAGTCTCAGGATTGTTATCGAAGTGGCGTTGGACAAAATTTCTTCTCCGATAATCTGCTCGTATTGCTGCCTGGAATCGGTCGCCTTCATTACGTATTAAGAATGACCCAATCTCTCGTAGTCTATTAAAAGTTAACGAAAAGACTCGTCGATTAGGCACTCTTCTATTTGGAAATCGGCGCGCATACTCCCGCACCGCTTCTAAAGCATTACCGTTACAGAAACCATACACAAAAATCATATCAGCGTATTCAACATTAGAATATGTACGCGGCATTGTGGCTGATGCTATTCACACAAAAATATCTGAGTAACTGACTGAAGACTGATTTAGGAATTATAATCCTAGAAGGAAGCCAAAATGTAAACGAATAAAAGAATGTAAAGGATAACATTAAGTGTTTACGTATCTCTCTGCCTAGCGTGACGAACTTTGAAAGGTGATAATAGCTACCTATAACATTTTTGTTTTGTTTCTTTTTTTTGCGATTTTCTCCAAAACTAAGCAAAAACGAGTAAATCTCTAAAGGACTTTTTGTCTTAGTTTTTCGATCCCCTATAAGTTCCTGAAGTTTTGCCATTTAAATTGGGGACACCCTTTGTATATACTATATTGAATTTTATTTTGGGAACTTACCAAATCCACGTTCCGTAGAGTAACTCCCGTTATCTCATCGATTTGATACGATTTCAGATACATTTTCAATCTTGCTTTGATACCAGTAAGATTTAGAATTCCAACGCACTCGCTTGCCTTCCTGGTTTAGTAGACATATTCTAATGCAGGGGCTTCTAAAGCAACATTTCTCTTATATTTGTAATTCTTGAAAACAGTTACGAAAATTATAGAGCCATTATATTATATAATGGCTTGATATTAAAAAATTATTATTTTATTTTCAATATATTTATATATATATATATATATATATATATATATATATATATATATATATATATATAGATAAATTTAGTTTGATAGAACTAAAGTTACCGCAGAGTAAAATAACAAACAAATTTACTAGAACTATATATATATTAGTAGTATATATGTATAAAACTTATTACTTTACCCTTAGGTTGTTATTTTAATCTGCAGTATGTATGTTTTTGTTGTAGCATTTAAAAGATACTTAAACTAAATTTATCCATATATCATACTTTGTAATGCTGGAAAGTATAGTTAAAAATAAGAAAATAACTTTCTTTCACAAAACTGTTAATTTTTCGTTTTTTGCCGCGTATTGTCTGTTTGATATGGTGTATTATCCACTATTGTTAAAATGCACATAAAATCTATGTACTTAAAATTCAAAAGAGTCGGGGAAAGAAGCCTCCAAAAAAATGGCCTTATCTCCTTCCCTATTAATCCTGAAGAGATTAATAGGGAGATGAAGAGATCAATTTATATGGCCTACTATTTATAAGCTAGGTCTTTTAAATATTAATATAAAGTGTCCTGTTTTTAAAACAAATTGACGAGGATTTTGTTTGTGGGGTCTGTATCTTTCAACTGCAATTTAGGAGTGAAAAAAACACATTAAACCCCTTTACAGGCTGAGGCCCCGGTGCATTTGCCACATGCTATTGACATCAGTGGCGGATCCAGAAATTTTCTGAGGGGGGGGCGCAATTTTTTTTTTTTAACATTTCCGGAGTAATGAAGGCCCTAATTTAAAATACATATTAGTACATAATGACGTTATAAATTACTGTAAATGTTTAAACACAATTCATTTTCAATTAGTGGACTTGAAAAATAATATGTAGAAATAGTATACTCTCATTTCATGTAGAAATAGTAATACTTTATGAGTGTACTCACCTCTCATGGGGGGGGGGCGCCCCTCCCCTGGATCCGGTACTGATTGACATCATTATTCTTCTTGTTGATTTTAATTTAGTTTTTCATTAACGCATTTATTTAGGTTGTTACAACAACAACAGTTGTAAATTTCATATATCAGATAAAGTACGCGGGGTATCGAAGTGTATTTTAAACGAGCCCTAGAACTAAATTCCAGCCTGACACACAACCTTTTCACGGGAGTTATCTTTATCTTTGCAGTCAGAGAACTACGGTGCTAGGGGAACACAGCAAAACTAAAACTACTAGATTGCCTGCAACTATTTCTAAAAGACATACAGACCAACAAAAGGAACAGACCTTGACATTTCCCACATTGTGTGCCGCCTGAAAAACGAACCTTCTGCATCATCAGGGTGGCGAACCCTATTGGACTATACTCTATTGCAAGTAAATTGTCTAATATAAGGTATATAATTTATACTATTTTAATTATTCTCTTTTATATTCAAAATATGTTAAACTGTTAATTTGTGAATTTCTAAAAAAACATTTCACTTAAATAACGCTTATATTGGTATTAGTTATTACTTTTGTTGTATTAATTTTTTTCAATAAAATTAGGGTTCTAATAAATAATAAGGTGCAATCAAAACTTATTAATCGCTATGCAATCTATATAAATAAAGTTGAAATTCTGTTTGTTTGTTTGTTTATTTGTTCTCTATAGAAATCCATACCGTTTGTCCTAAATTCTCCAAATTTCGCTCAGTGGTTCTTTGATACCAGGTGCGCACACCTGTCCATATTAAAATTGCATAACTTCAACCGATCTTCAGCTGATATTCTTTTTTCTCTAAATTTCGCCCAGTGGCTCTTTCAGACCAGGTGCGAACACCTGCCCATATTAAAAATGCATAATTTCAGCCGATCTTCAGCTGATATTCTTTATTGTTATAAAAATCATAATGATCTCACTTTACAATGTTTTTTTTTTTTTTTTTTTTTTACCAAATCGACCGTTTCTTGAGAAAAATGAAATTCCCCGTGTGAAACCGGGATAATCAGATATTATCTATGTATATAAAGATGAAATTCTGTTTTTTTTTTTATAGAAATCCATACAGTTTGTCCTAAATTTTCCAAATTTCGCTCAGTGGTTCTTTCAAACCAGATGCGAACTCCTGTCTATATTAAAATTGCATAACTTCAGCCGATCTCTGGGTATATTTATTGTTATAATAATCGTTTTGATTTAGCTTTACATTGGTTTTTACAAAATCAACCGTTTGAGTCGATAAAAGTCTCAGTTTATAGATTTTATAGATTTAAAAAATGAAATTCTCCGGGTGAAACCGGTATATACAGCTAGTTCTAAATAAAAAAAACAAATGTGGATAGAAAGCTTTATAAAGTAAGATGTTTTCTGAGTTAGTCAAATTCTGAATAATTTTTTTTTTTTTTTGGCTCATAGGTTGGCCCGAAACCAAACACGCCCTTCCGTTGTCCTCAATTTCTTTTATAAGAGTGGATCATTAGTAATGATATGTATCGTTTCGTTAACTTCGGTGTGCAATAGCGAACCATATGCACTTGCAAAAACTTCTTAAAGAAAAAGTTAAAATTCACTTATGAAACTAAAACAAAAAACAAAAGTTACTATATTCATTGCATAAATCACGAAGAAAGGAAAGAATAAATAAATAAATAAATCAAATGATTTCAAGTGAGTATGCAAAAGTATTCAGTTATCAAAGTATTTATTAATGAAACAATCTTTTGTAAGTTGATTTCCCGAAATTCCTCCTTGTTCCCAACTTATCAGAAATCGGAATACCCCTCCCCCCTCGCAAGATGCCACTGAATTTTTAATCATCATCCGCAGAAAAGGATATAAAATTAGTTAGCGTACCTAACGTATAAAACGAACTACGTAGCCAATTAAATACTATGTAACAAACCATGGAAAAACATTATAATCAATTAACAGTTGACTGACACGACCTGTTTAGACTGAGCTTTGTAAACCTACTTCATAAATACTAAATATTTTCATACATGTTTAACAGGCTTTGAATTTCTGATAAATATTAAAATAAAACAATATCACGGATATTGAGTGGATGGTACACCTTCACCTTTGAACATCCAAGTTGATTTCTGTAAAATTTCAAGCTTATATAACTGTATTATTAATTTTAAATTAGTATGTATTGGGAAAAAAATACTAAACTCGAGGGCATTTATTATTGATGCTCTAAGGGCTCACTCATAACTTAATTTTGTATAATTTGGCCAGCGGTTTTCTTCCATCCGCATTAAGTAGCCATACTACTTTAACCTTTTAATTTCGATCTGGTGGAGTGCGATTTATCGAACACCGATTACAAAATGTAATTTTTTTTTCATTAGTTTTTGTAAACCTACTTATTTTTTAGAATTCAACTTATCTTTAGAATTCAAAACAATGCTTTTAGCTTAAAATTGATATATTTTTCTTTTTTAATGTCCATTTTACAATACACAATTAGTTGGAGAAACTCTTTTTTACTTTTTTACGAAATTTTTTACTTCATTTATGAATCTCATGTTCAAAATATGTTTTTATTTATTTTGTTGTATTTTTTACAACTTATAAAGTTGTATCCCCCAATACACCACAACCAATGTTTTCATCAGTCCATCATCTCCGGTTCGCAGCCCTCAAATTTCCATACTGTGCTCCATTTCCACTATCCTTATTTTTTGGTCCTCCACCCTTTCTTCTTTCGGGTGCATACAGTTATGTATTTTCTTTGGCCAGCGTTTTCTTCCATCCCATCAAGTAGCCACACTACTCCAACCTTTTAATTTCAATCTGGTGGAGTACGATTTTTCGAACACCGATCCTATCTCCAATTACCATGTTTTCGACTAGATATACCGCAGACTTTCCTCCAGAAATTTATTTCCTTGAAGAGCAGCCTGCTCTATGCCTTTTTTTTTGTGATCGTCGAAGCTTCTGTTCCATACTTACCCCACAACCCTTTCTACAATGGAATAGTAGATCTTTTTCTTATTTCTTCAGTTCGTAGGGTAGAGTTAATAGAGTCGATTATGAAAACAATTGAAGTTTCCCAATTCCTCCAAAGAAATTTCCACTTCCTCACTTAGCTAACTGTCAGTATCCGAGGTACTTAAACTGTTGGCTGGCATTAGGCGTCCAGTCATTGAGTTTAAGGGGTAATTCAGGAGCATTGACCATATATTCTGTTTTATTTTCGCTGATTCTGAATCCTCATCTATATGTATCTACAAACTTCCTCATTAATTGACCCACGTCTTCTGGATCTGATGCGATTAGTATCTGATCATCGGTGTACTGTAAATTGTATATGATGTCAACCCCGATTTGAACATCCATTCCGCGACATGATCGTTTCCAATCTTTATAGGCTGAACGTTGCTCTACATAAATGTTAAAAATCAGATGTTGATAGGCCGTAGCCCTCTTTCAATCCCTTGTCAATATGGCAAATTTCAGTCAGTCTATCTCTCAATTTTATAGCCTCCAAATATCAAAATTTGATAAGGCAGAAATTCGTTATTCTATTCTTCTATTTTTACACATTGTGGTGTAAAAGTTCGGTTTTAACGCTTCCCCGCCATCATGCGTTGTTTCATATATCCTCAAGAATAAAACTTACCACTTGTAAGACCAGGAAACAATGCTGCAATCTGACGGTTAGGGCTTTGACACTTGGGGTAGTCCTGCCTTTAAAATACACATTTCGGGTCGTAAAAGGTTCTTCGGTTATGGCATGCAGGTGGGTAAAGTCACAAAGCCCGACGATGGGCCGGATGTGGTGAACCTTTAAAATAGTTCATAACTGGAAGGTTTGCAACACTTATCATGGTGCTGACTAAACGGAAAAGACATGACAGATGGAATTCGTGTTATCTTTAATAAATGTATTAACCTTACTTCTCTGTTTCTTCCTTTTTTTTTCTTAAGTCTTTTTTAGACAAATAATATTTTAAAACTCCATAAACTATAACTAGTTTTAACAAGTTTAAGTAGTTTAACAAGAGTTTTAACAACATCGGTTTAATCAAAATATCCTTCTGTTTTGAGTCCAAATCAAAGTTTTCGTATTGTCCTTCACACCAGAAGTGTCCTTTAGAAGGAAAAGATCCTTTACAAAAGGTTTTCATGAATTTCAAGAAAGTCGTTCTTGCATTAAATAGACGGTTGTTTAAATCCATTATTCCTTCCTGTGATGTTATTAATAGAAATTAACATTTCATTGTTTCACTCGACACTTTGTTGTTTTTTAATTAGGTTTCATAATGCCACGTTTTGGTCAATGACTCGACCGAAATCTGACGTAGAAGATTGTGTTTAATTTTTTATATCCTATTGACTAAAAAAAAAAAAAAAAAAAAAAAAAAAAAAAAAAGTAAGTACTTCCGTGGTTTGAGATAGTGGTTTAAAGAAGGTTTATATGCCACGAAATTATTTTAAATAATATTTAAAATAATAAACTCTCAAATGTACTGGTACTTATCATTTAATAACTTAAAATTTTGCACAAATAAGATGAAGATACTAATGGACCTGGTATAAAACAATAAATATTCTAAAAATAAAGTAAGAATAGACATAATCTCTTCATGTGAGTGATGACACCATGCAAGTATCATTAAAATATTACAGAAATATGAATTATACTCAATTACGAAATTATACCATGCATGAAAAAGTAACTTAAGAATATTTCAAATATTCTAGAAATAAAGAGAGCCTTATCTACTTACAGTTTTTTCAAGCCAATTAACGACTTTATCAAACAGAGAAATCATCGCATAGTTAGAAAATTTCTTATCTGCCACTGTTATTTCATGTAATCATTATTATTTGTCACTTTTCCCCTATTCATTGAGAACGGAGGATACTGCTTTCTTATTCCATTAATTTGATTACGACACAATGGCTTTCATGTGATATTATGTAGGTTTATGATGATAGACAGTTTTAAAAAAATACCTAGAGGAATATTGTCTGTTGACGGTATTCGGAGTACGAAAATTTCATCTTAGAAAAGGAAAAAATCAAAGGAAAAAAAAAACATAAATTTTCCTCGATTAATATTATATTAACGAGATTCATTTATAATCATGTTTTAACATATTCTTTTGTATACTTCGTAAAAAAAATTGAAATTTGATGCTTAAGTTGTAACATAGTTACGTTATTAAGCTATATTAAGTTGATTATCAAGACAAAAAAACAAAACAATACATAAATAAATTAGACATTATATAAATATGAAATTCTATGAGCCTGCTCGAATTTAATACTTTTCAGTCACATGTAAGATCATTTGAAGAAAATAGTGAAGAATGATTCATAAATTTATCTTATGCAGAGAGAGAATCATCAGCCTAAAAAACAAAATAGAAAAACACTGCCATATTATTTTAAAAATACAAAACTCATACGTATAAAGCCTAAAGAAAAGTATTTTGGTCGGTAGATCTACTATCAACAAGAATTATTTAGTTTATTAAAAGGTTCTGGCCGGAATGCACTAAGCAATTATGTACAAGGAATTTCGAAGAGCCCAATTAATAAGTTTTATAATAGAATTAATTGAGCCCAATTAATCCAAAAGGATTAATGGTATTCCTAGTGGGACTATTTATTTTCAAACATCTTATTTATATTTGTTCGTTTTTATCATGTTGTCTATTATTTGTTGTAGTTTCATATTAATATTGTTATGTATCAATTATTTATATAAGATATTTTTTAAATAATAAGTTATGTATTAATATTAATTTTGAAATATTTAATTGAGGATTTGATTATTTTTTAATTAGTAAATTTTAGCTTATAACGTTGACCACGAAAGTCCCATCTTTTTTTTTTCATTACTCCTTTGTTTTAGTACATTCTTTTATACTTTAATTACACTTAAAGTTGCATACAGGTACCCAAAAATATATAGCATTTCCGAATCAAATTCAAACTTTTTTAAGTAAAATTCAACCTTTTCCATTTTGTATTTAAACCTTTTCCAAGTCAAATTGAAACTTTATTAAGTTTAAAGGCAATGCCGCTAATTTAGCTGGACAAAAGGTCAAATGCCAATGTGCTTAAACAAAAATAATTTTTATAATTCATGTTTACATAGGTACTTGCAATGTGACTCATGATAATGTCCTTTCTTAATATCCTTGGAAAAAGTAAACAATAACATAGAGCTCTCAAATTTGGCAGAACGTCCGAACGCTTCATTCATTTATCATCTTTGGTAAATCATAATGCGTTTATTTTTCATATAATTTTTTTTGTGAATTTTAGTGAAAATATTATATCTTTTATAGCTTAGAGGAAAATGGATATCTTTCCAGAAAGCAAGTGTTCACTTTCATAGTTAAACGATTTTCATCCACAAAAAAAGTTTTATTCTGTTTTACGATCAACGCTAATCTAGTAGCTTTATATAATCCCTCGATATCAAACCTAGCCAGAGTTTTGTCCATTCTGGTCTGTCTTTGAGAATGACGGGATTTTAATTGTGAGTTTTCGCGGTCTTCACGCGTCACATCAACTTCTAAAAAAACTCATAAACATTTAATTGTTGTATTTTTATAAATTTATTATTTATTGTAAATAAATATGTTAATATTGAACAAATTTATAACTATCAATTTATAGTTATCCCTCTGTATTTAAAGGACCATATTTTAATACTAAAAGCATCTCTTTATCACAACCATTTTGAAATGTTCACTATCACAATACTTTCTTTACTGCAGTATCATTTTATATACATAGGTATTATATAACCGATTTGTCTAGTATATTTTTTTTTTAGTAGGTAATTAATGGAATTAATTACAATGTCACGTTTTAATAGCCCTTAGCGTCAGGAAATAGCCCTTCCTCAGTGTTAGGCAAATTATATATTCAAAAGATAATATTTGAATACATAATTTGTGTACCAATTATGTAAAAAAAAATTATGGAAACCTTAAATCAGCCCTACTAAAATAAGAACAAGGCGCTTCTTTTTTTTTTTAAGAAGGGTTAGGTATCTGCTTAGTAAATAGTTTCATAAAGATCGGATTACCTTATCTTGGGTTCACTCACCTCCCAACTCCTCTTGTTACGCACTCCGGCAAAGGTGGGCTCATAATTAATTTTAGCTACCTTAGTCAAGATGTGCTGGTATTTAAACCAAAATGACAGCAATAACATTCAATTATCATTTAATTTTCGACTAAGAAAAAGGCGAAAACAAAAATAATTCTATTACTAATAAATAAATAATAAATAGGCGAAGCTGGAAAATCGGATAAAACTGATTTCTTACTCTACCAACAAGATTTTATGGATTTACAGATGGAAAACCGCCAGGATCACATATGCAAATCGTTAACATAAGTTCAAAAGATAACAATATAAGCCACTTTGTTCGTACCTTCTTGTAATCTATTATCTATTATCAACAATCCTCCGAGAAAGCTAAAAAATCTGGTGCGTGCGCGCAACACACAACTTTCACTTACCAACTTAGATTAGAAATTAATGCGTTGTGTTAATGCCACTTCTCACTCAGTTACACATTTTTCCACATTCATTTTCTTATTTTTATATTTATATCATATTTAGCCATTTCTTATTCTTAGGCGTAATGAGAGACAGTTAATTTCTCCATATAAACAAAAACAAAGATACTTCATAGGAAACTAAAACAAACAAACAAAAAAGGCCCCTACCCCATTTAAGCCCCCCCCCAGAACATTTTAATAATGATAAAGCTTACCTGATATTAATAAAGAACACCTAATTTTCATTAAAAATGACGAATTTGATGAAAATCGTTGAAGCCGTTTCTGAGAAAATCGAAAAAAAGGTAAAAATTGCAAAAATAGTTAAGAAATAAAGTGCCTCCTCCGTTAGAGCAATTTTGATGAAATGCGGGCTATCACATCTTTAACATATACATACGTCAAATACCCAGTTTGATCAAAAGCGTTAAAGCCGTTTTTGAGTAATTAAAAAAACACGTGCAAATGATACAAAATTTATTAAGTAAAGTCCCCCCTCCGGTTAATCAATTTTGATGAAATTTTTACAGTCATATCTCGGGCATACAAATACATCAAATACCCAGTTTGATCAAAATCGTTAAGGCCGTTTTCAAGTAAATAAAAAAAACACGTGAAAATGATACAAAATTTTTTAAGTACTACCCCTCCGGTTAATCAATTTTGATGAAATTTTTAGAATCATATCTCGGGCATATATATATACTTCAAATACCCAGTTTCATCAAAATCGTTAAAACAGTTTTTGAGTAAATAAAAAAAACACGTGAAAATGATACGAAATTTATTAAGTAAAGTCCCCCCTCCGGTTAATCAATTTTGATGAAATTTTTACAATCATATCTGAGGCACATTAATACACCAAATACTCAGTTTGATCAAAATCGTTAGAGCCGTTTTTGAGAAAATCGAAAAAAACGTAAAAAGTTATTAAATAAAGTACCCCCTCCCTTTGAGCAATTTCGATGAAATTTTTGCTGTCACATCGCGGGCATATACTTAAACTAAATACCAAAGTTCAGGTTCGCACGGTTCATAGTTTTTGAGCTAGTCTGTTCACACGCACACAGACCATTTCGCGGGACTTGGTCATTTGGACTCAGGGGACCCCAAAACGTGTATTTCCGTTGAAAACCGGAAGTCGAAATTTTTCACGATCGCAATACTTCCACTTACTATATATTTCATATATAGGTAAGTGAAAGTAAAAATTAAATAGTCATTGCGGTGCTGCCATTTACATAATAGTTAGCATAAGTAAATATAAATAATAATCTTAATAAATAATGTTAGAAGTATTATTATTATGTTACGGTTGATGGACGGCGGATACAAAAGAGAGAAAGAGAAAAAGCGCCATAAAAGGTTATCTGCGCCTGTGAGATAAAAATCAGAATTTAAAGATCATTCTGGATTCTTCTGAACATTTAAACATCCATATAAACAGTGAACTGGCTTGCCTTGGAGATCACTCTACCAAGAGCCCATCCTTGTGTGCCATGATAAGTTGTGATAAACGTTATCTGGGCGGTAACTTTATATATTTAGAGGACTTTGTAATTTAGATTAATTAGTGAAAGTAATCAGTTTTTAATAATGTAATAATTAGGGGAAAGTGACCCATTATGGGATGGTTGCCAAATATGGGAAATGTGGTTTCTGGATATAGTTTGGATTGCAACCCCGCTCTTATTCTATAAAATTGAAGATTAATGTCGCATTGGTACATAAACTTTTCACATTGTTATACATTCTCATCCTGTTTGATTATTTTCAGTGAAGTGTTGTTTTAGGGTTCAAATAAAGGTGAACAAATCTGTCAAATAAAGGTCTTATCAAATTTTGATTATTTGAATATTATTTGAAAATTATAAAAAATATATATATATATATATATATATATATATATATATATATATATATATATATATATATATATATATTGTAACATAATAAACATGTACTTTTTTACAACATAAATATGTATATATATATACATTTTTTTTTTTTTGTTCCTCCCATTCCTCGCCTCTTAGGCTATACGGGGTTTCCCGGCCAAGGGAGAAGGGGGGGATTAATGCCGAGTAATATTATTAAATATTCCCTGGCTCCGGGTTTTGAACTTGCTATCTTTGGGTTTCCGATCATACGTCGCCATGGGCATTTACAACATATATTTTTGTGAATATCGTCTGTATAATAAACACTTTTTTTTTTTATATATATTTCATTTTATATCATGGTCCCTAAGACGTGATATGTATCCCATATTAAGAGCCTATTTTCAAAAATTTCAAATTTGACTTATCTCACATTAATCGTGATTACAAATTTCGAAAAGAGGATATGGTATGTTTTTCATTTTTGATGTGGTCTACTACTACTGCTTTTGTTTTTAATCGTCTAAGCAATTTAGAGCCAACCAATTAAATATTAAAAAGAAGTATCCCATAATAGGGCACTTTCCCCTATTAAGTATTTAAAGATTTCTATTTATTAGGCAGTAGATATAATTTTAAATATTAGATTTAATAAATTGTTTTTTTTTTGTTTTTTTTTATTGGAACCGGTAGACGGCTACAATCTTTTTCTTTTCTAAGATAATAAAATGAAGTAATATATATCTCATACACAATTCCTTGTCTTTATGAGTAGGTGTAGGTACTATTGCCAGGACCGTTTACATAAACTAGGTTGCCTAGAATAAAACATGAAATCCACCGCAAATAGCGGAGGCAGAGATAAAGTGAGGTGAGGGCATGCGGGTGTTGTGGCAAGCTGGTAATGAACAGCTATATTTCTCTCGGCTCTTAACATTTTTTTTTTTCTTCTGCGTTTACTAATGTTTACTCCTACTGTTCTTATTAATTTACATTCAGTAAAGATGGGGCTGATAAAAAAGAAAAGAAAAAAAAAGGAACAGATTATTCGTAGCATGCCGCTGATGCTCAGGCCCTGTTCCCATAGCCTGCGGCTTAACAAGCGTACTCACAGCATTGTGTGGTCTGTCTTGTTGATCTCAAGCCATTTCCTTGTTCGGAAAGGTTCTTGGATTGGGAATCTCAAGGGGGCACTACTCAAATAGCCACAATCTTATTAGGTACTGTGTTATAAATGTGGTATATGGTATATGGTACAGTATGTTGTGGTGGTTATAATTGGTAACTCAAAAAATTGAGTTTTTTTATTTATTTATAGATCTTAGTGAGTTTATGGGAGTGGTGTAGCTCATTGGTAAGGCAATGAGCTGCTGTGATCAAGGTCCCGGAGTTCGAATCTGGCTTGGCAGGGTAGAGAGAGAAATACTTTATTTTATTAATAAGCAATGCTGCCCAAATACATTGGGTTGCTATATTACACAGTGTACCAATCAATACTCAAATACATGTATACTTATAACTAATATACATTGTTACATTTTATTTTTATAATTATAATATCATAATAATTTTTTTCCCCTTCTATATCTTTTGAAATTATGTTTTTTTTCTTTGTTATTATTTTTTTTTATATTCCCATTTATTCTATTTTATTTTTATTTTTTCTTATTTTTCATAATCTTACTCCTTTTTTCTTCCTTCCCTCTCTTAGCGCTCACATTACGAATAGGCACACATACAGAACTGCTAGAGAAAAAAAAGAGATATGCCAATAAAAACCTTATATCTAATAAATAAATAAAAAAATATGCAAATGAATAGATAAATAAATAAATAGATAAATAAGTAAATAAATAGATAAATAAAAAGATAGACTGAGTGAGTTGTATGGAATATGACTACGTATAACCAATTTCCATACAAATGGTGGTGGATAATTCTCAGGGAGTCCAGGATTATATTTTCGGCCAACTCTGCAATCTCTCTCATTATATTAATATACATATTAATATTCTGCCACAGTTCTTCTCATGGGCCTAGAGACCCCCCTGGGGCAAACCCTGCCTCTATAAAGTGGGTACTCCTAATTCAAAAATTAAGGGGGAGACTGGCGGTTGAGCGTGTTCATGGTCAAACCACCTCCTTGCACGACCCCTCACCAAGAAACAGTACTTCCTTACACAGTACTAAACCCAAGTATTGCAGTGAAAGAAGACATAAAATGAGTTCTACAGGCTTAAGAGGTGTTGATTGGTAATTTTTAAGAAAATAAATATTTTGCAAAAGGTGTATGAACCTTATATGAAAATTATGAAATTTAATGCTCATTTATAGGTTAATTTTAAATTGTAGTGAAGCACCTGCTGGCATAAATTAAAGTAGCATAAATGCTACGTCACTACTGGGTGTGGTCTATTAGGAGTTATTGAGTAGCTGGAATCTAACAAAGCTAATCAAAGCCCTATTTAAATGAAAAGGGAGTGAAGGGGGTTCGTTGTCAAAATAATACACGCTCAGAAGTGACATAACAGTAGTCTTACTTGAATTAATTTAAATTACAAATAGATAAAAAGAAAAATTCCAGTTTGTATATAGGATGTATTGATAATGTGTGTGACTTTAGAATTCAGCCGTCTAACAGTTTCTTAAAACTTTTTCAGAATGTGAAGAATGGATTTTGGTTTTTAAATAAGAATAATTAGTCTAACAAACTACAACATATTTTGAGGAAATGTGGTTCCGTTTAGTACAAGTCAGTTCGCCGGATAAAGGTCGAAAACGTATTCTGCGTATATTTATATTTTCTGCATGTTTTTAATGACTGTAAACCACACTCCATGCTCATAAAAACATCGTAAATGATCGTGGAAACTTATATCATATAATAAACAAATCTTAAAATAACCAAAATTAAAATATAGTTTTCCCTTTAACTGATGCTTCGGATGCCGGGTACGAGTCCGGCATTGGCCGGTCGTTGTATATCTGTTAGACCTGCTGTGGATCGACCCTAGGGTAGGAACTTGAGAGAAATCTGGCGGTTGAGGATCCTCTCAATGAAATCACCTTCCTTATTTATTTTGTATATATATAATAGGTATATGTTTTATATTATTATTGATTTTTTTGCTTAATGTCTTAATTGATTATAAGCAACCGCCAAAATATTTTGAATTGATAAATGTGAGGTGCGGTACAACTGACTTAGTATTCCGAACTTCCTCCACGTCCTCTGCCTCGTATCAATGAGACGTGTCTTCTTACTGTGACAGGGATCTCTTTTTTTTCTTTTTTGATTCGAGTGGTATCATTTGTGGTCACAGCATGTTGAATACTCGCAAGGGTGATGAACCTGGAGCCGTATGACCCTGATGGCTAATGTTATTACCGTCAGTGTTGGCTCATTTCAGATGTGATGTACTCAGGTGCTGCTATCTAGGGGTAATCACCTGGCAGATTATACTAGGAGCGTTGGATGGTTGTTTCGATCAAGTTGAAAGAAGCTTTTAGTCCGAGGTCATCTGTAATCAGGGACCGGATTTTTATAACAAAATAAATAAAACCCCTTAAAATATTGAGTGTTAAGCTCATATATACAAGAAAATGTAAATAAAAAGATGAAATATTAATAGCAAAATAAATCACTACAAAATAAATTAAATTAAAATTGTAATGCCTTCCAACCATCTACATCGATGTTAAAAATTGGACTCTCAAAAACCGATAACTGAAAATCTAATTCATTTAGCATGATATTTTTTTTTCTTTTTGCGATAAATAGATAAAATCAACTGGTCTAAAAATTTTAGGATCACAGAATTATTTTATTTAACAAGTAGTAAATTGGTTATCTTAATATTGGATTAAAGTTAACCCCTAATTATCAATTCGATGAATAATTAAGTTAAACAAAATTTACGAAGTAATTTATAATTTTTTTTTTAAAGATATGTTTGGACTCAAAAGTTTAGAAGTCGTTGAAAAATAAGTTATATTGTCGGTAAACTGCAACTAGGTTAAACCCTTGTTTTTACAAATTGCTGGTAACAAGCAAACACGTTGAAAAATATTAAATACACATATTTGGAATATTTCGATATTTTTATATAAGTTTCAGAGATATTAAACGCATGAAGATTTTATTTAGCTTGATGAAGTCGTAAATACCTAGTTTTGTGAATATTTCTTTAACCACGCAAATTAAGGATTACAGCGCGAACGGATAATCTATGAAAGTCTTCTAGCAGGATCACTTAATCGGGCTTTCCTCCTCATTTGGTATTTCGATCACGGTTGGATTTGGCAATCCCAAAGCGTGGCACCGGAATACTCAATGAAAATCCATCATTTAAATTTTAATAAAAACAAAAAAGTATCGAGGCGGGGATGGGAAGCGGGAGAGGGGAACGGCGGGTCACGACCTGTTGCGCTGGAGGGCTTCGTGCCAACAGTCACTGCCACGGCCAGGATAAATAATAATTACAAAATAAAAAAGAAAAGAAAAAGGTTTCTGCATCGGATGAGCTCGTTAAGAGGCCGATAGCACCACCCTGACTCATTAGGTTAGAAATGTTCGGGCGCCAAATATTATTACATTTAGATGTACTATTATTTTACATTTTAATTTATCAAAACACAAAAGTTTAACAGCCTTCTGCGAAATGATGGTGACGTCGTAGAGGTGGGGGAGGTATATTACTTATCAATCACCCCATCCGAAATTGATAAGAAAAAATATCCAATTTTTACAAATTTTGTAGTATTTATGAATATGAATTAAATAATGTTCCTCTTAATTTTGGTAAATAAATATTTATGTTTTCTTTGTTGTTAGATTTTTTGTACCGACCAATATCCACCCCTCCTCGAAAATTTTTTTAAGGGACCACAAGAGCTTTAAAAATCTCTTTTTACTTGCTGTTAGGCTCAGTACTTATCAGTTTGAATTTCAAATTGGTTACTCCCCCCCTTCCCTAAGTATAATAAAAAAAGAGTTAGTTTTTATTTCTATTAAATAAATAATAGAATAATCTAAGGTAAAAGAAGTAACTGGATAAAAGAAAGAAAACTAAGTAAAAGGAAATTTAAAAATATAAATTAAATAGCTATAATTACTGTAATATACTTAGGCAGCGTCCCCTTGCCTTTTTTGGTTTGCGTATCACTTATCTGTACATCACGCCTCATCGTGAATTTTTTTATTGGGAGTGTGTTATTCTATTTGCATTATATATTTTATAGGTTGAGCATGGGGTAATTTCATATACATCAACCAATGGTCTATATTTTATGAAGGGAGTGCTAGCTTATAAGATGACAAATATATTTTTTTTCATAAATATTTTGAAAATCCAAAAACGGCAAATTTCAGGAATATTTTAAAATATATGTGTATATTTATTTTAAAAAAATCCTACTTCTTCTTTACATATTTTTCAATGTTATCAAACATTTTGTGTTATTAATATCAATTTCTCATTGTTTAAAGCTTTATTATATCCACTATGTACTGTTTGTTTTTACTTACACTACTCTGCATTTCATTTTTTTATTGCGTTTTGATTGATTTCTGTAACATCCAGAGCTTCTGTGCACACTTTATAATGTTATCGCTGAATTCACAAAACTTTTCATCTCATAAATCTCATATGTGTGGAGGACTATATCAGTATATCAGTTGCTAATGGTGAAAAAGCTGCAGATGGTGTTCAATATCCTTCTCTGCAGGGCATCCCACTTGTGCTAATGGGGAAAGAACTCTGAAGACGATTTAGGAAGGGGCAGATACGAACTGCCCGTATTTTCAAGACGTCGATGAACAACTTTTCCCCTATAAGGTCGCGTATTGTCGCCTGGACGCGAATATCTCGGCCAAATATACCTCTGTTTTGTAAAATGTACTCCTCTATAATTACCTGAATATAACGGACTGCAATGCTAGAGAATACGGAGAATAGTCCGGAGCTTCTGAGTAGAAGCTGCACTCTCACCTCCATGCATTGAATGGACCAAGCATCTCCAGTTCTCGGTAGACTCTTCGGCGCCTCCGTTGCTATGAATACAAATACGCTACTCGTCTGTGAACGTAACAGCTATACGCCGCTCACTGCAACATAATCTGTGGAGTCGCTGGTGACGCGCTGTTACTGCAAGTCGTCTCAAAGAGGCATAAGACGTCAGGCCAACTTCTTACAAACGATTACGAATGCTTCGTGTTGATATAGAATAGCTTCAGAACATTAAATACTGGATTTTAGTAGAACACTCTCAGAGAGGCGCTGTTTGCATTGGTGATCCTCACTTGGCGATAGGGTAAAGTTACCAAATATGAGACACGTTCCTAATAGGAGGTACCCACTTAATTCTAGTTTATAATTTAAACTTTAAATCTTTCAATTAAAAAAAAAAAAAAAAACCGCTAACGATTGTCCTCTTATCGATATACCCCACTGCCATTTGCATCAACATTTTTCAGTTGGCGGGTTTTTTTTAAATTGAAAGATTTTATTAACTAGAATTAGGAACGTGTCTCATATTAGGTCACTTTACACTGCCATTGACCACTCATACCACTATAGTTAAACTGAATATTAACATGGATTTGGATATGATGAATTAAAATTGAGAAAATTGCAAAAAAATTGCTTGTTTACATAATTGGTATTCTTCAGATTGACTATTATTTAATTAATCCTAAATTACAAAAAAAAAAAAAAAAAGGAATGCTTATTATTTTCGTTTCATGTATACAACATAAAAGAATCTCTACACAACAATAAAAATTTGGTATTCAATTAAAACGAATAAAGTAAGCATTAATCGTAAATATTCCTATTCATTTTTGAGCAGTTTGTCTGGGCTCGTAATGTTTGTAACCCGTTGAAGTGTTTCGAACATTTTAAAGCAACTGTTTAACTAAAAATGTATTAGTATTGACGGAATTCTTTTGTCTTGTTGAATTATCCTTTACCACGGACCGCTGCATTACCATACAACAGAAATTGTAGAGGAAAAGGTTGTAATAGGCAACGACAAAAAAATTTCTATGCTGTCGTTCCAAGAGAAACAAACATCTTAACTGTACTACACGAGCACAGTTGGAATTAGTCAATGGTTTCGGGTTTGATTTATGCAATTGAACTTTTATGTATATATACATATATTTTATTAAATCAGAAGCCCTGATGAAGATCCAAATGTAGGGGTCGAAACGTTGGCTTTCCAAAATAAGAAAAGATCAAACTGAAAATACTGACTATCAATCAATTTATTACATATTTATTTGAAGTCATATAAATTTGTTTTGGTTAAAATGATATCGGGACATCAGCCCGCCAGGTTAGTATGGCTTGTTATGTTGTTCGTTTGTAAACAAACATATCAAGGCTTGTCAAAGTGTGTGTTTATATGTTCTGCCTACAAACAAACAATCGGTTTACGATGTACTGAAAGTGGGGAAATAGATTCGAGAATTCTTAGCTCCAATTATGTCTGCAATGAATAATTGGTTATACATATTATAGTTTATACTTATTCCCTTAATTTGGTTAAAATTGTATATGTTTCTCTACTATTGCTATGAATAAACTTGCTCCTATCCTGGAGGAGATCTATAATGGTTATTTCCGAAGGGATTCGGTTTAAATCGGGCTTTCGAAATCACGAGAGTATCTGTCTTGCTACTTAATAGAAAAATATCGATCTCCTTACTTTATGATATCGTCAAAAGATTATATATACGCTTTTTAATAAATTTTAGTAAATTAAAGAACTGAAATGAGGTACCTTAAAAATATCACCGTGTCCATAATTACTGGAAAAAGTTAGACAAAAAGGATGTATATTTAATCAAATGAAAAGAAAATTGTATTTCGAACTTATTGTATATGAGACCAGTGGCGGGATTCACACTCACGTGTTCCTTTCGCTTGACAGTACCTTTCTTTTAAAATTTATTTACGAGATTATATTTATTTTAAAAATAAATATAAATATATAAATTCTTTGAGGGGGGTGATGACCCATGTGACCCCCCCTTTGTTCCTTCCTTCTATAAGACAAATAAATGAGCAACATCCACAATTTTTTTCTCATCAACTGTCTGAATCCTAGTTAAATGGTTGTGCCTCGTATGACCAAAGAATAGTTCCTCAGCAATCGACGGCAATTAAGAAAAATTTATAAGTTGAAAAAGGTTAATTTTTTCATCTCCTCAATGTAGAAAAAGGAATATATAAGTCATATATGCATAATAGGATAGTCATTCAAGAACATATTTCATATTTTTAGAGCTCGTCAATTTTTAGTTGATATAGTTATTAGGAAATGGGCTTGAAAGTGACATTATTCTTAATAATGAGATATATATATATATATATATATATATATATATATATAAGAATAATGAGATAGTTGAGCGTCGATTATCCGGACGTCAATTAACCGGAACGTCTGTTCTTCCGGAACGTTTTTACGAGTTAAATATTAAATAAGAATTTGCAAAGCTTGGTGATATTATGTTATAATTAAAAAAAAAAAATAATGTTTCTGGAAGTAAAATGATATCTAAATGAAATCTATTTTAAATATTAAATTCATAGTAAAAATATAATCTGCAGTAATATTTTATAAATTTATTTCAGAATCTATTAATAATTATTGTTTACTGTTTTTGTAGTTTTGATTCTGAACTAGATTACTTTGAATTCATTTGGTTTCCGTTTTCCTCGATGAGATTTTTGGAAGTATGTAATGATTAATTTTTAAAACACTGTGTTATATACAGGGTGACATGCTACTCGTGCGACAAACTTCACCAGTAGATTCTCCACCATAAAATGAATAAAAAAGTTCATATTGACCATGGTCCGATTCTCTACCATTTCGGAATCATTTCGTTTTTTATCGATTTTGAAAGATATCACGACCTGGCATCGGAAAACCGTGATATCTTTAAATCCGAAAATTTCTCCGAAAAGCCGCTAGCACCGTTGAAATCTACATTAATTGTTCAATAGTAAAATGGCCATTTCAAAATTTTTGGACCAATTTTTTGTGCTTTATTCCAGCCAGAACAATAAAATAAGTGAAATATTTTATAAATCGGAAAGTGTTTAACGTAATCCAGAGTTTCTAATTTTAGTTTCAGAAGGCAGCAAATTTGAGGGAAATTACCTCATTTAATAACGCTTCTAACGCACTCTTCATTTTTTAATTTGGTGTTTCTATGACCACGATATCGATGACTAAAAGAGAAAAACTGTATTCCCTAAGGCGTTTTTCAATCAGTGTTTGGGCGGAAGTTATTGGAGATGTACTCATTGGTCCCTACTTAAATTTTCGGGCGAGATTAACTGGCCCAATTTATTTAAATTTTATCTAAAACACGCTGCCCACCTTGCTGGAGAACCTTTTACAATTAAGGAGAAACATAATTTTTCAGCACGATGGTGCGTCTCCTCACTCTTCTAGAATAGTTCAGGCGTACTTGACAGAACATTCGAAACGTGGATCGGCCGTGGTGGGACAGTTCTGTGGCCACCAAGATCTCTTGATCTCAACCCCATGGAATATTTCGTCTGTGGATATCTCAAGGAACTGATCTATCGCACTGAAGTGACAAACATAGACAATTTGAGAGCGAGGATCTTCGCCGCTGCTGAAAAACTTCGACGTTTTCGCACTTTTGGTGTGACAGTTGCGAGTATGAGAAAACGGGCACGTTTTTGTAATGCAGAGAACGGCTTCCAATTTGAACATAAACAAAATTATTAAAAATAAATTAATTTTTAAGATTTTGGTGAGCGGTATTAATTTTTTTTTTCAAATTTAAAATGTAAATTCTCAAATATTAACAATCCTTGAACCATAATTTTTTCTCTTTTTGTCATCGATATCTTGGTCTTAGAAACACCAAATTAAAAAATGAAGAGTGCGTTAGAAGCGTTATTAAATGAGGTAATTTCCCTCAAATTTGCTGCCTCCTGAAACTAAAATTAGAAACTCTGGATTATGTTAAACACTTTCCGATTTATAAAATTTTTCACTTATTTTGTTGTTCTGGCTGAAATAAAACACGAAAAATTGGCCTAAAAATTTTGAAATGACCATTTTATTATTGAACAATTAATGTAGATTTCAACGGTGCTAGCGGCTTTTCGGAGAAATTTTCGGATTTAAAGATATCACGGTTTTCCGATGGCAGGTCGTGATATCTTTCAAAATCGATAAAAAGCGAAATTATCGGACCATGGTCAATATGAACTTTTTTATTCATTTTATGGTGGAGAATCTACTGGTGGAGTTTGTCGCACGAGTAGCATGTCACCCTGTATAGTACAATTTTTTATTTTTACCCTGTATTTTTCTTTTTTCCTATGTATTATTCATACCAATTTTACTTTGTGGATTATTGTGTTGATTAACCGGAAATTTTGTATGTATGGACCAGGGCTGGCCGTGATGAGTCCGGATAATCGACGGTGTACTGTACTTGTGGAATTAATGTAAAACCTAAAGCATACTGTGTGTCAGGTTTACTAGGTTTACCGTGAAGCAATAAAAAATTTTAAACAATAGAAAAAAAATAATAATGTTTAAATAATAAGAAAAGAGTTCGAACTTAAAAATTTAAGTTTGAAATAATAATGAATATTAGGAAGATTACATCATTCTAATGGGAGAAAACATTGTCGTGTATTTCACTTGTTTTTGTTTCCTTTACATCTTACAAACCGGTGGTACGTGTTAAGAATTTTATTACAAGATGGATTGACGTTTAAAAAATATGCGGAGGAAGAATGATGTGTGTTGTGCATAGGTAGTGGAGAGGAAACGAAAAAAGTATCTGACAAGTATGCATTAGCAAACACGAGGATCTGCGCTCTACCTTAGCATTTAAGAGTCTATCAACCCCACTACTTTTTTTTTTTTTTTTTTGTCTTCAAGATAAAATTAAGATTCAGGAAATGTTCCCATATACAAAAATCTGTATTTTTTTGATCCTATAAATGAGAAATAATGCATTAATAGCTTTCGAATTTACTGAGTGTTAGTAAATTCCCTAACGTTAAAGATTTCTTATAACATCGTGTATGTAGTGGATTCACGCAGTGCAAACCAGGCACTTGATTGTGTTTTTTTTTTTAAAAGTCACGAAATTTGAATTATATTCTTTTTTTTCTTTCTAATAACGTGTTTCTTTTGACAAGCTATAAACAAAACAAAAAATGAGAAGACGGAACATTTTATATAATGAAAGAAGGTAAGTTGGATGTTTATCACCCTAAATAAATTTGTAGCGCTTTGATGGATCACATGATTCATTGATAAAGTTTACGATGCATCCAGTCAGTGCAGACCATATGTAAGTAGATTAGATAATTCAAGATAGTAGTAGCTACGGACTAAAAGTAGGTAGCTGTCCTATTTTAATACAGACTATTATAATAATAATAAAACAAGTATTTATTTATTTTAATATTTACAAAACAAATGATATTTTGTACTGTAATACAGAAATCATTGCTACAAAGATGCTATATTAAGCTCATTACGAGCCAAAGCGACTTCAAGAAAATGTTAGCTCTGCTTTTTCATTGTTCATATGATTATAATTGATAATGGTGTATATTTATGAGTAACAACCTAAATAAGCTGAAACACATTGTACAAGGACGAATGAACAGCTGATTAAAGTTGTAATTCCGATCTTGGGACGTGGAAATGAAAGTTATCGACGATCATGGCGATAACGTATTTGATTGGGTTATTAAGTTCCAATATTGGGCCAAGTGAGGGCAAGGTGTGGTCGATGCCCTACCCTTTCTAAAGAGGATCAAAAGTAAAAACAAAGTAGCATAAATATTAAAAAAAAAAGTATGTAATGAAAATGGTTGGGAGTGTGATCAGTAAAATATATATATATATATATATATATATATATATATATATATATATATATATATATATGAGGAGTTGAGGTGCGAAACTTGTTCGTTCCATTTTTTTGAGAAATTGAGATGGCAGTGGATTCTAAAAGATATTTTAATGCTCTTTCAACATATCTTATCAGATTGAAGTAAAACTTGTTATTTCATATGGATTTTTGCTATACAAAAAAAAAATGGTTTGTTGCAGAACTGATTCGTTCCATACCCCATTGTGTTTCAAAACTGGTTCGTTACTCGTTATGAAGCAAAATTCTTTGGTTCTTATAATAACTTCTAATTTTGCACCTATCATGTTCACTTCATCAGTTTCTGTTACTCTTTCTGAACAAAAGATCAAAAGCTCGTTAAACTCGCGTGTTTTATTTCAGTTTATACTCGATTCTTCTTACCTAGCTATATTCATAATTGATTTTACAATGGCACAAACAAGTTGAAAGACGTTGATAATCTGCTGAAAAAGAATTTTGCTGACGACAGGAGGGCCAATGATTCATTGGCAAGAGTTCTCAATATATCTGTCACAGACGAGGGAAACAACGAACAACAGGATGATGAAGTCGCTATTATTGAAGAATGCGATGGCTTTAGGATCTAGTCTTTAAGTAACCATTTTTATATCAGTACGCTGATATTTTTGAAAAATTCCTCAACAAAAAAAATGTTTAGTCATATGTTTTAAGTCCGTGGGTAATATTATTTTGTAAAATGATACCGAATTTATTAATAAAACGGTTTTGAACCTAAATAAATATTACTTATTAAAAAAACTTCGCTTTTGTTTTCTTCACCTCGTATTACTATCCGCATTGGAAGATAAACTTATGCTGGGTGAAGTAAAACTCGTTCGTTCCAATGTGGTGTGCAGCAAAAGTCTTTCCTTTAAATATTTTGTTTCAAAACTTTCTCATTTCAAACTTTGTTACTTTTTTTTATATATTTAAATCAGAACATTTTTTCATTCCAAGCTCACTTCCACAGCATAGCTGTACCTTTCGAAGGCAAAAAAAAAAAAAATTATCTGGCCACTGTACATGTGGCGTACGTGGTAAGTTTTTTTGAGTTTTCTGAAAAACGTGTTTATGTGGAACGAACGAGTTTTGCATATGCAGAAATTGCAGATATAATTGTGCCAACGTTTCGACCCGAATTTCAGATTGGCTTGTTCGGAAGAGGTTTTTATATCATAGTATCCGAATAAGCTATAATGTACTACTAAAATTCAAGTAAAAACGTCTTTTATACATCTAAAGTGTTATTTTTCTGATCGTACCGCCAACTATTTCCATTTGATTCATTTCTACGGTTAACTCTCTTCCTTTATTATAAAAAAAGTTGGGAAACAATTATGATCGGTAAACTTTTCCGTAATTCACGCTCTAAATGGAACTAATCAATAAATAAAGACCGATTCTTCAAACCTTGAAGGTATCTCCTCCTTCATTTAAATAATTGTCCACCCATCTGGCAATGCACTTGGTACCCATGCATGCAGCGATGAGTCACTTCTACTCTTCCACTTGTTCTACAACTATTTCATAATGGTAAACCATTGTCGCCGTTCTTTTTCCCTGATGGAGATAAACGATGGAAAAGGACGCTTGTGCATCTACTAATTTATGTTGGATGGAAAGATAGCCTGCGGAGGAGGGGAACGAACGAAGCGTTAATAATTGTTTGGTATGAGCCGAGAGGGAGAGCGCGCTATTTATAGTCTGCATTCTTGTTGGGCACCGGAATGCTGGGGCTATCTCCAGTCCGCCAATAGGCAAATAGATAGATAGGGGGAGGGGGTGGATGAGGCTAGTCCTCTATCTGCAGCTGGTCCCTCTCTTCGCTATTTATGCTGGATCACGGAATCCTCCAGCTGTTTATTTTTATTTCCACAAGGTAGCGTTATCTAGATAACATGAAATGTGACGTAGACGAGACCAGTGAACTATATCTCATGACATCATCTGCAGAAAGCTTCCTGGGTTTTAAAAATCGCGCTAGCAGCATAACATATTCAATCAAAAAAGGCTCAGCGGAAATGGTTTTTTAGGATGCTACTATAGAACTTGGATTTAAAAATGCATATCAAACTACCCTCATGTCGTCATTTCCAGCCTTATTTAACATCAGAATGCTGAATGGTTAGCAAAATAGTCTAGAAGAAAGAAAAAAGTAATTTTTAATAGTAAAGGAAAGAACAACGAAAGATATTCTTGTTCAACGGTTATAAAATGGGCAAGCATGTACACAGTTAAACCTTATCAAATTTTCAATTGATAATTTTATATTACCATAATCATTTATTGACTATTCTCACAACTCAAAGCACAAGGCTATCTCTGAAAACTTAGAACTTGTAAAAGTCCTACTACAACACACCACAGTCTCAAGACTTGAGGAGAAATAGACACATTTTAGCTGAATGACATTTCCTCGGAGAACTGATTAAAACCATATCAACGATGAGTCACAGACAAGAGTCTCATAACAAGAGTTTGGCTACAGGGGTGTGACTGGAAGAATGATTTGTCCTGAGGATCAGGTCAGGATATCACCAATCCGTAATGATATCCTTTTACAGCCATGCAACGACTTCCTCCCACCGCTCAACGGTTCCTTAGAATATTTACCTTTTTAGGTTACATAGTTGTCATACTCAATACGGCAAGAGATTAGTTTATTATCAAAATTAATAAATAAAAGTTTATTTTTTATAATGTATCCAAAAAACTTGTGATATAGTATCTATTAAAAGGTAGATTTACTTCTTAAAAAAGGATGGTAAGTACTTTCGGAGATTCCCGCTCTTTCCAAAGAGTGTTACTGCAATTCAAAGGAATTTAGGAATATATGTATTTAGCGAAATTTCGGATGCTATTAATCTTAGTATAATAATTCAATATATATTTATATGCCGATATGAACGAACTCAATAGACTGGCAGATACTCAGTCATTGTAATACATCCGGTGGATTTGATCAGCGGAAGCTCGGATGTCCTTGCGAAGAGTGGATGACTCACCCAGAGTCTTGGCAACGCCTTGCCTTCTTCGAGGGTGGATGGGTTCACTACTTCCACTTGAGGCTCATATACTTCAACCTGTCGAATACTAAATACTTTTTATTTCACAATAGATAGCGAAAAATTAAACCAATTTAATCACCAAAAAAATACACACGTGCACAGTAATAGAAAAATAAATCAATTTCCAATCTATAGTTCGAGGATTGGTGTCCTGTATTTTAAGCTATTACAGTACCTAAAGATGTTAACAAGTTCTAAATGTCATCCTTTAGCAGGGGTATAGCATTGGAATATAGTTCCAACTCTTTGTATGTACACCATGGGCGGTTTTATTTATCCCCCTCTCTATTTTGCCTTTTCGGCTATACAGGTTCTTTTTTTCTCGGCAAAGGTAAAGAGAGGGCAGGGGGATTAAGAAGGAGTTGATAAATGCCCTCGGTTCTAGAATGGAGTTTTGGTCTTCAGATTACCTCAGGCTTTTTAGCCCTTAATTATTGTAAACGATTTGCCCGCTCAGCGATCCCGACACCCCATGCCCTGGGCGCGGCCGTTGGGAATAAAATAATTCAGAATACTTTCCGAAACTAAAATTATAATGCAACCTCAAAGTTTATAAATTTTCAAAACCGATTGCAACCATTGTAGTTCAATATGACTATATATTTAAAAAAAAAAAAAAACAGAAACACTTATGAATAAACTTGGATATCTGTTACTCTGTACTTAATAGGGAGTTGAAATTTGGGATATATATATATGTTTGTGTAAAGAAAATAAATTTCTTAATTTATTTGATTTTTGCTGTGGACTCAGGTGTGTGAGTGATAGGATATTTGTATTTATGAAATAATACATATGGTCAAAGTGAATCATAAAACATTTGATTTAAAATATTGTGAGCAGTTGATTTGCAATGTTATTAAGAAGTGCTTAGAAGAATAAACTTTTAATGACGTTTCTTTTTTTACAGGTAAGTGTTTGGGAGAATGTTTTAGCAATATTGAGTGTTATGTGTGAGAAACTTTAGTTGTAATTATTAAAAATAAAAACTTTTTTTACGGAGCAACTATTAAGAGTTTATTCATTGGAATATCCTTTATATATTATGCTTTTGTAGGGTTCTCGAGATTTTTTTCCTAGTGCTTAGGTGGAGACCACTAGTCCATATTAACATTCTTCAGTGAACAGTTTTAATAAAATCCTTCATACACCAGGCCCAAATATTTTAAACGTCATAACTAGAATGGAATATAAAAAGTAATGAATTGGAATGAAATGTCTAAAATTAACATTTGAATGTATCATCTAAAAAATAATTTTTATTTTCTGATCATTTTTTTTTACTACTATCATTTATGTAATACAGTATTGATCAGTTAGTGATCATCATTTTGTATCAAATTAATGAACATCAAAGCTCGATTTAAATTTGTATATATGAATCAAGCATGAATTTTAAATTAAAAATTAAATGTAATAATCATTATATGATTTTATGGAAAAAATAATTCTTGATTTCAAATCATGGGAGTAAGTTAGGAGATAAGATGAATTTTAGCCGTATAGCTAGACAACATAAGAAATTTATCTGGGAATCGCATGCGCAGACTGTGACGTCAGTTTGGTGGCCAATAGAAAGGCTCTATAACAGTTGGCGTACCTACCTTACTTCGTTGTTAGTTTATGCTTTGTTTTTATTTCATCAGGTTTTTCGTTAATACATGTATTTTTTCGTTTTTATTAGTTTGACAAAAACGATTATGTGACCTTAAAAGCAGAAAATGTCAACACCTTCAGGCAAAATAAAGTACCAGGATTATAAACTAGAGTGATCAGAAGTCAAGCTAGAGATATTTTTTTCTGTGTTATCGATTATCTAAAACGAAACAAATAGAGACAAACACTAGATTACAATTTTTTAGATGTTGTTTGTGAAAAATCGCAGTATTTCCATTCATATAATTTCCAAAAAAAAAAAAAAAAAGAATCATGTTGTTCTAGAAATGTTAGTAAAATTGTATCTTATTGTACTTTTGTATTCTTTTTGTCAATAATTCTATTCTTTTTATGTTTTTAATTAATGAAATAATCCTATTTTATACTATATTTGTAAATAAACCATTTAAAAATATTTTTTTTTACTTCTTAATTTTTTATAAAAATTATATATTTAATATTAGAAGATATTTTTTTATTATTAATTTAAATATTGATAGTAAATTTATAACTGAACCAAAGTTTTTACTTGGTTTAACCACTAAATATTTATATAATAGTGATGCTTTAATATAGACAATAATCTAGAAAGTACTTTTATTCTTTTATACAAAGCATTTAAAGTTCCATTTATTGGATATCATATAATATATTATATATCAAGCAATTGATAATTATTTCATGAAATATAGTATCCTTGTATTGATTTTAATGTTCTCTCTATCTGTTTGTCATGATTTATAACATAACCTGATAAACTTCAAATTTAGCGCCAAAGCAGAAGTAGGCGTGGCTTATTTCAGCTCCGCCCTCATGTTAACTTCTTATGTTGTCGATGTACTCGATTTGTCACATTTCGCATGTACGCTTATTGCACACAACAATGACTGATTTTATAGCTAATAAATCTACAACGAGTCTACTTGCAATTCCGACTTTTTGTCTTGTGACTTTATGTCTTAAAATTACACTTTATAAATTTTAAGTCTTCCGTGATAAATTTACTGAATTTGACCACTATGGGACCAAAACATATTTTAATATTCTGAATATACGTACCACAAGATTTAGAAGCTCGGTTAATAGTCGGTTTTGTTGTTAATACCATGATAAAACTTTTCAATTCTACGATGCAAGAAGGATCCCAGGAAACGAGTATGGTATTGTGCTTAGAATTAATTTTTGAATTCTCATAAACGTTTCAATATCGTTACAGTAGAGAGCTCATCTGAAGTCTTTGGATGTCCGCCACGACATCTAGAACAGTAGGACAACTACAGTTGCGGCATTTCTTAAGTTACCTCGAATGGTACCTACTGTACAAGAAAGTAGAACGTCGAAAATGGTACACTGCAAGTTATCACTCATCCATATTGTATACAATCACGGTCTGGTCCTAGAAGGAATATTATTTTATATTCGTCTGGAGTATCATTAAAATAGTGATATAAGTGTGTATATATATATATATATATATATATATATATGTATTTTTTTTTTAACTTTAATTTTTGTATTTCTATATTTAGTTACTTACGAAAAATTTAAGGAATGTTGTTTCCTGCACGACATCGTCACGGTAAAACACGGATCGTACTAGTCCTTATCATAATTACTTGAATTTAAAAATACCTAATTTTAGACCTGGGAAAAAATTTATACATATAGGTGTATATATAATATTTTAAATAAACAAACAAAACTGTACCAATACAACTTTCTTCTGCAAGTTGTATATATATGTACAAGACACCCGACAACGTTTAGTGCCATCCCTCTCACTATAATAGACTGTAATTTTAGAAATAAAAAATATTTGCTACAACTTCCGGACTTGAACAGGGCTCGTGAAGTCCTCGTCCATTAAACTAATTCAATCAAACTACTTCTCAAGTAGTATTAAACTTTATTCTCACAATTTGTAGGTATGATAAAAAATATTTTCTTTTTGTGATGTGAGACAGATCTGGGTAAATATCGAAACATCGAGAACTGGGTAAATATCGAAGCAATATTTTTAGTTTTAAAATAATCGAAATTCAATGGATTATTAATAAAGATTGTAAGTTGAATATTTTCCATCGATCAATGAATTGTAAAAATATGACGTGTTTCATATAAAAAATTATTAATCATATATAATTAAATAAATACCATAAACTATTGTGCATTATAGGTAATATTTAATTAATGTAGATGTTATTATCTATTATTTTAAATTTTTTAAATGAAATGAAGTGTTGTTAATTGTAGGAAATCTTGAAAATGGAACAGTGAGATCGAAACGTAGATCATGAATTTTTTTTAAGAAACAGTGAAATTATTTTTGGTTACCCACGGCTACGAAGATTAAATGACTTCTTTTAATTTTTATTATTTTTTTTTAACGTTAATATTATTTATTTTCTCGTTATTATTAATCTATTTTATATGTGATCATAGGGTGTAAAAAAAAAAAAAAAAAAAAACAGATCGAATTTACATGAACACACTGTAGAAGCTAAACTTCGCCTATAAATTTATTATAATACATTTCAGATGATCAATGAAAGTATTTGGGAAGCATGAAGAATAATCTTCTTGAACTTGTGAAAGCTAAATGACAAACGTTATCGTTTGTTTATTATTTAAAAAGGGTAGAGGCACCAAGTAAAGAAAAAAAAAACCTGCGGGTGTTTCTTTCATTACGTCAAAAAATAACAATGATAGTTTACGATTCGAAAAAATCAGGTAAGTACACCAACACGACACCGCTAGGCGATAGGTTTTTTCCATTTAAGTGTGAATATCTTCAACTTGGCATTATTGCTTTCAGCTCAAATATTTTTCCAATAGATATAAAAATTATTTTTCATATTATCCGAGCAAAAATGTTTCACGTTTCATTAATAAAATTATCTCATGCTTTTAAAGGTTTTAGCTCATTGATGATCTTACAATAATAAAAAAGGTTTTTTAAATTAACATATTGAGGTATTTCGAAACTCTCTTTTTTTTTTTCATTAAATTTATATCATCAATAAAATAGCCACAAGAAACCCTTTTATCTAAAAATATCGAATATCGTTTATTTTATCTAAAAATATCGTTTTAACTCTAAATAAAGAATGCGTCATAAATATTCTCTATAAAGTATTATGTAGTTAAAATCTATTAGCCAGGCTATTAAAAAAATAAATAATATGAATGATAATAAGAAATAAATAATTTTAACGATTTAATAAATTTTAAAGCTCCTCAATCTTAATTTCCAACTGCGACAAGATTAAATGGGAAATGCCAGACGATATACATAATTTTATATCCGTATGCCCAATATTGTAAGAATTTAAGACGTCATTTTAAGGAAAGTAAACCATACAAAATTAGTATTTAAAAATATTGAATACCTATCGATACGAAATGGTTAAAGCCTTTAATTTTGAATAAATTGTTATGTACTTTGCAAAATATATTTGAGATTGGGCGTGTTCACATATATGCATCTATACGTAAAAATATGTGTGTGTGAGTGTGTGTGTGTGTGTTTGTGAATTGAATATACATATATCCTATCTATCTATTAATGATTTCAAATAAGCTATCTTCTATTATTAAATGGAAATTGTCATTTTCATTGCAACACCATCTAGTATCTGCTCAAACTTGCTTCTATTTTTAATGGTTATGTTTTTTG
Organism: Aelia acuminata; assembly: GCA_911387785.2. Taxonomy (NCBI): domain Eukaryota; kingdom Metazoa; phylum Arthropoda; class Insecta; order Hemiptera; family Pentatomidae; genus Aelia; species Aelia acuminata. The sequence goes on from OU426980.1 coordinate 33,340,217, forward strand.
TTATGGTATATATTTTTAAGTATATCGACTGCATTACTTATCCGATTACTGTTCTCAAATCTAATATGCCACCTTTTCGCGACTTTTTCAATTGAATAGAAAATAGTAACCGTACCAAAGAGTAAATCCTTACAACTCCATTTTACGGAATAAGTCCTTCTCAAAAAGCATATAAGTCCAACTATTAAATGAAGGTAAGGTTTATTTTATCTTAATATACTTTATTATGTATACAAATTTTGTTAGGTAAAGTCTAATCTGATAGCGGAACACTCTAGAAAATCAAGTTCATTTATTTATAGGATCATTTCACGCCATGTAGGAAAATGTTCAATGTTTAGTTTTGGTTCAAGCAAGCCGCAAAATGGATCCTTCGTAGGACCACTTCCGAGTCAGACGCGGATGCTGAGGAGAATGCCCTGCGGCGAAACGGAGTCTTCTTCGAGTAATTCACCGTGCGCTGTTGCCATGTGTTCTGGCCGATGGGTTCCAGGCTGGATTTATCTCGCAAAAAGAGCATTCCAGCCTGGAGAAATTATTGACTACATGTTTATCTCTCGGCTAGGGCGCCCATTCCATGCAGATGAAGGTGCAGTCTATTAAGGACAGAGGATAGCCGCAACAGATAAAAAAACAAAACGACTAAAACAATGTGCTTAAATCATCTATTCTTCCTAGGCTTATGTGGTGACACTTTGCATTAACCATCCTTGTTATTTGTTTGTAATTTATCTATTTTGTTTCATTTTTTTACAGGTTATGAATTTCATTCCATTCGTTTGTACTTCAATTATTTTATTAAATTGAACAACTGCTTTACTTTAGCTACTAAAGAAATTTCGAGTTTAACGAAAAATCGAGTAAAAACATTGTTTTTACTCGATTGTTCTTCTACAAATCTTTTTGATCAATCAATTTTGGTGTATCAAGTTAATTTTAAAACATGATTACATCTTTCTTATAATTATTCAAGTATACATGCACTAATTCAATACTTATCATAATAAAAATCCTCTGACACAATGGTTATTATATTTACTGATCGGTGACTTTAATGCCGGTGAGAGGTAAAGGAAATCATCGAACTTTGATAATAATATTAATAGTCGATTACTGAACTACAATCTCGGTGTAGAATATTTTTTTTTTAATTTTTCAATTGTACTTATGTAATTTAAATGTTATCGATAACCCAAGTTACTTATTCACGAATTCCAAATAATTTTTTTTTTTTTTTTTTTATGTTTTGTCTGAAACATTAATGTTTTTAAAAATTTTCCACGATGAAATTCAAGGAATACATCATAAGTTATTTTTGATAACAACACTGAAATCATAAAAACTACGATACAAATTAGAGCATTATTACTGCATATTATTTAAAGATGCTGAAATTGTAATTCCCCACCGAATTCGATCAGAATTGAGATGGAAATGAAGGATTAAAATTATTCCCAAGGGTTTTCAATTTACATAACTTCAAAGTTCGTCTTGTCTCTTCAAAATTCTTTTGCATGGTAAAATATTGTTTATTATCCAATCCATTCCTGATAAACAAAACAGGAACTTGAGCCTTCTTCTTCTTCAAAAATAATCGACATGAAACCCTCATAAAAGACTGAAGGGAACAGAGGTGCCCATTATACCTCCAATGTGGACGATCACGCATGCCCTCTACCAAAAAAAAAAAAAATGTTGCTAAGCTGTTTAAGAAGTGCATCATTAAACTTAATGCACAATTATGATATTTTCAATTTGCAATTACATCTCTTGTGGTCAGTCCCATGATTTTTTTTTCTATTTTTAATGTTCCTGCAAAGATATGGACCCCTACGAAAAAAAGCCACCTCTCCATAATTTCGGAGCAACTTTAAACGTCATTTCACCCTCTTAAGAGCATCCCTAGAGAGTAGAATGCACTAATTGTCAATTCCGTCAACTTATATTTTCTTGATAAGCAATCTAAACTACCAATTCAATTTCAAAAACTTTACATTGATAGATTTAGGACTAATTTGAAATAAGAAACTGAGCTTTGATTGAATACATTAAACTCCTTTCGATCCAAATCCTTACAATTTAAATTTTTAACACTGTAGAATCGCGTTAATATTTTAGTTTTGATCGTATTTCCCAAATTAAGATTTCCCGCTATGCACTAGTAAATAGAGTTAAGGGTAGTTCAGAAGACAATACTGAAGTCATCCCAAGCCTAACGCAGTGGATGCTTCTCTTCAGCAATCAAGGCCGTAACAAATTGTCTATGGTAATGGAGTTCTGATCAGGTCAATCGCTGTAAGGTGCAAAGGAACCTTTGTGATGGGATAGCATCATTTGGTCTGGTCACCATTGATTACCATCCTTTGTCAGCAAAGAGGAACCGTGTCTGGTGTGTTGAGTCCGGCTGTACGACGATATAACAGAGTTACAGGAAATTTGCATAAAAGCTGCAATGATGTTATTGGTTTTGGCCTTTTGTTATTTTTCTTACAATAACCTCAATTAACAGTACAACGATTGTCATGCTCAACAAATCAAGCAAATAATATGGCCCTTTGGAAGCTCTTATGTTATGGATACAAATACAAGCATGCCACTTTTTTTAGATAGTGCTTTCTACTATTATTTAAAATAGTATTTTTCGAATCCATTAAACATATATAACATGCTGACACAAAACAAAACCTACCGAAATTACGGTATGAAGTAGTATGTTTTATAAACAGTGAAATATATATAAACCAGCTGTGAGGTTTTAGGCCAGGATCAATCAAATCGCACTAGGTCTAGAAATAAATAAAAAGACATTGCGGCTAACCACAATCCGGTGGCGGAACGCTCCTGGCCAGCAACTGAATGAGTGAGAAATTACAGGTTGTTCCCAATCCTACTGAATTCACTAAATGGAAAAACCATCTGAATTCTTTTAAAAAGAATACCTCATTTATTTTGAAAAATAAGGTAAAATTTTTTGGATATCATCATTTTATCGTTTATCTATATCCCTCATTCATGGACAGTATTGATTTCCATAATTTATTTATTTTTTATATGATAAAGGACTGTTATGTAATGTGTATGTAAGATTCATATAATAATATGAAATTTAAAAAAATAACAGGAATTAGGTTTAATCAGCAGCTTGGCGATGACGCACACTGGATTATAAGTCGTTGCACTGAACGCGCGAGTGGCACAAAGGTTGAATATATGCTGATTCCTTGAGTTGGCGGGATTAACATCGTTCTTTAGAGAATTATCATTTTACAGACCTACGCCAGAATTATATCTCCCAGTCTTATGCTCCCAAAGTCACTTGTACAAAGACTTGAATTTTCAAATGAGGAAGTATGAGTTCGCATTGGGAGAAACACGGAAACTACGGCTATAGATGGAAGTAGATGAATAAATTATTTTTTTTTAGGCAATACAGGAAAAAAACATTTTTCGACCTTTTTTTCAGTTTTTCATTTATTGTACGATGCATCGCACAGAAATTTTATTCTTTTAAAAATAATGTGCATCCAATATCTTGTCTAATTGCTTATTTGATATTAAAATCGGTCGTTTCGCAAAAATCGGCAAGTTTTACCAACATGGTGGAAAAATTAACCTCGATCATGTTACAACGCCGACAGCTCGAAAACTACTTATTCAAATACAGAAAAAAATTAAGAGTGAAAGTTTTAGACAGTAAAAGTCTGCCTAAAATTAGCTCACTCCTGTGTAGAGATACAAATTGTTACAAAACCTGGAAGTATTTATAGTGATATATTCATGCTAAGGCATACTTTTGTGAAGTAAAATTACTGTAAGCTAATAAAAAATCATAAATTTTTTATTAGCTTGGCTGGGTACCAACTGCATTGCGGTGATTTTATTGACACGAATTTACCGATTTTAACTTCAAGTCATTGAAACGAAATTAGATGCTTATCTGTTTTAAAGAGAATAAAATCTGTTCAGTCGCAATTATTGCACATTTATGACAGATCGCAATATTTACAAATACAACAGTTCAATTTAAAGTTATTGAAACATGTATTTTTCCACCTTTTTTTTTTTTTTTTTTAATTTTTTCGTTTATCACACAAAATAAGATGCATCACTCATCAAATTTTATTCTCTTTAAAATAGACGGGCATACCGTTTCCAAGTTTAGTCGTTTTGCTAAAATCAATATCGAAAATTGAAACTTTTTATCAACTGAATCACGATTATGTTCCAACGCCGGAAACTCTAAAATCCCTTGCCCAAATAAAAACAAATTTACGAATGAAAGTTTTAGGATATCAATTTGAGCGTAAAATGAAGTCCTAAGCTTTAAAAGTAGCTCGTTCCTTTGTAGAGATAGGAGATACCTGGAAGTATTAATTAATAGTGCTTACTTCAAGCGTGAAGTAAAATTATTATCGATGTCTCGTTTTCGTGTAGTAAAAAAACAAAAAACAAATATACAAAAAAGTTCGAAAATTTCGATATTTTACGCCTGTAAAATTTTAAGGCCACTGATCTGAAGTGGCAGACGTTCATATTTTGTGATATAAAAAATTTATACTTTCGACCCCCATAAGCTTCAAATCAGACACCTTTTTTGTCTTCAGCTTCCTGACAAGGTTAACTCGTGGGAAATTATTTCTCTGGACAGAAAAGTATAGTATTGACAAAGAAAAAAGTGTAACTATCCTGGGAAAAATCATGGTTGACATCAAATATTGAATTAATTTTCAAGAACAGTATTTGATATGTATTGTTATAAACGTATATAAACTATGAATTTAAATTAACTCCTTAAATTAAATAATTGTAATTATTTCCATATGTTTTAATATTCTTCCTGATTCAATGCTATTAATTAGTATTTAAAACATGGCAATGATTGGAAAATCCGAACAGTTAATGCTGCAAATATCCGTGCATTGCCTGTGAGGTTTAAGAACAGTAGAGGGCTGATGCAAGGATGTGGCCAAGGAGCCAATAACAAGTTTACAGCCTCATAAAAGGCTCCCCTACTGCACACCAATAGCCCATACGTCTGGAGAGATTAAATAATATTATTCAATATATGGCAGGAGGGAGGAAGGGTTAAATTAACCCTTCAGTTTATGATCATGGAACTTTGCATGTTCACATCACCGTGCACTGCAGATTATAGTGGGTGAGGAAAATAAAATGAATCCATTAAGTTATATAGGCAAGAATAAAATAAACCACGAAAAATCTACATTTTAATAAAATATATAATAATACACTTGCTATGTTATAACAAGTTATTTCGATATAAATTATGAGATTTATGTACTAATTAATAATTAAATTTAATTATTAATTTTAAAACTATAATCTCTTCAGAAACAGTACTTTGGTACTTTTAATTGCACCAATCAATAAATTCTTAGTACACCAAGGAACAACACATTTACTGAGAATTACTATTTTATTTATTCCACCTAAGGTCAACGATTTTCATATGTTTTCACAGGTATTTTTCAACACTTACTAATTAAAACAGATGATTTTTATAATTTATAAATAATTGACAGTGTTGCCATATGGTTGCACAAATTAAGAAAAAAATATTTACACCATTTTTTACTATATTAATATTATACTAGTTATTTTCTAATAACATAATTAATAATATTTTACAAATAGAATGTTATTAAATATTAATAACTTTTAAAAGGTTTATATAAAAATTTATATACATGGGCAACACTGCTTCATCGAAATACATGGGCAACACTGCTACATCACTCCCCCACAAGTAACAGAGTTACGTTACAATTGTCAATAAAGAACTGAAAAGATTAGTCTTTAAACCTAATAGGTCGCCTTGTTTGTCGACCAGATCTAGTGGTATATTCTGGCTGTGCTGCGTTGTCCTTAGCTTGGGTTGTTGTAGGGCCTCCTTGGGACACATCTTGTGGCAAGTTCTTGGAATCCTCTAGCTGGCAATTAGTTTGGAATTGATCTTTGTCAGGTTCAACATCATTGGAAGATAGTATATACGCCGGTTTTAAGCGGTCAATGGAGACATTAACTTCCTTACTTTTAATGAGAACCGTGAAATATTTTTCACAACGGTTTATAACTTGGAATGGACCTTCGTATGGTGGCTCTAAACCTTTTTTCACTCGATCAATCCGAATAAATACATGAGTGCAATTATCCAGATGCTTATGAACATAAATATGTTGTCTTGCTTTATGGTGAACTTTGGTAGGCTTCAGCTGGTCCATTTGCCGCATTAAATTTGTGGTGAAATCTTCAGGTCCTATAGATCTAAAGCTGGTATCAACAAAAAATTCACCTGGTAAACGCAAGGATTTTCCATACACCATTTGACTGATGGTATAATGGGCGTCTTCCCGGAGCGCTGTTCGAAGTCCCAAGAGTATTGTAGGTAAAGCTTCGGTCCACTTGACTTTATTATGTGCTCTGAGCGCTGCTTTAACTGTCCTGTGGAGCCGTTCGATCTTGCCATTCGCCTGCGGGTGATAAGCAGTTGTAAAGGTTAACTTAATACCAAAAGCTGCGGCTAAATTTTTAAATAGTGAAGATTTAAATTGAGCACCCTGATCTGTAATTAATTGAGTCGGAGTTCCAAAACGAACAACCCAGTTCGCATAAAAAACTTTGGCTACAGTCTCTGCCATGATATCTGCCGTAGGTACAACTTCCATCCAGTTCGTGAAACGATCAATGAATGTAACGCAGTAGGAATTACCATCTGACGGTGGTAGAGGACCTACTATGTCCATATGTACAACTTGAAAACGGTCGTTCGGTTCATTATAAAATTTTACCTCCGATTTGGTATGGCGGTGCACCTTACTCTTCTGGCATGGTATACAGGCTTGTGTCCATCTTCGTATATCTTCTTTAACACTAGGCCAAATAAAAAGAGAAGTCGCCTGTTTTACAGTAGATTTCACTCCAGGGTGAGCTAGGTTGTGAACCATTTTGAATGCAGTCATCCTCAGAGATTTGGGAACATAAGGACGAATATGATCTGTCGACGTATCACACCATAAGAATTTACCTGAACATAAAGGATACCTCTTAAGTGACAAGTTCGTTTTGCCGGGTTCCAACAGTTGTTGTAATTCGGCGTCTCGATCTTGTGCATCTGCCAGTTTCTCGTGATCCATGGTCGGTACGCCTATTTCCTCAATTCTCGATAAAGTATCTGCAACCACATTTTCTTCCCCTTTGATGTGCATAATCTTTGTAGAAAATTGAGAAATGTATTGTAATTGTCTTTGTTGACGAGGGGACGCTTTATCATTTTTCTGCTTAAAAGCATAAATTAAAGGTTTGTGGTCGGTAGTTATGGAAAAATCTCGACCCTCCAGCAGATGTTTATATTTTTTAATTGTGAGGTAAATTGCTAGGAGTTCCCTATCATATGCACTATATGATTTCTCTGCCTCAGTCAACTTTTTTGAATAAAATGCGATTGGTTTCCACACCCCATTCTCAAATTGCTGCACTACACCACCAATCGATGTATCCGAAGCATCTGTGGTGACATTTAGAGGTAATTCATTGTTAGGATATGTTAGAAGAGTGGCATTGGCCAGATCCGCCTTACATTTTTCAAACATTTGAATCGCCTCCTCAGTCCAATTGATCTTTGTTTTGTCCTTTTTCTTGGACCCTTTAATATAATCATGGAGTATAGACTGGGTTTTAGCAGTATCCTTGAGGTAACGCCTGTAGAAATTTATTAGCCCCAAAAATCGACGCAAGTCCATTACGGATTCTGGAAGTTTGAAATCAAGAATCGCTCTGACTTTATCATCCATGGGTCTTGATCCTGAAGCTGAAATGTGGTAACCTAAAAAATCTAGCTCATTGACTGCAAAGGTGGACTTAGACACATTAATACGAAAACCATACTCAGTTAATCTATCAAATACTAATTTTAAGTGTTTTAAGTGCTCCTCGAGAGATGATGATGCTACCAAGATATCATCAAGAAACACAAATATGAATGATAAGCCTGAGAGGACAGTATTAATTAGGCGTTGGAAAGTAGGTGGTGCGTTCCGCAGGCCAAAACTCATTACATTGAATTCAAATAAACCAAAAGGTGTTATAATTGCAGTCTTTTTCTTGTCTTCTTCGGCTATCGGCACTTGATAATAAGCCTTATACAGGTCAATTTTAGAAAAAATAGTTTTACCTGGCAATACATGGTGGAAATCTTCTATTCTGGGTATTGGGTAACGATCGGGTACAGTTTGAGCATTTAATCTTCGGTAATCTCCGCATGCTCTTACGGTCCCGTCCTTTTTGGAGACCAGATGAAGTGGACTTGACCACGGCGAACTCGATGGGCGAATTATACCGTTGTCCAGCATAAACTGAAATTCCTGCTTAGCAATCTTCAGCTTTTGAGGATCCAGTTGTCGAGCTTTGCAATAAACAGGTGGCCCTTCAGTTACAATGTGATGTTTAACATCGTGTTTTATTTCGCTGGGTGTTATAGAAGGTACCATAATATTTGGATATAAAGAAAGTAAGTCCATAAAAGGATTTTTCCTGTTGACAAGACTGATCATTTCTTCCTCTGAAACCATACCAACTTCCCCATAAGTACATAATTTGGTAACATTATCAATTAACCTATGTCTATTTAGATCTACCATTAAATCAAACTTTTTGAGAAAATCTGCACCCAATATACCTTTCCCAACTTTAGCAATAATAAAAGGCCATTGAAACACTCTTCTAAGACCTAAATTTACTGTTAAAATTTGTATTCCATAAGTGGGTATCTCCGTATTATTGGCTGCATATAGTTTAACATCACAATTTTCATATCTTTGCATGTGTTTGCTGTGGTAAGGAACTATTGAAACGTCCGCCCCACTATCTACAAGGAATCGCAACCCCGTTTTTTGTCTGTTACAAATAGGCGAGATCTGCGGCTTCCAGGGGTACCAGCAGCAGAGGTTGCCGCTAATTCTGCTGCTGGCTGGAGTTTTCCGCTTTCCACTGGCAAGGTGGCTTACATTTTTCTGGGTAGCACTTATTTCCAAATCGAAAATGGTAAAAACAGTACTTACCCTTGCTCTCAAAGCGTTTTCTGCTTCTATTCGAACTATTGCTTCTGCTTCGACCTCGGCTTCGGAGTCTAACACGAAGTGACTGTACTTCCTTTTCCAATTCTTCTATCCGCTTTTCCATGTCGTTTTGCGGTTTAACGGAATAAACAGAATGAGAAGAGTTCATTTCAACGATTTTGTCCGCCATTTCGGCAAGCTTGTCTAGCTTTTCTTCACTAATTAATAATATATTCTTGACATAATCAGGCATTTTATCAATAAATAATGTACGAAGTACTTTTTCCGTGACGTCATCCCCAGCACATGATTTCATTCGGCGCAGAAATTGGCTAGGTTTTTGGTCGCCTAACTCAAAAGCGGTCACCAGACGTTTAATACGTTTGTTTTCACTTTCACGAAAAATGTCCAGAAGCCTCTTTTTAGCGGTAGTATATTTATTTTCTTCCTCTTCGGAGTTAATGATGTCCCAAATGTTCTCAACGTACTTTGGTTCCAATTGGGACACTAAATAATTAAATTTTGTTTCTTCCCTGACTATACCGTTGATACTAAACTGGGCTTCAACTTGGTAAAACCATATCTCTGGTTTTTCAGTCCAAAAGGGTGGAATTTTTATGTTGACCCTGTCAACAAAACTTACGGGATTAGGATTTACCATTCCCACTGCTCCTTGGTCTTGTGAAGATTCTTTCCGTTGTTCTCCCGAATGTTTATCTTCATTAGGCATCTTGCTCACGATTAAATAAAATAATAATTAAATTATTTACTCACGATCACGTCGGGGTCACCAGTTTTGGTACTTTTAATTGCACCAATCAATAAATTCTTAGTACACCAAGGAACAACACATTTACTGAGAATTACTATTTTATTTATTCCACCTAAGGTCAACGATTTTCATATGTTTTCACAGGAATTTTTAACACTTACTAATTAAAACAGATGATTTTTATAATTTATAAATAATTGACAGTGTTGCCATATGGTTGCACAAATTAAGAAAAAAATATTTACACCATTTTTTACTATATTAATATTATACTAGTTATTTTCTAATAACATAATTAATAATATTTTACAAATAGAATGTTATTAAATATTAATAACTTTTAAAAGGTTTATATAAAAATTTATATACATGGGCAACACTGCTTCATCGAAATACATGGGCAACACTGCTACAGTACAATGTTCTTTTTCCTTATTTTTTTTTTTTTTTTTTAGAAAGATGCAGTGATTTTAGCCCATTTTGGCGGATCCAGGGGGAGGGGGAGGGGGCTACAGCTCCCCCCCCTTCGGAAAATATTTTGCCATTTAGAATTTATTTTCAGTAAAAGTAAGGAAGTAAGTAATTTTACGAAAAGGAAGACCTTTGTTTATGTATTTTTGTTATTTACTTAAAAACGGCTGTAACTATTTTGGTGAAACTGGATATTTGATGTTTGTATTTGCCCGCGATGTGACAGCCATAATCTCATATCCCGTATTATCACTGATGAATTTGGTCCCTTAAAAAAAGAAATAAGCAATAATGAATCGAAAAGTACTGAGAACTTAAGCTTTGCAATACACCATAACTTATGGAGCCATGCAAATGTAAGCATTATGTTATTATTTACTAATATTTTTAAGAAAACGACCAATAAATACAACGGTTACAACTTGTAGCAGCTTTTCAGTGAAATAATGTAAATATGCCAACCGTCAGGGTCCATATTTGATTGATATTGATGAAGTTATATTGCTGATATTTAATTTAAACCATAAACTTATTTCAAGCAGTATATTTCAAAAATAGAACGTTTAAGGATCTTTTTGATGCTTAATATTAATAAAACCTATCAAATGTACATTATATATATATATATATATATATATATATATATATATATATATATATATATATATATATATATATATATATATATATATATAAAGGATATAATTCAAAAACATAAAGGTTCTTCAATGGAGGTAAACCAACTGAACTTTCAACGTTTTGACAATTCAGGTATCATCCAGATGTTACGATACCTGATGCATAATAATGGTAATGTTAATAAACATACGATAAATTATTTGTAAGTCCAAAAAGAACCAATGACCAAAAAATAATTGTAATTGCGTGTGCCCCCAAAAAAGAATTGTAAATATCTCAAGGACTGAACCCGCTGTTTTCGTGTAAACTAAACAGATTTGTAGTACTCGAAATGGTTTACTATAATGCGCTATAAAAACAATATTCACATAAAATGGACTGAACACATTCTTAGCGTGGGATCTTCATATGTATTGGTAATTATCATTTTAATATCTTACCGTGTGTACAAAGAAGTTAAAGAAATAAATTAATCTGGTATAAGTATAAATCAACGTATCTCGTTTTTATTAGGTAATCTAAAAATAGAATAAAACTAAGTATAATGAATCTTCAGAGTATTTCGGATTTGCTAGAAATAAAGAGAGGCAACATCTCCTAAAAAATTGTTTTATGTCAATTAAACAGTTTATCAAACAAAGCGTTAAAGTTATACTGCGATATAGTACTTTCACTACTGTGCTATATAATTATACTTTCGATATATTGGATAAAAAGTAGGGGAGAGCGGGGTTGGTTGGCATAGGGGGTAGGTTGGCCATTGGCTTATAGTTTCCGTCACACCTGATGTGAAGGCCCCACCATTGTACCATGTTACCCCTCGACCTAAGGAGTCTTGTCCTGAGTTTTCAATCCGATTCTAACAGTGTAAATAAGAGTGTTCTTGATTGATTGATTTTACAACATGTAAGTAATTTTTTTTATTTTCGGTAAAGTTGGTTTAAAGGCATGGAAAAACATTTGACTCCGATTCTGTTCACATAGCCCCAAACTCCTTTGAAAAACCTACCCTTTCGACTAACCAGTTCCTTGTTTGATTGTTCTCCCCTGTCCTGGCTGTCATCTTTCATATGATCTCTCCTGTAGGGTTAGTTGGCTCTCTTCAACTTTTTTTTTGGCACAGTAGCAATTCACAAAAGCAAGGTAAACATAATCAAAGGTAAAACTACCAATTGTCTTTAGTTCCAGCGAGGAAGATGAGAGCAATTTTTTTTATGCAAAAAGTGACGACAGTCTAAACTTCTATCTTCTTCTATTGTCATTCTATTTTCCCTTAAAAGCTGGTAAAAACCGATTCAAAATTATTATACCATTATAGTGCAGCTTTTAATAACAATAATATGTGTCAGGCAGTACTTGAATGAGATGGCTAAACAATCCCGCCTTCTAGGCCAACCTGCCCCACATATGGGGTTAATTGGCATACTCTGGATTGACGAATTTTTCAATTTTCTACGATCTTAGTATTAAATATTATGTTGTGAAAAAAATACTTGAAGTACTCTAATACTTGGAGTTTACAGTAGTATCAGCCTCATTGGGATTATATTAACAGGAACGACTCAACAATCAAAAAAGTGAAAACTGTTGCCAACCAACCCCGCTCTCCCCTATCGAATGTTCCTATCAAGACATTTAACATGCTAAATCGCATAGGCATATATAAAATTTGACATATACCTTGAAAATGGTATACAATTATTGTAGTATATGTTTGAATGCCTTGGAATCTTTTTTAAACCGTTACGAAGGTTACTGGTTTCTTGATACCTGGATTGGCGAAATTTATTCAAGTTAGTTAGTGATTATCTGCATTTTAGATACTCTGTAACGTCATGTTTTGGAATATTCCAATTATATTCCACCTTATGATTAATGCCTCTTTCGAAGTTGTCTCTATTTAATAGGACTTATGTCTATGAGGATATTTTTATCTCTGTTGTAAAAAGAACGAAACTAAGTAGATCCACACGAGGTACCGTGTACGGTTTTAGACGAATGTGGCCAGGTGGGTTGGTTGAGTCAACCATGCCCATTGTTCTCCCTTGGCTGTGGATGGATATCCCTTGACCTTGACCACCGTTTCCGGAGCTTCGCTTCTCCGGAGGTATTCCGAATGAAGTAACGAACCACTTGCTGTAGTCTCATCTTAAAATGTCCCGTATTGTATTGGAAAAAAATGTCATATCATAGGATACCATATTCACCTCAATATGCGGATATGTGTATGTATATATACATCGTCAATATGATATAATATATCATTATGAGCATCATATAGCCTCCATCAATACACTTTAAAATAAATTCCTAGCAGTATGCTCATGTATGAGGGGAGGGACAGAGTAGGGCAGCTCCCCCCACCCATAGAAGATATGAGAAGTAGAAACTACAAATTAAGCAAGTTCAAATTCATTTAATATACTCATTAAATATTATATAACTTACTATCTTAATTTTCAAGTATTGGTAAGTTTTATTTAAAACATTAATTGAGCCTTACATAGTCAGAATACTCTACCCCCTCCCCCGGTGACATGAATTTCGCCAGCCTGCTTGCCTTTGACGAAAAATTTATCAGCCTCCCCCCCCCCCCAATAGACGAAATCCTGTGAACGCCCTTGAATATGCTTCAATATAGTGTCAAAATGAAGATCTCTTGAAATATCAACATAAACTTTCAATACGCATTGATCAATGCGTGTTGATCAAATATATTAAATGTGTGGGGGAGGATTTATTGAAAAGAAATAAAAATTAAAAAAAAAAATTACATATAATTAGGGCAACTGTACCAATAGTTGACAGTAAGAAAAAAAAATTATATTACTATTGATACTGTTTACCGATATATCGATGTTAGGATAATCTTTGTTATGAATTTAGTCAGGCTAATCCCTCTAGAAAATTAGGAATAAAATATCCTATGGTCTACATTTCCAGTTTTTATAAAAAATAATTTCTTAGATGCTTCTAAAATGAACCAATAGTTGACAAAATGTAAAGATTTTGAGGAAAGTTGACATTTATGATTTTAAAGTTGACACATGCATTAATTTTTTATTTCCTATGATTTTTAATAGGTAATAAGGACTGCAGCAACAGTTAATTTTTTTTTTTAAATTATAAACTAGTAAATTCAAAATGGAAACAAAATAAAATGTCCACAATTTAATTATTTTATACACAAATAGCTTAAATGAGGTAAAAAAACAAAACAAACATATTTAAACGAAAAATGAGATCATCCAGTTAAGTATGATGAATAGATTTTAGTAATGGCCTGTGGCATGTCAAGAAATTTCGTTTTTTTTTTAGTTGGGTTTGCACAATTTTAGACTTTCCAATGATGAACTTCACTCTTCCAGTGCTCTTTTAAATACTTAAAGATGGCCACGTATATTGGTTGGATGAAATGTATAGTATTTTGATAGAATGCGACTAATAGCAAGTATCACATTTCTTTCCAGAATTGGAAAGTGGGGGAGAGTCAAATGAAGGGATATGATGATTGGCAATGCAATTTTTCTCTTAATGATCCATGGATACATCATTCTAGCTATAAATTCAAAAAAATATGACACCTGTCATTCAGCCAGACTCAGACTTCCATAAACCCCAGATGGAACACTATTTGCTACATATGGCGGTAGTTCAATTGTTTTAATTACTTTTATGGTATTCATCAAGTTCATGCGAATCATTTTATATCCTTTTCGTTGTTTTTTTTTTTTTTTTTTTTTTTTTTTTTTTTTTTTTTTTTTTTTTTTTTTTAACACCCTAAATATGTACATTTATTAATTCATTAATTTAAATGTTCCTCATAAAAAACAAGAACTCTAGATATCTCTTCTGTCGGAGGTTGTAGTGGTTATTTGTGTTTCCGTTGCTGCTCCAGGTGGCAAAATCCTATCTCGGCTCTTCACTACCAGTTACTCAAGTTTTTCAGTTATCCAGTTCTTCTTCGTCTATTTTCATAACTAGTTGCGGTGTAGAGATATATGAGTCTTTCAATTGACGGGAGTAGTTAGTTCGTTTCTATAAAACAAGCATTCCATCAGAGCATTCAATACAATATTTTAACCGAATCTGCTGGATATAGAATTTTATAGGAAATGCTGTGCGAAGCACTTGGGGGGGGGGGTTGGTAATAATATTGGCGGATCCATGGGGAGGGCGCTCCCTTTGGAAATTTTTTTTTCATTTAAAGATCGAATTTAACAGTAAAAGTAAGGAAGTAAAGTAAAGAACAAATAATATAATGAAAAAAGTAGAATTTTAGTTTTTCGAAAGGGATATAAAGATAAAAAAGCTTATTGGCAGATCTAGGAGAAGAGCTGTTGGGCTGCAGTCACTCCCATGTACTACCGGCTAGATTCGCCCATGGTCAAAACAAAAAAAAACCTTGCAAATATCTCCCAGGAACAAATGATATTAATTCCATAATTCACGAAACATATATCGATTAAAAGTATACTTTGTTGATGTTCTACTTACAAAAATAACATTTTATACATTAAAATGACCTTCTTTATTTAATTGTCAACAGGAGAGAAAAAAAAAACTGAATTTTATGGTTCAGCGGCGAAAATATGTCTTTTTATGTTGGCATATAAAATTTCAAGTGGACTGTAAAAAAATATATGGGTTTTAATAATTTTCTATGAAACAATAGTTTCCCGAAACATAAAACTATTGAAAATCAGTATGGGACTCACCAGCACTCAAATTTCAAGTAGACATCGCGCCTTTCTTCTTCTTGTCAGTAGTCTTGATAGGAGCCTCTTCTAAGTTCCATTCTCTACATTTTTAATTTGCTCAATGGTTCGGGAAAACTCTTAATAGTATCTTCCAGAATTATATTTATAATGGTTTTCTGCTAAATTTTAGCAAGTACATTGACTGAAAGAATTTTCAGTTTCACTTACCTATATATGAAATATATAGTAAGGGAAAGTATTGCGATCGTGAAAAAATTCAAGTTCCGATTTTCAACGGAAATAAACGTTTTGCGGTCCCCTGAATCCAAATAACCAAGTCCCGCGAAGTGGTCTGTATGTGTGTGTGTGTGTGTGTGTGTGTGTGTGTGTGTGTGTGTGTGTGTGTGTGTGTGTGTGTGTGTGTGTGTGTGTGTGAACAGACTAGCTTAAAAACTATAAACCGTACGAACCTGAAATTGGGTATTTGGTATATGTATATGCCAGCGATGTAAACAGCAAAAATTTCATCAAAATTGGTCAAACGTAGGGGGTACTTTATTTCACTACTTTTTTTCACATTTATACGTCTTTTTCGATTTTCTCAAAAATAGCTTTAACGATTTTGATTGAACTCGTCGTGTTTGATGAGAATCAAGTATTCTTTAATATCTGGTAAGTTTTATCATTATTAAAATGTTCTGAGGGGGCTTAAATGGGGAGGGACCTTTTTTGTTTTCTTATAAAGTTCCTTTATTGTATTTTATTAGGAGAAATGATATGTATCTCGTTTCGCCTAAAAATAAGATATGGCTAAATATGAAATATGAAAAAAATCAAGTAAACATATACAGGAGAAAAAAAAAAAAATATTCCTTCAACTCATAAGACACGATGAGCCCACGCCTTTTATGACAGACAATTGTTTATAATTAAAGATGTTCTTTTCATTTAATTGAAATTATTTGTTTCATGATTACTACGAGTATGGTGTTTTCAACAACTACATAGAGAATTATAAAATCAGACGACTTGGAGTATTATACTTGCATTGCCGAATTATCACAAGTAAAAACTTTTATTTAATAATAAAAAAGAATACTGTACTTTAAAGAGCAAATACAAACAAAAATAAGTAAATGAATGTGGAAAAATGTGTGACTTTGAGAAATGGCATTTAAAAAAACACGTCAATTTCTATACAAAGAAAGTTAGTAAGTGAAAGTTGTGGATTGCGCACATCGCACCAGATTTTTTTATATGCCATATGGAAAAAAAATTAAAAATGACAATCAAAATCATAAGGCCCGACAGAGACGGGCTAACCGTATTAAATGTATTTTTATTATTTAAACAAAATTATAATCGCATGGGCGCGACCATATGTTGTTTTTTAATAAAGACCTTATTTCAGACACTTCTTAAATTTATTGATATTGTTCAATTAATTGAAGTTGAAAATATTATTTTCTTCGGACTTCAGTGTACAAATAATTCACATTAGAACTTCTTGTCGAATTAATGTGAATGCGAGTTGCTTTTAAATTAAGAATTTTTTTTTTAATTTTTCATCCATCTGATAGTTTCATTGTTTTGTTTTTTCTTCATTTCCGCCTCATTTATTTCGTCGACATCATGTTTGAGTCTGAATGAATAGCTTTTATATGCTTTATGCTTCGTAGAATATTAGGTGCTCTTTAGTTAAGATAACTTCTTAATCTTATAGTGAAGATTTTTTCTGGTTGTGAAAATGAAATTAGGAAGAAATCAAAATATTTTTAAAAAATTAAATGACGGTGTACTAGATGTATAGATAGATGTAAGAAAAAAAATTCTGAGAAAGGTTAGGGTATCCCGAAACGTTGTTTGAAAAAAGACATAATAAAGCCTAAATAAGGAATTAGTCAATTCCTTTTATCATTCCATATTTTATCACTCAAAAAATATAATAAGTTTTATAAAAAATAAAATCTTATAATGTTTTTATATGTTTATATTTTCGTTATGAGTTAATAAATATAGCGAGGTAAATGATTTGAGGATAAGTCAATCTTCTGGTGTTCCAAGCGTGTTTCAAGGAATCCATCAGTGGTCCCAGAAAAAAAAATTCAGGGGGGGGGGGTAATGTCCAAGGGAATGTAGAAAAAATAAATAAATAAAGCACACTTATATTTTTAAATTTTTTAAAAATGAGATGCATAAATTCATTCCAATAATGTTTGTTTTTCTAAATTTCGGGTGGGGGGATCGAACCCCAATACCCCCTTCTGTGATCGCCCCTGAGGAAAATAGTTACCATCATGTAATATATAAAAACATATATTTAATTATCTAAAATGAATGGTAAACCATGTTGAATAAATTCCATCCTAAGAGCAAATTGGTCCTGAAAAATAATCAGTTTTTAATAAGTAGAGACAACTCAATACTTGCCACGTTACGTGGGCGTTGATGATGGGCGTTGTTTTACGCCCTTAAGCGACATCAAACAAACAACTTTGATCTTACGAGTTCCTTAGAAGTCGTTATTTCTTTTACAGAGGAAAATGGCTTCGATTTTTGTTGTGGGTAAAATATGGTCAGGTTCACGGCCGGAGTAATTTTCAAGAGGCTAGGAAACAATAAGGCTTGGGATAGATGGGATGCTTCAGTAAACACCCTCCGAGATTACTGAAATACCTGCTCCACCTCTCAACTCAAAAGGGGCAGGTGCTTTTCGCAACTATATATTATCTTTTTTTTCTTTTTCGTTTTTTCTTCGACTCTTCGAAGGTGGCACTGGAATGCCTCTACCTGGCTGTAAAGGGATGGACCCAGGAAACAGGGATATCACTATCAGTTGGAGAATCTTGGGAAACATTCGTTCTGGTACTGCTCCTGCACTTGTTTAGAATTCTTCGACCTTTTGATTGTCATGGTCTCCTGAGTAAGCCAGGAAGTGTTTATGTGGTTAGGGAACTTAGGGGGGCTAAATCACAACCATTGTAAAGTTCAAAACACTGAATTGACACAATTATCACAATATAGACTCGTAACCGAGTCACAGTTTGGCCAAAATACAAAGTTAGGAAACTTAAAATTCTTATAATTTATCTTGATAGGCTGAATCTGTAAGGATTAACTAAAAAATAATTCTATATCGCTATCAGTGGTTTCCGAAATTCTTGTGAATTTTTGGTACTTGAAGTGCAGAAATGTTATCTCGTCCATATAAATGATTATAATTAGTTAAGAAAAATAAAAGCTTTCAGCTGATATTTATTTTATTATTTATTATGTATATATATATTTTTTTTTTTTGGAGGAAGGCGTTAATTTGCGAATAAATGGCTACCTCAATAAATATTGTACAGCAGAACATCAAGATAACAACAAAATTACACGTAAAAAAAGGTGGAATTCACGAAATAACAAGGTAAGATGCATGCCCGTGGGCTAATACCGATATAAGTATACACGGTATATAACATAAGAATCAGAAACTTGAGGAAGCTATGTTATTCTGCGCCTTAATTTTTACAAATAAAGTTCTATAAAGGAATATTCTGTCTCATTTCTGCTATCCTGAATTATGGTTTATCTGATTTTTCAATTGATTATTGTGTTTTATAATGGAAATATTTAATAATTTAATAGAGTCTGGCTAAAAAGAGCGATTTTCCGTATAAACCTATAAAATACCAAACATTTTCATTACAATGAATAGAACGGTGGTTCCCAAACCGGGTTTGGAAGCTTTTTCAACTGCAATGTTTGGAAACCCCTGATCTTACTGTCAATAAAATATAATAAAGAACCTTGAAATATACTTTATTTTAAACTTTTTGTTAGCAAGAAACGTTTATAAATCGATATACTTTTAGAAAAATATTTGTATAGGATTTTCTGATTATTCTTTAAGATACCATGGAAAGATGGACAAATCAAAAAAAAGTTATCGAAATTTCTGGTATTTCGTATTTTTAAAATGGGAATCCAATATCGATATTATTAATTATTCCAAAAACTGTTCTATAATAATTTCAGGACAAAATCCTAGGTATTGATGGAATCATTACAAAATTTATCAACTGGCATTCTTACAAATATACCCTCATTATTTAACTTCCATTAAAAGTGCACTTTTTATACAATCTATATTTGTGTGTGTAAACTGTTAAAAACTGTTAAAATTTAGTCAGAAATATTTTTCTTCAGTTTTTCAAACTTTTTTACCATCTCCTGAAGAATCCGACATTCTTCTACTAACAACAAAGGGACGGATTTAAGCTACCTCAAGTGGTATACAGACGAAAATGTCGTATTAAACAATGATTTTGGACTACACAAAACAAAAGATAAGAAGAGATTCTGTGTGGATGTGCGATTGATAATGTTTAGCAAGCTCCAGCGTGGACAACTGGCAACCCCAAAAGTTTCACGGACCTTATCACTGAAGGATAAATTACAGTTACTAAATGAAACTTGAATGTTTTACCTTGGGAGAATAGTGACTTAAATTAAAGCAGTTCCACCATTTCTTGTTTCTTTTTAGGGGAGGGGGGAACACATTTCCTCCGACTAATCATATATCCATTAGTGTCGAGGGTCAAGGGGCGGCTTTGGGCCGAGCGCGCCGATATCCAGGCTTCACCGAAGGGCTTCAGAAAAAGACCTCAACTTTTATGTTTGCCAGAGTCTAGCACGAGGGCAGCCAGCCTTTATTACAACTGCAGACATAACATGTCGTTAGTGAAGAAGAAAAAAACACAAAAAAAAACGCTTGAAGCGAAGGCCATTGGCAGGTAGAGTGGTTACAGCCAGGCGCCAAGAAGTAAGATCTAATAATCTACCAACATCAACCCAGGCACTCATCAGTTCCCCATCATTCAGCGATAAGAAGATAATAATATGAGTAATGCAAAGAAATATGTGATTGAACGAAATCAATCTGTAACCCAGTAGCTAATAGTGGGGGGAATATCATACATTAAGTTTAAGCAGGTAAATAACATCTATCACTAAAAGTATCCAGGCCCATTGGCCAACAATTTCACACTTACTACTCTGTAATCAACCTTTTGATTATAATTATTATTTTCCTTCTCTTTTTTTCCTAGCAACTGCCGAGGATTTGTCAAAAAGAATGATAGGCTACCTGCACTATTTAAAATAATATATGTAGATGGCAAGGGCGTACCCAGGATCAAAAGTAGGGGGGGGCAAGCTAAAAACTAGGGGGGGGAAGCTATGGTCGTTCAGGTTGTAACACCTTACCGCGGAAAAGGTGAATGAAACCAAAATTATGTATAATTATAGCAGTGCTTTATAAACCATGTTATTACAATTATTTGCTTGAAAAAATGTATTCTATTATTGCTTCCAGTCTTAAAAGCCTAAAAAATTATTGCTTCCAGCCTTCCGGGGGGGGGGGGAGCTGCCCCCCCCCCCTGCCCCCCGCTGGGTACGCCCATATCTGAGAGGCTTCAATACTGAACTAAAACGAAGAGAGCTTGAAGGGGAATTAGGCAAAATTAACCTCAGAAGATGTAAACAATCTTGGTAGGAGTTCTGTCGTCTGCAGCAACTTCTGGATACATAGAGTTTGATTCCTGAGTGGTAGATGGCCTTAATCAATTATCAATTATTTTTACCTCATGTGGACAAAGTTAAATCTAATATGAATTTTAGAAGCAAAAATGTTCAAAAAAGTATGTCTCATGGCCAAATGCCTAATGGGCAATAGATCGAATATTAAGGATGTAACATATAAAATAATAAACATAAAAAAATATTCCCATTATGTGCATATTGCTTGATGGTGAGAGGGGGAAGCTCAATGAGTACAGTTAGGCCTAGGTTTCAATAAAAGTGTGGCAGATATAATTTTCATTGTGTTGTCTGGTGTATGAATATTTTGGTGTTTGTGTGAAAAAAAAAACATGTGAGCTGGGCGTTGCGGATAAACAGCGGCTTAGGGTTTTCGAAAAAAAAGGTACTGCCTAGAATATTTGGAACGAAGAGGGACGAGTTGACCGGAGAATTTAGACTCTTACACAACGCCTAACTGAGTGAACTGTACCTGGTAAATATAATTGAGGTGATATCATTCTTATGAGGCGCATCCAGCCTTTACTAAGCCAGTGCGTGATCCTTCAATAAGATGGGGAAATACCTGGGGCATTGGAGAGCGATTCTCGCCAAATAACCTCCTTAATATCTCGTCAAGAAACAGTACTTCATTACCAAACAATGAACCATATTGGTTGTAGAGGCTAAAGGGTTATTAAGGACAAAATCCTAAAAATAAAAGGAAAGAAATATTTCTGGTGATCCCCAAGGGCGGATCCAGGGGAGGGAGGGCTACTGGGATCGTGACCCCTCCCCAAATATTTTGGCCTTTCAATTTTTATTTTTTATTTTTAAGCGAATAATGCAATTAGGTAGTTACTATGTCCTAAACATAAAACTTTAGGTTTTTTAGATCGTAGTTCTTCTTAATACTCGTACAAGGTACTAATCTAGTTAAAAAATGTTGCTGTCAGCCACGTGATTATGAGACAGAGGGGTCATGACCCCTCCCTCCCCCCCCCCGAATTTCGGCTGAATCCGCCCCTGGTGATCCCAAATTCGGCAGAACGTCAATTTGCTTTATTTTTTTTTTTTTTTAATGATTTAACAAAGTAAACTTTATCTCAGACGAAAGCTCAACCAAGGTCATACAAGATTAAGTAATCATCAAGTTACAATACAAGACCAATTTCCAGTTGCATATATTATTTGAAAAATTGTCGTTTATCCCTGTACTAAATGGAAAATTTTCAGGTTTTGACCTCAACGAACTCGAGTGTGGATCTCTTCCGCATAGACCTCCAACGCTTGAGTGCACCACCCAACTTAACCTGTCCTACTAAACGGTTCTCGCAATCTTGAGCGTAGCGAAGCGTTGCAATCGAGGATTCATCTCGGGGTCTCGTATTTTACATGATTTACCACTTGATTAGATTAATTCGATTTGTTAAAAGAGATAATCTAATCAGGGAGGGAATCCTGATGAAGCGTGAAAGTTTGTGGTTCAAAAATCTTTATTTATGACGAGTAACTTGAATGAAAATTTCGCTATGGTCTTTTATTTTATAATCGGGAACCCATGATGAAGCCTCGACACAATAATCTATGCTTCAGTAGATGGCAAGAAATCCGAATGGAAAACCCAAAAGTAGATGGATCAACAAAGAGGCTGAGTTTCAGACAGGAAAACTGGAATGCGGCAGCAGAAGGCAGTCAGAGGTATACTGGAGGCTGGATGAGGTTGTCATGTATATAGAAGGTGTGTCAAAAAAACAAAAAATAACGTATGAATGACCATTTAAAGGAATTGTTTATTGAGAGCTCGCTAAACTAGATAAATAAATCTGATTTGGAGCGGGCATCAAAAAACATCCAATCACCACTACATTTTCAGTAATGATTAATTTATTTACTTTCTACATTACAACATTGTTAACGTTTCGGGGCTGTGTCCCCATTCTCAATACCAGTACTTTATTTTATATCCATTAACATTTAATGATCTAATTACTAGTATAATAAGGATGAAAATAGTCCGGGGAGGCGGTCAATAAACTACAAAATAGTATAAAACTATTTTATTGTAGCCGACGTTTCTACGTTAGTTTTATTCTATTTTGTAGTTTATTGACCGCCTCCCCGGACTATTTTCATCCTTATTCTATATCCGGTCAACTATCATCTATCCAATACTAGTATAATAAATTAAATAAAATAAATTAAATATAACTTACATACATAATTTCCCAATCGTATGATTGATAGTCTTGTTATAAATTTTATAATACTATATCAATTTCATATGCTAAAATACACTACTATACATTTTCTATGTCAGCTCATACTAGTCCTATATTTTCATTGGAAAATAATTATATTACTTACTCCATAAATACCCAATTTAATAAAACGCATGAGCTTTCAGTAAACTATACCTATATTTTTCGTTTATTAAATTTAAAATACTCCATTTAGTTAAATAATTAGTCATTGGTTTTTCGCCATAGTCCAATAACTAATAACTTTTTAAATATAATAATTGTTTTAAAATATAACGCATCACTACGGTAGATGATTTGTATTTTAACATCTACTTCCAGGAATTTGTTTTCAACCTGGAAAACAATTTTTTTCCATTATCAGTTTTCAAAGTATTTTATACTTATCTGTTTTTTATTACTATTAAAAATTAAAAGTATTTGATGAATATAATCAACTAGGTTAGTAGTACTTCACAGGTAGCCATTTTTAAAAATTAGCATTAAGTCTGTCATACTACTTTGATAAGAGCAATACCAACCTGTTAAAGCACAGTACCGATCTATGCAAGAAATAATGCTTCGACGCAGGATTGAAAAGTAATTAAAACAAGAAAGCTTATTAAGAAAGTATAAACCGAGAGACCCATTTCGGGCCTACAAAACGGTCAAGAAATTTTCAAAATAATGCCTGAAATCTTGGAAATATAACAATAAAACAAGTAATGAATTCATAAATGATTATAAGAGTCGATTAATGAATGGCTGATAAGCTCGCTGTAGAAGGCTCACTTTCAGAATAACCCGAAAATAGGATTCCTTTACATAGAGCTATAGAAAGAATAAAAACGGTAGATCAGGCTGCTCAGCTGGAATTCCAAAAAATGAACACTGGAGGGAAGCAATGGGGCGCAAACTTGCTAACAAGAAAGAACGGATACCAGAAGACATGCCGAGAAGGGTCTACTGGTATTATTTCGCATCCTTACAGACCAGGACTACCTAATGAAGCATTTCCATAAAATAAAAGTGGCAGACTCTCCACTATGCGATATGCGTCATTTAGCGGAAAATATGGATGGAATAGTAGACATAATTTTAAAAATTAATTAATTAAAAACGGCCTATATATTATAGCCCTTGCAGTATAGAGGCCATGCATAATACGGTTTCCTTTTTCCCTTGTCCTCATGGTCAGAGATGGGTATCTTCGGGGAGGGCCTTGGTCACTCCAGTCACCTGCCATTTCTAAAACTAAAGAGATATAAATCTTAAGTAGTAAAAAAAAAAAAAAAAAAAAAAAAGAAGAAGGTAAAACAACTTATTCCTTTGCCAGTAAGATACTGAACAGAGAACGCTCCAACACCATATTTTTAACGAAGATCTTACATCCATCTATTGATGCTATATTAACTACTAGCTAGGGTGCCCGGCTCGCTCCGGTAGTTGTGTGGTAGTTTTAATAACAGAAAAACTTTAAAATTAAAGGAAATATAGAAAAAAATTAGCACTCTCTTGAAACTTCGGTTTTAACTTTGTATCAATATTAAGATTCGAAATATGCAGAGTGCGTCCAAATAAGGAACCCTTTATACTTTATAGGGGGTTGAAAATGGTGAACGATCAATTAATTTTGCTACAGCTTTGTTGAGTTATGCATCGTTTTTGATGGTTTCTGTAAGTCTGAACTGGAATGCACATCATACATAGTAATAAAACCAACTTTTTTTTATAATTACATACAATAAGAACACGTCAAACTTTTTATTTTCAATTTATATTCAGTCAATTTATCTCTTTTTTTTTTTTTTATTCGCTCACTGTACTACTAAGAAATGTTCACTCATATTTCATTAAATTTACTCAAGTAAATATTATATATTGATTAAATGTAAATAAATCCAAATAAATTTATTTGGAATCCAGTCGGTTTCTAATTGATTGCAAATATGTAACATCATTATTATATTTTGAAAGTAAGAAACTAATTATTTCCGCTTGATTTTTTAATAATTTAAAAAGAACAGCTGAAAAAATATATAACCTTTACAAACTGAACTAAATGAATGAACAATAAACATTGAGTGAAACGCACACTAGCGCTTCCTGGTAGTCTGGAGCTGGAACTAAATTTTTCATTCATAAACTCGTATTTCATTCTCAGGTAGCCTAATTACATGGTGCGAGAGGCTTAAAATTCCAGTCCTTTTCTCTTAAATTTTACACCCTTAAGAGAAAAACAGAAACCTTCTTCTCCGTTAGGGATTATATAGTTACACGATGACATAACTTTCTTGATCGTATGTTGAGTCGTTTATGAGCCTTATCGGCACGCACATTGTACACTTTGCTTTATAATATATATTGATTAGTAACTAAGAACTGTTCTTACCAGCATATATTTCCAAAAAAAATATCATATTTTTTTTTTGTGTGTCCTTGATATCCAGTAAAACTTCTCTCCTAAAAAATTCTGTAAAAATTCAGCCTAACGTACCCTCACTGCATCAAAGAAATCAATACAATTCCATCTTTGATAACCCAATGATCTAACTCAATGATAAAAGAAAATTCAAAAGATTTTTAAAAGAAAAAAGTTAAAGGAGTTCCATGAGGAAATGTGGGATGTTTTGCAAAAACTCTAAAAGAAAAAAAAAATTCCCTTATTATGTACACAGTGTCTCAATGATTTAGAATTCTTTAGTCTGCTAAACAAACGATGAAGAAGGCAATCAATCCTTCCATTAGCGAGTTAAATCTGGCAAACAGAACACAAAAGAACACCGCCGCGCTCCAGTGTCCAAAAATGTACTCGGCGGCTCTGAAACATGAACTTTACTTCATTACCTGAAAAATAAAATTCTAAAACAATGACAATGTCAATCTAAAATAAATAATATTCCAGGATAAAATGAAAAGGAAAATTCTCCATATTATCTTGGTAGACTGTTTTTATTTTGATAATTAAATGTTAAAAAATCTGGTGCGATGCGCGCAACACACAACTTTCACTTACGAACTTACATAGATTAGAAATCGACGAGTATCAATAATATGTAAACGCCACACTTTTCCACATTTGTATATCTCCATAAGTTATAATGTATCTGTAATGCAAAAATTGAAAATTTTCAGTGCTTTTCGATTCATTATTGCTTATTTTTTTTTTTTTAAGGAACCGAATTTCATCAACAGTCGAGTTTTTTTTACTGCTCGGTTGCTTTTTACAGCGATTTGCTTTCTGCAAATATATCGTGAAGATGAATCGATAGGAGGTGTATTTACGACTCGTAGTAAAGTTTGTCTGTTATGCGTTTCTGGAAATCGAGAACGATTAGTGTTCCTCTAAAATCACTTTATATTGCCTTCAGAAGTTTATTATGGAACTAAAGTTTCTAAACTAAAATATAATTAATTAAAGATTATCTTATACAATACCATATTTTTCCACACCTTAAATGCTTTAAATAATTTGAGCATCACGTATTTGCACTCTAAAGTAATTTTTTTTTTTTTTAAATAAAAGTTTTTATTTTCATCAGATATAATACGGGATATGAAATTTTGGCTGTCATACCGCGGGCATATACATACATCAAATACCGAGTTTAATCAAAATCGTTTGATCCGTTCTGGAGAAAATCGAGAAAGAAAAAAAAACATAAAAATTAGAAATTAAATTATTAAATAAAGTGCCCCCTCCGTTTGACCAATTTTGATGAAATTTTTGCTGTCCCATCGTAGGCATATTCATACATCAAATACCCAGTTTGATCGAAATCATTAAAGCCGTTTATGAGTAAATAAAAAACACACGTGAAAATGAGACAAAATTTATTAAGTAAATGTCCCCCTTTAATTGATCAATTTTGACTGTCACATCGCGGGCCTACACATACATCAAATACCGAGGTTAAACTAAATCGTTAGAGATGTTTTTGAGAAAATCGAAAAAAAAACGTAAAAAATAGGCAAAATTCATTAGATAAAGTACCCCCTCCGTTTGACTAATTTTGATGAAATTTTAATTAATTTAAACCTCCGTATTAAATCAAACCTCCATTAATTTAAATTAAATTTTAAACCTCCATCGCGTCTGATTCTATTTACCATTTAGCTATCATGAAAAAAATAATTTCCATTAAATGAACAGAAAGTTTTTAATAATAAACTATGTTCTGTCATTAAAGGCGTACGCATGCGTGGGCTCAACGTTGACGGTATATTTTTCTTTTTTTCTCCTTTATATGTTTACTTTATTTTTTCATATTTCATATTTAGCTATTTCTTATTTTTAGGCGTAACGAGAGACAGGTAATTCCTCAATATTAAAAAAATCAAAGGTACTTTTTAGGAAAACACAAAAGCCCTTTCCTCATTTATGCCCTTTCAGAACCTTTTGATATTGATAAAGCTTACCTGATAATAAAGAATATTTTGATAAGTTTATAATAATAAGTTTGATGAAATTTTTGCTGTGATATCGCGAGCATATACATACATCAATTACCAAGTTTGATCAAAATCGTTCGAGCGGTTTTTGAGAAAATCGAAACAAACGTAAAAATGGGGAAAAAGTTATGAAATAAAGTACCCCCTCCGTTTGACTAATTTTGATGAAATTTTGACAATCACATCGCGGGCATATGCATATACCAAATACCCAAATTTCAGGTTCGTACGGTTTATAGATTTTAGCTAGTCTGTTCACACACACACACACACACTGGCCGTTTCGCGGGACTTGGTTATTTGGACTCAGGGGACCCCAAAACGTGTATATCTGTTGAAAACCGGAAGTCAAAATTTTTCACGATCGCAATACTTTCCCTTACTATATACTTTTTAATATAGGTAAGCGTAAGTAAAAATCCCATATATAGTCTCAATTTTAAAAGATGGTATGAATATGTGCATATGTACGCCATTCTTTATTGAAAATCGGACCTCGGAGTCCGATTCTGAAAAACAACGGAATTTCAGCTGTTAGCAACATTTTCTGCACTAAAATGCAACAATCTCATTAAAAATCGACTAAATTGAGTGTTTGAAGGGTTCGGACTTTCGGACATTTTCATGTAAAAATGGGCTGTCAAGAAGGGAATGTAAGACATCTGACCCCGGGGACCGATGCCGCACCTAACGTGTTAATTACGAAAATTCCTTGAAAGATTTTTCGTTTTATTAAACGGAATAAGCTTGCATGCTTAAGAGGCTATGTTTTTCTCGGAAATATTCTTACAGATTAACTATAAAATAATGAATCTGTTTTTTACTTAATAATTACCATTGATTATTTTTTAAAAATGCCTTAATAGTTAACAACAATTAAGGCAACAAACCCACAATTAAAATAACCTTTATTAGACAATAAGTAGTATTTTTTAAAAAATTATTATGACAAAAGAATAAAAAGATTGGTACAAGGCGACGCATTTTGTTGACTATCGTCGGCTAACGGCTAACGAAAGATCAATAGTATCATCCATCATAACCATACTCTACAAACTACACAAACGTGGTACGACTTATGAAAACAACACCGCACGAACTATCATAGCATGGGATATTTCAGTACGATAAGAGGCGGGCAGGGAAAGGTAGATGATTAGCGAGTAAATGATGAAGGAGTGGATGGCTGGGGAAGAAGAGACGGCTGAGGATGAGCAGAGAACGATGTGGGGGGGGGGGGGAGAGGCAGGTTCACCAACCTCCCAGCCCTAGTCCAACCAGTTCCAGTCTTACCAGCCTTATTTTCTTTCTTTCACCTGCTTCATTCATCTGTCGCAACATATCTGCACTAGACGCTAGGGGCAAAACTGTCACTCATCTTCCGGTTATAGCTGCCATCATGTCCCAAACAATATCCCTCTCTTACTTCCATCAATTATTCATTATCAACATACCATCCTCGTCAAATCGATGTATAAATTATCATACACCTCCCAACACAATCTTGGACGATAACTCCAAACAACACTTTCAAATCCCGAACTGAAAACATCATGTATAAAAGTTTCTCCAACCAACGTAAAACTATAAAGGTGCCTTTACACTCTAAGAACTTTACCTTCGAACACCACCCTCGAACAACCTTCGTGAAGCCTTCACGTCGACTGTTCGGGTGTTCTAGGTACTTCATCTGTTGGCCTGGGTTCGGGGGTAGTGCTAGTGTCACTTTTGATTTGGGTTTTTCCTAAGTGACAGGAGTTGTTTGTGATACTAGTGTAATTTGTGATACATTGTAATTCGTCTCCTATTTTTTTATCTTTCAGATAATATAAAATATATTCATAATGGAGATTTTTTCTTTATTATAAGCTAGCGTTGGGTGAGTCAGCCATATTGGTTCGCTTAACGTCACGTGAAGGATAAATGGCTGTTCGCTTCACGTCGGTATGACAAGATTCGAAGGGGAACCTGTTCGAAGGTGAGGTTCGTAGAGTGTAAAGGCACCTTAAAAGTGCTCTATCCAATCCATTCTTCTGGTCGTAGGAGATTTTTTTTTATCGAAAAGACTTTTCAGGCTTTAAAGGAGGCAGAAAGGTTTGAAATAAGTGGGTTTGGATGAGTCTGAAGTTTATTATGAAGTGATGGGTACCTGGATCTGGCCTAAGACATAGTTCAAAAAGTACAAACTTAAATTTAAATCATATTTCATTATGTCAACATATACTTGAGCATTTTCGAAAATAAAACTCTTTAAAATTTGTTATCTCTTTATTATTAATAAACTTCTTGAAACTTATTTTTGAGCAAATACTGTATTTGCTCAAATATGTATAGGGTTTCGCAAAATCGGGCTTTGTCACCTACAAATAACAGTTTTGGATATTAAATTGGAATTTCTGCTAATTCGTTCAGTTCAGGTTTATAAACGGATCCGTTCAAGCTTCCTAGACTAATATCTATCCTAATTCTTCAAAATTTTATTTAATCAGATCATTAGACCTGTTCGGTCATTACGAAAATGTTTTAGCTGAGACATTTTAAGACCCGAGGGCTTTTTAGAGCCTTAGCTATCCGGAGTTCTATCTGCATACCACTTATCTCTTAATCCAACTTGGGTAAATAACGATGCAGAAGAAGTTAAAAGAATGGATTCTAGCAGAAAACAGATCATATTATGCACTTCGTCACCTAATAAGAAATAAACTGGTCTCACGAAAAAATAAACTCCGCATTTATAAAACCCTTATTAGACCCGTTGTCTCATATAGAGGTGAATGTAGGAACAAGAACACGTGTAACAGGCAAGACCTGTTTGAAAGAAGGGTACAGAGGGGAATGTTTGGTGGAGTTTATGTGAATTGAGTGTAGCGAAATATGAAGAATAAAAATCTGTACGACGATCTTCGTCGTTCAAATCTAACAAAAATAAACAGGCTGAAATGTAATGTCATATCAGCCGCATGAAGGAAAACAGACAGGTGAAGAAAGTATATGTCGAAAGGATTTTCGTCACCCGAGCAAAGAGACGACCCGGAGTACGATGGAAGGAGGAGGTGGAGGATGATATATGGCACGCGGGCATACGTTGTGTACCGAACTCTGAGGCAAAAGATAGATGTTGAGGCAGGCCAAGGACTACTTCGGTCTGTAGTTCAAAGAACAAATAGAAGAAGAAGAGTAAAGGTTCCTTTTTATATTAAGTTCTAGATGTTAATGTCGAAGTGGGCAGTGTTAAGATGGAGTTCCATTTTTGTTTAAATTTTAATGATTTAAAGTTCAAATTTCGAGAGGAATTACTGGGAATATCGTGTTCGCATACTAACACAAGCAAGCGCAAGAGTCAGCTTCGGGTGAGAAACGTTACGAATCGAGCGAATCTGTCATAAGACCTGCAGCAGCCATCATTGAGGAATACTGGATAAGATTGTTCGGGCATGTCTACCATATGACTGAGAAGAGCATGGCCAATGTTACATACCGAGACCAGCCTGCAAGGTAGAAGACCCTACGGGAAGATCCAGGAAAACTGAGGTAAAGAGGGCTTTGACTAGAGAGGCTTGGACTGAACAAGAAGGTTATTGGTTCGGGAACGAGAAAATTGGATCAAGCTCTATAAGCAGACTCCTTACACATTTTAAGCGAGAGAGAGAGAGAGAGAGAGAGAGAGAGAGAGAGAGAGAGAGGAAGTGATAAAGTCAAGCTGGATTAAGTTACGTTATGATAAGACAATCGATTCAGTAGTGGGCTCACATTGAATATAATAGAGGAGAATATCTGGATGAAAATGATTTAAATAAATAATATCCAGATCATAGACCGTTTCAACTCACTGAGTATCATCAAAATAACACAGACTTTATCTGCATGTTTTATCTTGCACCCAATTCATCGTCTGTCTAATATTTTCTTGCTAGGTTTCACAAATAAATCTATTCATAAATACTCGATGAAAATAGATTTGTGCCACTAAATACCAAACACTAAAAATAATAGCCAAAAGTAAATTTTTGAAAAATGTGTTCTGAAGCATGGCAGGGCCTTCCTCCCTGATTGAATTATACCTTGCACCAAGATCCAGTGCCATCTCCCTAGATTACATCGCTCTATGTGAGTTTGATATAAGAAAGAACTCACAAATACAAGAATGGACATAATGGACAAGAAACTGGCGTGCAAAATATTGACTGTTTAAGGTAATTTGCACCTGAAGAATGAATCGCCACCCCAACGCTCCTAAAATGATTTCAAATTTATTGAATCACTTTTAAGTGCTGTATTACATGTTTTAGATGCATTAAATACACTAATAATTAATTCATAAATTGGTAATAAACGGTATGTAAATCAGAAGCATTTACATACCGTCTGATATTTCTGCATAGACAAAAAGTCTGAGCCAACAATTTTCAGCAGAGGGGCGCAATTTTTTTTTGGCATGAATTGAGGCTATTAAATGTAACTAACTAGTAATGATGAGGGAAGAATTTATTCCATAGATTTATGTTGTAGGTTATCTAATTCAACAACAATGCTATGAGGAATCTAATGAGACTAACAAGGTTATGCAAACGGAAGATAAAGCAATAGAAAGACTCAATTTAAAATATCGATTTAATCCAACATTTTTTTATGTAGTAATAGTTCTCTAGATTTTTCCTACAGCCTTCCATGGATCCGCTACTGATGTGCAAAATATAGACAAAATGACTCCAACTTAACGATAACTTGGACTAGAATATGGTGCTAAAGTTCGTTTCAGGAGATGGAAACGATATGACACTTCGTTGATGTTACTGCAAATAGATAAACCATTACCATGAAAATTCTTAGGAACTCATTCATCCTTTAAAACACGTGGTATATCTTTATCAGCATTAATGAATCCTGGCTACTTCTCTTCATTGGCGGATCCAGGCGGGGGGGGGGGGGGGGGCTGTGGGGGCTGCAGCCTATTAGTTATTTGGTGCAAACTATTAAAGATGCAACTCATACAATGTTTAAATCTTCTTATACGATTCAACAACTTTTATATTTTGTTTTTAATTCCATATATCAGCAATTTATCGCATTAACTCTCTACTGGAAACACACAAGCACAAAAAAAAAAATATTTATAAAAGTATTTTGAATTGTTAAATGCATTAATAAATATTGATGTAGATAATGTGTTTATTATTCTGTTTAAATGATGAAGTTGTATATGTTTCTTTTGAAGCAGCTGTAATAAAGGCGATCTTTTAAGTTCTTAAATGTTACCATACAAACTATAGTTAGTTATGTCAATGAATCAATTGTGAATATTAGGTATCAAGTTTCAGGATTTTGTTCTAAATTTTATAGATAGATTTTAATTGTTTAGCTCTGCATGCTGTTTCAGTTTCATGTTGATAAGTCAACTTTCCCATACCTAGGACGATACTCGACGTTCTTAAGTCGATTCATTACACATAATTCTATATTTGATAATTCTTTATGTTAAAATGGTGTTATTCAAAAAAGCCTATATTATAACGAGTATATTAATAGAAATGGCTAGGACTGAGAATGCTGTAGGTAAAAAGAAAATACGGATCCCCTTCAGCTTTAGTCGTGAGAGACATGATCTCAGGATTCTATCGGTTCCCAGCCCAGGTAGTAAGTAGTATGATTCTACCTTTCGACAAAACCGAGTCTTTTATAGGAGATTTAACTACAGGACATCCATTTTTTTCTCAACCTCTTCTATCCGATCTCCAATCTTTATTAGCTTAAGGCTGCAGTTTTTATTCACAAAAACAGAATTCCGTACCCCAGGATGGCCCGAACAGGTCACAAAGATGTTATCGTTCCAGACAGAGGAGAGAGCTTTGGAACAATGTGGCCGAGTCTAAAATTTATGTTTGATAAATTAAAAATTTAATCAACTCTTTTCAAGTGTTTACAATGGAAATTTACAATCGTACTATAGTGATATTTAATGGAACTAGATCAAAGTTCAAACACTAATATAAATAAAAAGCACAATGTTTTATTTTTTCTCTATAATGAATAGCAAATTCATCCATTGTCGTAGCTGCAACACAACTGTCAGCTTATGTAGGGGCTCTCAATCATGAAACAAATTTCAGATATCCGGAGGACTGCTCGTATTGGCGTTCAATGAAGGGTCTGAAGCTGAAGTGATTCAAATTAATAATGAACAGTGTAACAAGCACTGGAAACTGTGGTTGAGGAGACTACAACTATATCATGAATTGTATAAAAAAACAAAAAAAACAAAGTAAAGGTGTTATAAAATCGTTCTATTTGCTGCTAGAGATGTAATAAACTGTTATAGGTATATAGCGTCGATAATTATTTGGAAGATAATCAATAAAGAAAACAAATCTCTTAAATTAGCATGAATGCTTTTTTGTGTGCACATCACCTAAATTCAAAAAAGATGGATTAAAGACATTTATACATAGGTTCAATTGAAATTTATTTATTATAATTTGCGATCGGTAGGTGAACAATAATTATGACCATTAAAAAAAAGTTGTAGTTTATAAATTCATGTGAGTGCAAGCGAAATTTCCGAAGATAAAGATTATGTTAGTTTAAAATATGTTTTCATTATTGTTTATTTCTGCGGGGATTTCATTGAAAGGGGAGTTTTTTTTTTAATTTGGGTTATTTTTACAAAACACAAAAATTTCAAGCCCAAAACATTGGATTGATGGTTAGTTGTAAAAGTTTTTTAGAGGGTGTTATACAGCAATTATACATTTTTATTTTAACTCAAGACAATGTAATGGTACATTAATTTTTCTTTCTCTCTCTCTCTCTCTCTCTCTATATATATATATATATATATATATATATCTCTCTCTCTCTATATATATATATATATATATATATATATATAGAGAGAGAGAGAGAGAGAGAGAGAGAGAAGAAAAAATTTAAGAACTTGATTTTTGTACCTCGGCGGTAATAAGCGATTAACACATTAATAAACTGGTTAGGAGACAATAAAATGTAATTAAGTATTGTCTTGAAAATAGCTCACGAAATATATTAAAACATATCTTTTTAAAGTATTTTAATTTTACATACAGTCGAATTGATCAAAAAATATTTTAAGTAGCCAAAAAAAAAAAAAATAATAAAAAAAAAAAAAAAAAAAGCACGGAGGCGGTTTCTTCAGTGTAAATAGGTGTATTAGTCAGGCGTTCCATGGGCGGATTTAGGTCTTGACATCTGGGGGTGCGAGCTCACCGGAAGATATGAGGTATTTGTACGAAATTCAAACACCAAAGCCACATTTAAATGGTCATTTTCCAGACCTAAAAAGGTATCCTATTTCTTTCATCTAACAATAACCCTTTCGAATTTCAATTAACAATTTATTTTACCACAATTCTTGCTTATTGACTTTAATCAAACAATTTTTTGTTTTTAAAATTAACTAGAACAGTTATGACCTTTCGTATTTTATGTTACAGTTCATTAAAATTGTTGGAAGTAACATTTCACTTGTATCATTTCTAACCATTGTAGAATAGACTAATAATGCCACCGCTAGAATAACATTTTGAGACATTAACTAAAAAAAAATTATCATCCCAAAAATCTGGGGGTGTGGCGCACCCCGTAAATCCGTCCATGAGGCGTTCAATTGAAATTTATTTATTATAATTTGCGTTCGGTCGGTGAACAATAAGTTACCTCTAATATCTCATTACTGATAAGATCTATCCACTTGGTTCAATAGTCGTAATTAGTAGCCTTTATTTTGGAATTTTTGACGAAATTTCAATGTTTGATAATGAAAACCTGATTTTATACCAATACTGTTGTGTGACCTGAAAAGTAAGGAAATTTGACTTAACCTCTTATTCACTAGGATAACAGATATAGCTATGAAAAACTTTAACGCACCAACTACGAGTACATTTCCTTAAAGGTATTTCAATTTTGGTGCCCTACAATTTTTTTATATGATAAAATCATATAATCATCATTTGAACCATCTAACGAAAAAAAGTGTATTTTACATTAGCAATAAAGGTACACAGTTATTCAAAGAAAAAAATTATGGGTACGAACTCATAACAACAAGTTTATGGGAGTCAGACTAATATTAATAAAGGTAAAACAAAATAATCCTAAATAGTAAACGAAGCATTAATTATGGTTCATAGTCACTCTGAAATACCAGTAGAAGCTGGAGGAACACCATATTAATTTCAACTTATGACAAATTAATGGTGCGTTAATTCTTTTCCATGAGTATAAGTAAAAGGTCAATTTCGAAAAAAAATTAGTAGGACTTTGGAAGTGTGGCCCTAAGCGTGGCATGTTCTATTGGAATTTAGGGTGGCACCATCTCCACTGAAAAAGACCACTTGGGCAAGCGCCTTGGAACTAACGAGAGTCGAAAACTTGGATTAAATAAAGCTAACCAAGGCCTTTTTTAACTGAAACTGGTGCGACTAAAGTTCGATAATAACATTTACACATAACCTATCGAAATAGACTTTGGAACAGCTATTCCAAAGTAGTGCCGAAAAAATTCAGATCTTTTGGGACAGCCGCCGAAGAACTTTGTGCCACAGAAGTAAAGTCAATTATCCATCGAAATACTGCCGCAGTTTGGTCCAGTTTCAACATTAGAAATATGAGCCTTGCAGATAGACCCATATCAGATCGCCGCCCATCGGTCCTTGATGATCATGTTCTTCTTGAATGTGTGAACCAGGACCGACATGCGGCGAATAGGTACTCATGATTTATCGGCCGGAATAGGACTTCTAATGCCACAGTCGCTCGCCATCATAAAAACCTGGGCTTACGAAATTTAAAGAATCTTCCGACCTACATGACTTGACCGTAGCATATGTCGATATTCCCAATAAAAGTTTGCTCCAAAATCCTAAAGATGAAATGTGGAAAAAATTTTTCATAAGTGACAAAAATAGCATATTTAAAAACCAAAACAAAAAAGAATCTAGCAAACATAAGTAGCAGGAATGGGCAAGTAAAGCTGAACAGCCGGAGGTTCGTCAAGATCAATTTTGGAACTAATAGATACTTTAAGAACTTAAAAGGCTTTTCACATTTTAACCTTGTGGTGGAGTAGCAGACTTTGGTAAAAACAACCTCGCTTTGGTTAACATAAACCCTGTACATTTTGCAAACTGACAATGCACCTGCACATCGTTCTCGTTTTACCGAAGAAATATTGACGGAAATGCAAGAAGTAAACTGTTTGCCTCATCTGCTCCCCCCCCCCCCCCAGGATATCAGTTTGCCATCTTCGGTATAGTTGCATAGTATTTCAAATATGTGGTATAATTCGGTATAAATGCATTACCTAAAGTAGGCACCCTTTATACGCCTTTATGTCTCCGAGGTTCATGTGTATATGTTTAAATCTACACACTATATATATATATATATATGTATATATATATATATATATATATATATATATATATATAGAAACAGCTAATGAATTTAAGGTTACCCTATATTGAACTTGACAAAAAAATATTTAACCATTAGGAATGAAGAAGTAGAAGATCACGGCTTGCTAGCTTAGCTCCAAGTCTCTTGGAGGAAATGACTGGAACGGAAGGAAGTGGCTATTAGTATGCTTCACAGTTGACCGCTCAAGCCGTCTTTCCTCTCCCCCCCCCCCCTTCACGTACTTCATTATACGTCAAAGGAACGAATAACATACCCTTTTCTTAATCTAAACATAGCATGAGTTTTTTTTATACATTACAAACACGCTTATACACATATACATAAATATCAAGATAACGTGAATCACTATATCATAGTGATTACACACATCATTATTTTAATTTAATCAATGCTTGACGGCCTGCTAAAAAAATCAAACAGGGCTCTGATAACTACACTAACTGATAACTTGTGCAATGTTATCTAATTTAAAATTTGACAATCTTAATTTGATAACCACAAAAAAAAAAAAAAAAAATCTAATAGACAACTACATAATATATTAAAATTTCTAAAAGGGAAAGACATCTCATAAGTGAGCACATCAAAATTAAGATTATTTTGATTTATTTTTTATATTTATTTATTTTTTTATTTTTATTATGATTATTTATATATATATATTTTTTTTTAATACCTGGAAATAGGTAATAGGTTAATTAATTTTACTTTACTTATTGTTTTTTCATAGTTTTTTTTATGATTGATTTTTAAATATAAAAGCTTTAAATAGTTTAGAAAATTTCTGACATTATTGATTTCATTTTTATATTCGTTTTATTTATTTTTGAAAATTTGTAGGCACGTTTTTCAATTGTTGTCTAGGTAATGAAAATAAAATCCAAATTTTTAATGTTCCTTATTTTTTCACAAAGTAAATCATCGATGAAGACCTTGATATATTTCACCCTAATCCAGATGTCTATCCTTTCATAATAAAACTCCAAATCCACTGGAACCCACTTGCACTTGTTCTTTCCTCTCAAGGCATCCGAAAAGAAGATGGCCAGGCGACCATCTAGTTTAGGAATATTAGTGGAGTTCTACCAATGAGCAGTTTTTCTAAAAGCCTTTTCATGGAAATTATTTATATTAACTTATCAGATTTACTTTTTGTATTTAAGTTAAGTATGTAAATTTTATTATTATTATTTTTTTTATTATTTGCAAATGATGATAAATAGATAGTTTTTTTATGGAGGTGGGAGAGGGTATGCAATGTATACATATTTAATTGTTCATTTCCTATAATAACTATAATAAATCGAAGAATTCAATTAAATAAGAATTCACGTCCCCTTCTTTCAATGATCAAAAACTGCAAGGCCCTAAATACTGACATTTACATCCCAACATTAATAAAAAATTAGAAAAAATATATAAATCATGATATACACACATACACATGTGTGTGTGTGTGTGTGTGTGTGTATAAAATATACCCGACTTTCCCCTAATTCTTATCCCTCTTCTCATAAAAATTTAAAAAAAAAAAAACACTTAAAGCTTATCAATTTTGCCAGCTCTTCATTTAATAAAATAGTATGTATTTGAATAGTAAACTATTTATAACCCAATGAAAAGTTGACTGCACTTATTGATTTGTTGACAGCTCTTCATTTAATAAAATAGTATGTATTTGAATAGTAAACTATTTATAACACTATTAAAAGTTGACTGCACTTATTGGCAAAGAAGTTTGTTAAGGCTAATATTATCAGGCATTTATTAAATGTTTAAATGTTTTTTTACAAACTAGATAACTAGTCTTCATTAAAATATAGTCCTTATGTTAAATACTAGGCTAAATAAATAAGTAAATGGTAATTAACTATATCTATTAGTTTAAACTCTTCAAAATGTTCAACAAAAATATGACTACTATTTCAGTAATCATTAGAAAACCACTATGAATCAGAGAGTGAGGGGAATAGAACGTACCTTTAGAGGAATTTTTCGGACATGAATATAATGTTAATTTGCAGGTATTTTTTGGTAAGTACTTATCCAGAAAACTATACATGTGTGTGTGTGTGTGTGTGTGTGTGTGTGTGTGTGTGTGTGTGTGTGTGTGTGTGTGTGTATATGTATGTATGAGTGGGTTTCAATATGATTATTACAATATTACAGGATATATACAAAAATATATTTATTATTATTGTTAAAAGTCACAATTTATACTTTAACATATAATGGTAATATTTATATAAAGTATACAAAGCCATTTTACAAATGCAAAATAAGTAGAAATAGGGTAAAATTTAGATAATATGAATTTGAAAAAGAAATGTTATTTAAAATAATGCATTAATATATACAAATTTTCATCTTTACAATACAGATATTTATACATCAGTAAGATATTACTATACTATATCACATAATACACTGAAGATTAAACGTAAACACCCAATATAGAATTTCTTTGAGACATCTCAATAACAACAATAACATTTCATGATCACTAATTGAAATTTTGAGAAGAAAATTTTTTTAGTACCCTTATTATTTTATTACAATTTTCTGAGCTAAAGTAAATTGAAGAATAAGGATACAGGAAGAAAACTCTTCATAAAATGATCCAAAATAAATCCTATTTTAAAAATACAATAAAGGAATAACCTACACTAACAATCATTTTTCCATGTAAATAGGCGACAGGCATCAACAATTTTTATTTTATTGTATAACCTACATTTTCAAACAAGTATCAATCACTATTTATAGCAACAGAAGGCGAATTGACTGCTGTAATAAATTTTTCACAGTTAATCATAGAAACAATATATATTCTTTTAAAAAATAGAATTAACAATACCTATTTCTAGAAGGCAAAAAAAAAGTCTGATCCTTCCCCCTCTCAAAAAAATTGGCTGAACATTAGGCAGCAATTAATAATGGCTAAAATTAATTCTTAACTAAATGATTGATGAGAAATTTACATGAATGGTAAAAAGAATAAATAATCTAGAAGTTTAAGATATTATAGATAAAAAAAAAATAACAGTTAAAACTCCACTTCAGTAGGTCCAAAAAACATTTTATATAGGTTTCAACCGACATATAGATCTTATATTTGTGCATGTACAAATAAGGAAAATCAGTCTTTTCCTAAGAAAAAATTTCAGTGGACTAAGACTCCAAGTGATCACCCAGGAAAAACCAAAACATAATTTTTTATCAAGATACATGGTACAGTCATCATTCCTCCTAGGTCAGGTTGATGTAAGTTGTTTTCCATCAAGTTACACAAAGTATAAGAATACACTTTAGAATAACCCGAAGCATATAATATCAACACAAAAAGTGTTATTTAATTATTGTGAATGACAGTGAAAAAAATGTAATATATATATATACATATATACACATACACACCATCCTTTAGTTATATTGTAAAACCCTCAACAATGACACAATGGGTTGTGTAAACAGTAACAGTAAGTAGTCATAAAACAGAAAAAATAGAGCTTTTTTTTTTTTATTTAACACGTTCACGCCGAGACTGTTTAATGCTTTTCGCTCTATCGGGCTATTCTAGGGCATTATGCAGTATTGGTAATCCAACAATAACAAAATAAACAATAAACAATACTATCCTACTAGTTATACTACTATTAATTATAATTGTTATTAAAAAATAAATGTTTATACATTTATAAGTATATGAATATAAATATAAAAATAAGTGAATTTACGTTAAATTTTCATTATTTTAATTTTTAGCTATATAGAAAATATTTCTACCTTCTCAACACTTTAGCTGCCATGTCACCTGAAATCGAGTTACTGTTCTCTTGTCAGTGAATTAAATATTAAAATTGGTCGAAACGAGAGCTTGACTCTCAGGTATTCTTTTTCGGCAGTCAAAGTGTTAAAGATCTAATTATTTGTCAGAGGCGGCATGCTAGTGTGAGCCACCGGTGGTACACGCCACCCGATGAGGCAGTCAAGTGTGAGCCATGCCGGCGTGAACGTGTTAAGATGCTATAGAGTTTTTGGAATCTATTAGGTTTCACAATTAAAATGTGGAAGATGGTATCAAAGAACAGATGACGCGATTACAACCTGTAAAATTTATAATGCTTGCCAAAAGGAAACACAAAAGCCAAGGAAACAACTGAAAGAGAATATCAGATAGAGATTGGAAGAAATTATCTTCACTTAAGAGGAGATATGCAACAGATTACAGAAAATATTCAAAGCACTGACCTCTGGATCTATGAGGGAAAGTCAATATAATTGAGATTTAAAATAAAACAATTCAAAGCATAGACATCTTTGTTTATTATTTTTTTCTTAACTCCGAAAAGTTAAAATAGGAGATTTGATAGCCAATTGAAAACAAACTATATTAAAGAAATAGTTTACACAATCATTTACATATAAAATTCGAATATGTTTCTCAAAGGCGATTGATTATTTCATGATTTCAATTAACATAAAAATAAAATTTTAAAAACCTTTGATTATGGCCAATTAAAGGAAAACAATCATTAAAAAGTCTCAGCCTTTGTAGCAATAATTATTTATTTACAAATTAAAGTATTTTAGATCAATGGCTATTTTTATTCAATAAAATGTATCTA
Source organism: Aelia acuminata (assembly GCA_911387785.2). Lineage (NCBI taxonomy): Eukaryota > Metazoa > Arthropoda > Insecta > Hemiptera > Pentatomidae > Aelia > Aelia acuminata. Next base: position 33,382,211 of record OU426980.1, read on the forward strand.
AAATAATTCATGAGTAAAAAAGACTTCACATTCTAGCATTAAAAATTAAAATAAAATGAGCATGATTTCATTATAAAACAATTAATATAAAAATAAAATTATCCAACTATGAAATTTCAACTACTTTCCTTAAAGCCTACTTATATTTTATAGATCATGGCACTTGGCACTTAAGCAAGGAGACTTGGATAAAAACATATATGTGATGCAATAAAAAATAATAATAAAGAAATAAGAATAAGCAATATTATATAAAATTAAAAAAATAAATAAAAACAATACTATAACATTAAATTAAAAATAACAAATAGCAAGCAGATATAAGAATAAAAACTAGGAGCGAAAACATTGTTAAAAAACTATTAAGTCATACGATAAAGAATATAGTTTTTAACTAAAATTTAAAAGTGAACAAATTTTTTATTCCACCAAAGTAGAATATAACAATATTTTCAATATAACAAGTATATTCAAATTGACAATTTAATTAGCATGAGCAATATTATATACTGTTATTAATGAATAAATCAAGTGATAGATAAATAAAAGTTTTGGTAATAAAATAGATAGATTGGTAGAATGACAAAGGATACATATACACCAGTAAGTAACTACTTAAGGAAGGGTCACACTTGTCTGCATCGAACGGACGGGGAGCATCAGATATTTTTCTAGGACTACGCACACTGGTTTGGAGTGGAAGAACCCCCTCCCCAGAATGTAAGTCATCCGTGGTTAAGAATATTTTAATATGGATGAAGAAACAATTATTGTTAGTTGCTTGCTGGTAGAAGAAAAAAAAAAAGTGGGCAAGGATGAAGTTGATTTGGGTAAACCATATTAAACAAAAGAGAGAAGAGTTTGGGCAATATTTTACATTATATCTTCTCTGACTTAGTCTCAGCGAAATTGATCAGAATATTCATCTTTCTTCAGATTAGAAAGTTCCTCATATTCTTGCAAAATGGCATTTAATTATGAAATGGCCATCTTAAATGACAACAAATGAATAAGCGATTAATAAATAAAAGTAAACAAGAAATACTGTGGAAAACAAAACTCGCTCAGTCTAGAAGAGGAGGAGCGCACATTTCTCAGAATCCTTTGAAGTCAGCATTAGCACTCCTAGACCTCTCGAAAATCCCCTTCGGCATTTTCAATCTCTGAAACAATGCTGATAGGTGTGCTCACTTACATTAAAACAGCTTTATTAATCTTAAAACCCGATGCCTCCGAAGTGTCACATCCTTATGATGGGGATGAGTGTGACCCTACCTTTATAATCACATCATGTGTACTATGATAGTATTCTAATAAACTGAGTTTCAATTAGTTCAGAACTTAAAAATGGTAGTGTACATATTACAGTATAATTAAATAAAGTAGGTCAAAATGTATCATTCAATCATCCACAAATAAAGAATTTGCTTGAAAAGATACTATTTTATGAATTTTATAGTGACAAATAAAAATTGTCAATCAATTAAAACTGTAGTGTACATATATATTTCATATACTTTTTTTCTCAATCACATCCAAAAACAATACAAACCACATAGTAATAAATAATAATTTCCTCAGTTTTCCAAATTTCGTAGTCATCAAAGTAAGCAATAAAAAATAATAAAATGAGTTTTTAATAAATTAGAAAATATTTTTCGCTAAATCTATCTAATATAATCGTTTTTACACAATGGCTGTATAAGCATGTTATAATCTCTATATTCTAGTTTAAAATCAACTAAAGCGACATCTTATAGGAACTGATAAGAGAAAGATGATACATACCAAAATAAATATATTCTTAGACTGAACCTATGCACTAATTTTTAAAAATATGATTTTCATCTAAAAAAAATGTAAGATTAAAATGAACAATCTAGTAACTATCAATAAAATGATATATGACAAACTACTTTAATTTGGGTTTACATATTGGAGTACGAAGAACTAAAGCACTTTCTGCAGATATAATTGGCAATTTGTTGTCACAATGGAAGTTAATTAAATGACTCACACTCTCAAACATATGATCTTTAGTTCTAACCTAAAAAAAAAAAAAAAATAATAAATAAAAAAATAGACATAAATCAACAAGTTTATATTAAAAGTTATGGAAAATGTGAGTAATTGGAATAGATAAATAGCTTTGTTCTAGGACTTAGTCTGGTATGAATAACTAAGTTGTACAGGAACAAATGGAATACTATAGTCAAAATCATGTCTCATTGAATAATCAAAAAACAATTCTATACCTACTAGCAGAGGGAACGGAGAGAGCAAAAAAATTAAGATAGGGATAGTGCATTTTAAGGATAATGAATTCATGAGAATAATGATAGTTATTTTAAACTGTTTAATTACATAAAATAATAAGTAATTATGTAAAAATAATTTTTCAGATTATTAAATGAATTGTAAACAAGAAAAAAGGATGGAGAAAAACAAATCAAAAACATTAACACGTTGAGCGCCAGGGAAAAGATGATGTACTTTTGCCTGGGGCCAAAGCAATTTTTCCTAATTTATAACTTTAATATGATTAGAATGATACAAAAATTGCAAAAGAAATAAATAAAAAGTTTAATTTTGGCAATTAAACAATAATTTTGTGAGCGGTACGTATGTACCGCCCGGCCCCAGGGTAAAGCCCGCTACCTATAGTAGTACGGGGGCTGCCCGGTTATGACCGCGACGTCAACCCTTGTCCACTTAAAATATGTTATTTTAATAAATAAGATACTTTGTTTTGTAAAAAAATAAATAAAATTAATTTATTTTATTTATTTATACCACCCAAATTAAAAAAAAAAAAAAAAAAAAAAAAAAAAAAAAAAAAAAAAAAAAAAAAAAAAAAAAAAAAAAAAAAAAAAAAAAACATTTGGGCCAATTGCATTGGCGAATTTTTCGGGGCCGGAGCGGTCCAATATGCCTTGAAATCACGCTCGGCAGGCGGTCCCCTGGCCCAGAACAATCTTTTAGCTGGCGGGAGCGGGCGGTACCTGGGGACCGCCTCGGCCCCAGCCAATAGTCCAACAGCGGTACGATCGTACCGCTTGGCGCTCAACGTGTTAAGAAATTATAAATTCTATCAATCAAAACTAAAATAATTATGAATAATCCAACAAAAAATAAATTTAACTATATATAATACAATTTTTTTTTTTGTCTTGAAGACTTGGAAATTATTTTTATAATTTTTAGATGTTTTTTGTAAGAAGAGAAAAGATTGGCCTTGGCCATGATTTGAACCTGGATTTCCGGTCTCTCTACAACAGAGCTCTTGCACTTGTGCTAGGTGGCAAGAGCGCTGTACTGGTAATACGAAAATACAGTTTCCAGAAGGCCAATCTCCTCATCCTATAAAATATATATAAACACACATATGACAGCATGATTCTCCCTCACTAAATTATTTACAGCAATCACTAAATTTATTATTTTATACTATAACAATGGTATTGTAATATAATGGTACCCCTATCTGTCCACCTAATAGCAGACTAACTCTCATTTAACTTATCACAATTTTTTTTTTTCTGGTCCCCTTAAAACAGAAAATATTATGAAGGATTAATGGTCGTTTGAAAAACCTGGCATGTCCGAAAAAATTTATTGACTTTTTCATTTATTTTTGGACTCTTGGTTAGTCAAGACATACAATTCAGGAAAATTATGTTTCTCATTTAGGCTTTTATGAGGGGTGCATGTTGGAGAAAATAATTTAAGTTTAGGGAATCTCTTAGTGCAAATGTAAAACATTTTTCCTCACTTTTCCATAAATTTAAATTAAAATCTGTGAACATGTAGGGTTTCTCAAACAACCGATACCAATTTAAGTATGTTTAAGTTTTATTCTCATTTGTTTTATTTAAGAAACTAAAAAATATTAAAAATAAATACAAAATTGAAAGTATAATAGATTCTTTAAACTCATGGTAAAGAATAATATTTTTTATAGTCAACGTCAAGGATTCCGCATGTTAACCCTTTCATGGCTCCAGACGAGATATCTCGCGAAACATAGTCGGTCCCCACACGCTAATGACGAGATAACTCGTCAAAGGCTACCGGTCCCCACACGCTAATGATGAGATATCTCGCAAATGGTTTTCACTTATTTACCGTCCTCAGCTTCACAAGAGATAAGTTGTGGTGACTGAGGTACATCCTAGCGGATCAACGGAGACTTAATCCTTAATAAAAATATAAAATTAATTTTTTTTTTAAATTAATTAAAAGTCTGCAGCCAGAAGAAAATAAGGAGAGAGACGAGATACAGGTGTAGAGACTGTAGAGTCGCCCTTTGTGCAACACCTTGTTTTGAAATATATCACACACAAAAAAAATTACTGCAAAAATAAAAAATGAAAAAAAAATTTAAAAATAAAAAAAAATATTAAAAAAAAATATTTAAAAAATTAACAACAAAAAAAAATTTCCTAACTCTGCTGGTGGCGGTCCAAAGCCCGCATCTAAAAAGACGATGGGAAAGTTTTTTATCCATCTAAACATTGGTAAATTATTAAAATATTACTTTAAATTAAAAAAAAATATTACTTATTTAAAATTAATTCAATTTAAAAAATGTATATAAAGTATTAACATTATTATATTATTTTTCATTATTACCTTCTTATATCACGTAATCTCATATTGCAATCGGTAATCTAGCATTTAAATTTATTGAAATAATGATAAAGGTATTATAGAATCATAAAAAATAAATAAAACATTAATAAATAGTCGGTGAAGGTTATAAGGAGTTGAAGAAGTCGAAGCTGTCAGCGGCGGAGAGTGGCCTGCAGGCCTTAGCGTGGGGAGTAAAATGCCTGCAGACCTGCTCAGCATCTCAGTGCAACTCTCGTTCCGAGTGCTTAGCGGTTAAAGGGTTAAGAAAAAATTCTTTGGATGTAAAGAATTGAGCAATTTTTATAAATTTTATAATTTAAAAATAGAAGTACTGGACACACTGTTATATCCTTTTATATTATGGAGTGAAGTCAATTAAAAACCATTTTAGCAAGTAAACATTTTAATTTTATTTTACTTCCAATACACTACTTTATACTTTTACGATACATACAATTATTTAAAATAGGAGATAGAATTGAGTACCGTGGTTATCCATCAGGTAGCAGCACACTTGCAAGACGAAATATATCAAGTCTCACTTGATAAATAAAATAAAAATTGTATATACTTTCAGCTTAAGCAGACCAACCAACCCCCACTTTACAAATTGGTTTTCAAAATAAAGTTAAAGTCTTTATCCCAGAATTTTGATTTGTAATTTTTTCATAAATTGCAAAATGAAATTATATTTTATAGCACTCAAATTTTTTTTATATAATAGAAAGACTCCCTCCACATTGTAAGAATATAGAAGCATAGAATTTTTTCCCGCTCCGTGCTCAGTTTTTTATTGTTCTGTTATATTCATAAGTTATCTTTACTTTATATTCCAAATAAACATCTGTTTCAATGGTGTAAATTATTTGTTTTGAAATATTATGTACAACAATAGCGATTCAACTATAGTCTGTTCCTCTACTAGTGTATCCTTTTTATTTAATTTTTGACTCTGCTAACATATCCAAATACAAATTTAGTTAGTTACCTATCCATAACAGGAATTAAAGAGGCTAGGTTGTTATAAGTTCGTGTAATTTTTATTATTTATTAAAGTTATATTTCAAAACCTATAACAAAAAGCAAACGAAGGAGCCATCAAATATGATTCATTCCTTTTTAATGTTTTTTTTAATTACACACAAAAAATGCCAGAACCGGGCATGAGTATTTTATCAAATCTGAAACAATAGATATAGATGTATCATAAATTAAAAATTAATGGGAAAGTGGTAATTTTTCTCATGCTTAAAGAAAAATGGGTGCTGAAGAAAATAACCTACATTGTAATTTTTATTTATATATTGATTATTTCAGGTGGAATCAACTTTAATTTATGATCCTAATTTTACATTAACAATGTAATAAAAAAAAAATTGTTCTAATTTAAGTTTATAGAATAACTCTAAACCACTGAAATGGACTATATATAATGAAAAAGTGAGCTAAAAGTTTACCATTCCTTCTGGATCAATGAGAAGCAGATGTTTCTTTGTTGTACCTTGCAATCCAGTTAAAATATACTGACCAGGAGTACTTCCAGATTCTCTTACAAGAAAGTCACCATCCTAAGAAAAATAAGTCATTATACATATATAAGTATGTATTACAAATAAAACAATACTGCGGGACAAAATTACAAAACAATATATAAACTTTGACTATTTAACAAAACCCTACGAAACCCTATAAAGTTTTATTAAATCGACACCTGACTACGCAATCTCAAAATCGATATCATTTTTATAATCAGCACATTCGATAACCCAATAGCCGATCCCAATAACGATCATATCAAGTAAGTTTTAATAAGTCGATACCTAACTATGTAATCTCGAACTTGATATAATTATCTTATTTAACCCCTTCGATTACCTAACAGCCATTCCCAATATCAATTAAATCGTGTATGTCGTAATAAATCCATACCTGAGCAAGTAATCATAAAATTGATATCATTTTCATAATCAGCACTTTGTTTACCCTATGGTGGATCGATACACAAGCGAGTAACCTTAATGTCAATATCATTTTCATACGCAGAATCGCAACTGACCTAATAATCGACTTCAATATTGGTTTTATTGGCTAAGTTACAAGAAATCATTACCACAGTGAGTAACCTTAATAACCTGGCATTGTTTTCATAATCAACACCCCAAATAACCTAATAATCGACCTTAATATCGATATAAGGCAATTTAACATGTACCGATATGATTTTCAAAAAAACAGTTTAACCCTATAATGTATACTAATATGGAGATATCCGAAAAGAAATATATAAATTTGCTCTGAAATAATTAATTTTTAAAAAATTCACAACTCATTTTGTGATTTTTTCTGTATTCACAACTTTATTGGTTGGTTATTTGGATTTAGGGGCATAAAACCTATTGGTTATCAACGCCAATACTTATTGGTGAATATGATAGTATTCACAGAATTAATTATGAATATTCACAATTTTCCCTGTGAATTTATTTGTATTTACAGAAGAATTTCTGGGTATGATTTTATTCCTGTTCACACTGATGAATATTAATATATTTGTATTCACACTAGTAAATAAGAATTTATTTATATTCATATTTAGAAGTATTGTGGTGTAAATAAATTTCATCTTAAATAAAAGTTAAGATAAAAATAAATTTGTATTTGTATTTATAAATATAAATATGCCTAACACTGCTATAAACGATCCTAATGTATCTCAGGCTCTTAATCTAACCATGGACTCTGGTTTGACATAGGCTCCCAAAAATTTGTATACCTAAATTTGATGGTGAGAAATCTACTTCAACCCACCCTCTTAGTTTTTACCAATTCAACTGTGATATTAGGGTAAATCACCTAAGAGAGCTTTAGTTCTTCAACGATCATAATGTTTTTACTTATTTCCAACATTTTGAACCATTATTTGTGTCCAAAATTTCCAGATAACTTTTTCTAATCTTTAATTTCATGTTTTGTAGATGATGTGACTAGTAATTAATGTACAACCCATATAAAGGCTATTTCTCAAAGGACATTTTGTTATCAAGTCAAGAATAAAATTCTACATACAGTGATGTAATAACAGGAAAATCATAATATTTTTATTTGGGTTCGTCTGGTGCTGAGGGAGAGTTATTTAGATATTAGGACCCATGCTCATTAGCATTTTTTATAAAATGAATTAACAAGAAATTAAGAACTATCTGAACATTTAAACACAATATTTGACATAGATTTAGCAACTAGATATGCAGTAAATTTCACCATAGTTAAAATAGTATAAACCAAACAAGACAATACATAAACAAACAAAAATAACCAAAAAAAACTAGATTTGAATGAGCTCTCATCCACACTATCAGATACATTTTCTTGGCACAATGAGTTTTCTTAATACCATGTAACTATTTTGAACATGGTTTGATTCATAATTGATGTATCGGAAAACCATGCTAAATTTTCCAGTGTGCCAAACCATTACTCAATGGGGAGAATTAAACTTTATATAACATATTAGTAAGTATATACTAATAAAAAAAATAATTCGAAAAATTCCTTTTCTCTATAAAAACAACTTAAAGAAAATTAGAAACTCCTTGCTTACTTCAACAAATGTAAAATTTTATGAATATAAATTAAACTTATTCTTACCTCCTTCAACAACGATTCAGCTTGGGCCCTGTCAATAATTCCATGAAACCATTCCTCATTTAAAAGCTGAGCAATATCAGATGGTAGACTTTCCTCAAATGGTTCTGAAATATAACTTTATCAAGACAAACCATTTAAAATATTTAATTTTGTATATAATGCAAAATTTAAAAAAACTCACGCATATCAAATACATCTCTTGGAGCAGGCCTTGGATTGAAGATAATATCATTTACATAATTATGATTATGAATAGTTGGTGGGGGAAGGTCACTGGTTAAATCAATTAGATTTGTTGATGGTAGTCTTTCTAAAATGAACAAAAAATATAACAAATAAGAGAGAAACAGGAAACATGTTGATACATAATAAAGCTAACAAACAGTGAGTACAGTCTAGGTGGTATAGAGTATTAAATGGAAAGTTTAAAAAGGAGTTACAATACTTTGCAATTTCATATTTTAAAGGGTGCTGAACACAAATTGGAGGTTTGCCACAATTTCTTTTCTTTTTTTTTTTGGGGGGGGGGTGCCATTTTTAAAATTAAAAAACATGAAGATTCTTATGTTTTTTCATTTCGTGATGAATATACAGGAACTATCAACCACACTAAAATTGTGTGGTTAAAAATAAAAAACATTGAGTGTACATTTATTAATGAAATGTAAATTTGATAAAATATAAGCTCCAAAAGATCTGAGTAAGTACAGTAGTTCAATGGTAGATTAGATTCAATTCATATATAAACATTTTCTAAGTAGCAAAAAAGTAATTATATATTATAATTAATATATATGAATTAATAGCTCATCAATAAACAAATACAAATATTAAAGTCTTAACCCTTTAACCGGGCGGGACGTATATAGACGTCCTGAAATATTTGTTGTTTTTATTATTATTTATACATGTATATATAATTATATATATATATATATATATATATATATATATATATATATATATAAACATAGATACATGTATCTATGACTAATACCTCTGTTGTACAAAAATATAAGTCCCACCAGTTCCAGGGTACAACATATATTTCAAGGACGCATTTATACGTCCTGCCCGGTGGGGGGTTAATGAATAATTAAGTACTAAATTATCATCAATAATAAATACTGTTGATAAAAAATGTTTTTAATAAAATGTTGATGTTAAAAGTAAAAGATGTAGTGTTTACAATATATACCAGTAAAATACAGACTATGTTAGTATTACATCAATATAATATAAATGATACCATTTGGGGATGAAAATGTTTACAGCTTTTCTCACTTTGGGACACCAAAATTACCTTAAAAAATACTATTCTTCATCTCCAGATCTCAGCAGCGAAATTTTCATGTATTTTTTCAAAAATTTAATCGCACTTCTCTGCCATCACCATGACAGTACAAAATACTGAACTCTATTGATAATATAGCTATATGCCAAATATAAGGTTTTTTGTTTAAACAGAATGGTAACTGGTATGAGATCCAATGCGGAAAACATCCAAGATACACTTACCTCTATGAGAAGCTGGTTTATTATTTGATGTTTTAGGCAAGGATTGAGTATTAGAAGAAATGTTTCCCAAAACAGCACCTACATCAGGTGGCACTTTACCAGGAAGATCATTATAGTATTCTCTATCAACTTCACGGGAAGCAATGGCAGTTTTTGAGGAAATATTTCCACTAAAACAAAATGAAGTTTTTTATTTGAAAATAATAATAGTGTGGAGGAAGAAGTATTAAGCAGCTTTAGCACTGTCTTAATAACTTTAACACTATGGGATCTAATTCCATCTCAATTTAACAGAAAACATTGAATATTTTGATTATCAATAACAATAAAAATTAAAGAAACAAAAGTCTCTGTTAAATTTTGCACAGAAAAAAACATTAAATGACTATCATAAAAATAAAAGGTTTATAATCACGTTTTAAATTAAAACTATAGACAATACAACAAACTATCCTTATATTGATATTATCAACTTCAAGGGTAAGTAGATACAACACCCTAGCACATTAAAAAAAAAGCAATATGTAAAAAAAAAGACAAAATAATCTAGAATATAAAAAATATTTGCCATTAACAAGTCAAAATGAAATAAATAACTGTAAATTTTTAAATGAATATGTATGCTTCCACCAACATTTCTAAAAAAAAAAAAAAATGAATTATAACAAAGAGTCTTTTAAAAACTTGGGAATAAACTATCATGCAATAACAATAGTGACAGTTATTTATACAAACCACATCAAATCAGGGCTATTGGTAAAATAATCTTTGAATCTCAGATTGAATGCTTGACCAATAGTTGTAATAACATCTTGAGCCATTCCACGACTACATTCCAGAACATAACAAGCCCTGAAATCGTGATCATCTTTGGCAACATAAGCAACAAAATCTGGAGTTTCCTGTAGTAAAATTTTTTATTAAAATAGGTAAAACATTATAAGCAAATTAAACACAACTGAGATGTCCTTGGAACATTTAAAGAATAAATAAATAACAATAGTTGATAGTTGGATTAAAGCTCTGTATTATAGACAAGAATCATTTTCAAATGCTCAAATGCAACTTATGAGTACCGGGGAAGATTGGTTGACAGTAATTAGTAATAGCGGAGATAATGATTGGGGTTGCGGGCCCAAAAAGTAATCATTAATATGTAAAACAGACTATGTTTGTGTGTCGACATATCAATTTTTAGTTTAGTTTTTTGGAAAGGAATGAAATGTAAATTTTCAAAAAATAAAGACAGCTTATGCCATAAGTATAACTCACAGAGTCACCACCAGATGCAAAAGAGATTTTCGGCATTCCATGGTTTGTAACTTGATGGTTACCTTCAACTGTATGAAGTGAAATTGATTTGGCAGAAATATTTAATTTTACATTTGTTCCAGCATGGTCCATTTTTACTTTCACACCCAAAGCTTTAGAAACTCTTTTTTCAACCTATAATATATTAAAATAAAATCAATAGTAATATTTAAATTAATGCAAGCAAATTACTAAAAGTTAGATATTCTATTGGTGTATTGTTAAAATAAGATAGCTGGTTACCCATATTTTGTAAGTTATTAGTGGGAATAAAGAAATATCACAAGGACTAACCAGTCTTTACTTATAGAATTATTACTAACATAATTTATATCAATTGGTAAATAAATATGATACGTATATGGGAACCTAATGTATGAGGGTGATTCAAATAAAAATATCAATGTCTCATAATTTATTGATTAAAATTATGCATAAATCATACTTCTAGCATTTCTCAATGTAGTCTATTGTGTACTCTACTTTTACCACCAATTAAGAAGCTAGGATATTTCTTGTCAATGAAAAATTTAAGCGCTATTTGTCAGCCTATACCTAAGAGATCTTCAACTTCTTTGTTGCTTTTGAATTATTGTAAAACTTCCAATAGTACAGACAAAAATTTAACAAAAAAGAAGCCTAGACGATAAGGAGAGTGTTCTAGTCCCAATTCTCCCTATTTAATCCAAGTCCAAATTTAAGCTACTTTTGCCACCAATTAGGAAGATTTAATATTCTCTGTTAATGAAAAACTTATAAGCCTGTTGACTAAGTTTATATTATAGTATATTAAGATATACTATAATATGACTAAGTTTTCTTCAACTACTTCATTGCTTTCGGATTATTATATATATCGGGAACACTCCTTTACTCTAGTTATTGCACATGATATTAATTATCCTTCACATTTTACTGTTTTTATACAGTTGTAAATTGTAATAAATAAATAAAAAAGTTATAAAATACAATTTTTTAGTTAGAATCTGCACTTGTTATTGTGGATTTGGTTTTGGAATTAATGCAGTCAAATTATGCTCTCATGTTTCCCTAGACTACATCTGATCTAATTTTTATTTTGGATAAGGCTCTCTCTAACATATTTAAAGAGGAAGATTAGGCAGGAAGACACCTTAAGGTGAGACCGAGTTCCTACTTTTCTTCTTTTACTTTTACAGCTCAATGATTCCGTGCATCGTCCATCACCAAAACACTTTTTTGTGTACCAGTAATATTCTTGTGAAGTTCTGACAAAAAATCATTGAACCGAACAGCAAAACAATAAGCCCTAGAGATTACCTTAAAGTGTGACCTTGTGGGGTTCCTTCGAAGATGAAAATTAAAACCTTACTCATAAAAAAGATTTTCATCATAAAATCATAAATGTAAGAATTTTACAGCCTATGACCTATGTTGATTATTATGTGATTAAAAGTTTAACTTCAATTTGAAAATTTCTAAAAGTGGTATTAGAATGCTCTAATGCCTTATAAATAGATCCAAATCTAGGGCATTTAAGAAGACAACTAAAATGATCTAAACATTAGATGTTATAAAAATTCTTCAATCGATTCGGAAAAATCCCTAGTTTGAAAAGTTTTAAATTTGATATGGAACAATCCCATTGCCTTGGAAAATTAGAAATTAAACTCTGAAATGCTATATCTTCTGTTTTGCTATTGTTGTCTGACTTATATATTTTGCTCATCTTTCAATATCCGATGTTAGCACCTCAACCTTAAAAACTGGTAATAGTAAGTCGCATTCATTCATTCATGTTGTTGGTCATGAAGAAAATGAATTATTACAACCCTTCTTGAATAAATATCTTATATATATTGAATAAACATTCTTAGGGATCTTTTTTCTTTTTGAGAAGAGTGATAAACTTGAGCTTTCGACTCGGGAGTGTAATGGTGGAGCCCATTCCATCCTATGTGAATACTAAATGAAGATACACTTATTAATCGTTTCAGATGTTTGAATAGAAAGGTTGACATTAGCAGCAAAGAAAAATATACCAGATGTCTGAAGAGAGAGATACTGCCTGATAAGAGGAATGTTCAGCATCTCTCGAATTTAGGATAGACTGGGGAATCAATTCCTCTGTAAATGTCTAGGGATTTTTATTCAATTGATAAGGACTCTATTCTGAAAATCTAAATTACAGAGGTGTTTAAAACACAAAAAAAGTGGTCAACTTAAGTCAGGCAGATTTTAAACTAGAATCTTCCTAAATTTAAGGAGTATTACATGTTATTTGCTAAGACTAGAATTAATATTAATATAAAATAAACATAAACATATTTTTATAACACTTACCTTTCTTCGTACATTAACAGGTTTTAACCCAAGTGCCTCACATACTTTGTTGATACATTCCCTATAAAATTCAATAGAAAAATACTAAAAAATATTTATAAAATAAAAATAAAATATAATAATTTAAGAAAATGATGATTAAAACAAGAAATATAACTTAGATTTACAAAAAACAAAAAAAAAAATATATATATATATAATAGTACTTAATAAAAATAATCGGATATATACTAAAACTGCTATAGGCATATAGCTTAAAGGAACCTGATTAATGATTAAGCATAAATTACAATAAAAATCTTACTTTGCAACTAAAAATCTTGTGTCATAATCGAGCATTTTCATCGAAGCAAGAACTTCCAGGCATCCCATATACTAAAAATGACCAACATAATTTAATTATGATAAATACAAATAAAATATATTCATATAGGGTAAACCATACAGTTATTGACATGTTTGAAGGGTCCTCTAAGCCATCAATGAAGTAAGAATTTAACAAACTAACCATAGGGATGATTTCACAATTAAATCCACAGGGAGTCAATAACTAGTTTTTGCACTTTTAACCATAAATATTGCCATATGGTAAAACTATTGAACTTTTGACCCAAAAAAACCTCTTGAGTCTTTATAAGGATAGATAAAGAGGAGCTATAGGAAGTTTCAATTTGATCCCTTCATAAAAAGTATTTTTTTTTTTTAATTTTACCACAGAAATGTAGTCTTAGGGGTGTCAATAACTGTACGGTTTACCCTACATAAAAAGTAATAAATATATTGAATTAAATAGCTATGTTGGTAGTTCTTCAGAATGAATATAATGAGAATGCTGTTTTTATTTTAACCCTCCAAGTACTAGCATGTCCATATGATCACATCAAACCTACCCCCAGTCAAAAGGAGTGCCTTCCCACCCTTATTTTTTTTTTTACGATAGGTTAAATGATGGTCAGGATTTTCAGTTTACAATGATTTTATTATGGTAAGCCAACGTTTCGATCCAACTTGTGGATCTTCATCAGGGCTAAAAGAAAACAAATATATGAGTATCTATGCTAGAGGGTGACAATAAATGGATACATTACAGAACTGATAATAATATAAAAGATGGTGTATACATGGATATTAAAATAAGAGGCTGGTTAACAAGATAAAATAGAATCTGATATTTACCTACTGAGTCCAGGTGGATACTAAGACTAAAGGTAAAAATAAGGTGAGAGGTAGTGGTAGGGGGTTAGTTTGCCGACTTCAAAGGTTTATGACGGGGAAATCCAATGCTTTTGAAGTGAAGGCACATGACAACTGAGTGAACAAAAATATTTAAAAACTAACAAAATATATGGTACTGTATACAAAAAGTTGTGTCTGGACTCAATAATAACATAAAAATGAGATAATACATAATGTAACAATGCATAAAAATTTGGAAAATATACAGAAAGAAGTATACAATACAAAAAATAATAATAGTACAAGAGGTACAGAGATAATTGCAGGTACCTATTTTTTTTTTTTACTTCTACCACGCATCCCTTTTCAATAAGATACCAGTGTTGATTTGTGACCAAAACTGTGACAATTGACACACCTTTTACATCAGAAGAAAATTTTGAAATTTGACGAATTTTGAAAATGGATTCTCACCAACAGTAAGTCTCATAATTTTGGTAATAATAGTTTTTAATGGGTAAGATTATAGAGTTATAATCTATATAGTTTTATCATGCTATAGTTTGAGTTTCATCAGAAAATAATAATCCCAATTGTTTTTGTAGGGCCCTAAGTATGAGTGTGATCATATGAAAGATGATTATGCTAGTTTTTACCCACAACATAATTTTTTAAAATTGGTAATCCAACAAAATTTTGATTTTTTTTTAAAACAAGCTAATAAATGTTAATTAATAAATGTTTATTAACTAATTTTTTTTAGATAAGTTATTAACTTCATTAAATAAATTAATTATTATTTTAAAAAGATAAAAGTAGTTTATAGATTTTAAATTTAAGTAATTTTCTTAATGTCTAGATTTCTAAAATATATCAACCAGTCATTATCTTACAAGTCTACCCTTTCAGGTAGTGATAAAACAGTTCACAACATATCTTTTCAGATAGCGGTAGAATTGTCCTTTTACTGTTTGCTCTAGGGTCACTCCCCCAGTTCTTTGCAATAATTTGCTACATTTTGTCCCTTGTACAAATAATTATTTGACCCAAAAATAATTATCCCTCAACCAAAGGCAGTGAACAAATATAACCAATACATAGGTGGAACTGATAGAATGGATGAGGACGTAAGTAGTTTGAGAATAGGTTTAGAAAATGAAAATGGTGGTGGCCCCTATTTACAGGGATGCTAGATGTAGCTATCAATAATGCATGGATTATCCACAAAAACTCAGGATATCCGGTGGACAAAACTGAAATTTCGCCGAGAAATTGTTATGACTTATCTAGCCAGGCACAAAACGCCATTCAAGTCGAGAGCAGCATCTCAATCAAAGATAGGACTGAATCAGCGAGTCCTGACAAACATACTGCTGGGTTTCACAGAAAATAATTATGATTTATTTTTGTTTAACAATTATTGTAATTATAAATTAAAATATTGCTAACTTTCGAGCATCAAGAAAAGAAACAACTAAACTGCTAAAATTCAAAAAGCGAGAATATCTCAAAAATAAAATAATAGCGATCGAAAGTAACAAAATCGAGAATAACGTTAAAGCCATGTACGAAGGCATAAACAGAATTCGTAAACGGTCGGGCCCGGTTACAACTGGAATTAGGGATGAAAATAACAATATCTTGGCCGATCCGGTAGACATCTTAAGACGGTTCAAGGATTATTTCGATAGTATTTTAAATACGGAAAATAATAATCTATCTTCCTCTTCGGAATACCAGAGTGCTGAACCGTTAGTAGTAGAACCGAGTAAAGAGGAGGTTGAAATAGCCATTGGAAAATTAAAATCTCATAAAGCAGCGGGAACAGATATTGTTCCTAGCGAACTAATCAAGGCATGCGGGGAAGCTGGGATATCAAAAATATTTCTTTTGGTTAAAAAGATCTGGGAACAAGAAAAGATACCCGAAGAGTGGAAAGAGTCTATTCTCATTCCGATTCACAAAAAGGGATCAAAAATGGATTGCAATAACTATCGTGGAATCTCACTCCTTCCGGTTTGCTATAAAATATTTACGTTAATCCTAACTAGTCGAATCACTGAATACGCCGAGGAAATTATCAGAGAATATCAATGTGGTTTCAGGCAAAACCGATCAACCGTAGACCAAATATTCTCTCTTCGCCAAATATTAGAGAAAAAATTAGAATATAACGGAATCGTACATCAGCTTTTTATCGATTTCAAAAAGGCATATGACTCTATTAACCGCCAAAAGTTGTATAACATTCTGGTCGAGCAGGGAATACCAAAAAAATTAGTAAACTTAGTAAAAATGTGTATGACTGAAACGTTCAATAAAGTTAGAATCGGTAATTATTTTTCTGAGAAGTTCGAGGTCCGCTCTGGTTTGAAACAAGGAGATTCTCTCTCACCTGTTTTATTTAATTTAGCACTGGAATATGCCATTAGGGAGGTGACACGTACCGGAAAGGGTTTGAATTTGGGAGGGAATATACCCGTGCTCGGATATGCCGATGATTTGGTATTGCTTGGGGAGGACGTGGAAACCATAGAAATAAACACAAAAACGTTGATGAAAGCCGGACAAGAACTTGGACTGGAAATGAATACGGAAAAGACAAAATATATGGTTAGTCGTAGAAGTGATGAGGATTTCGCTGATATCAATGTAGGGGGGTATACGTTTGAACAGGTAGAGAAATTTAGATATTTAGGGGCGATGGTAACTAGAAAAAACGAAATCGATGAGGAAATTAAGGCTAGATTAAAAGCCGGTAATGCTTGCTACTTTTCAGTCGCGAAATTGCTTAGCTCCCGCCTTCTGTCCCAAAACTTAAAAATTAGGATTTACAAAACTATTATTCTTCCAACGGCCGTTTACGGATGCGAAACTTGGCCGCTGACATTGAGGGATGAGCAACGGCTTAGAGTTTTTGAAAATAAAGTACTGCGTAAAATATTTGGACCGAAGAGAGATGAAATAACCGGAGAATTTAGACGCTTACACAACGCCGAACTGAGTGAACTTTACCCAGTAAATATAATTGACGTGATTGCAGCAAGACGAATAAAATGGGCGTGTAAAATTGCAAAACTTGGCTATGAACGTATTCCGAAAAGATTAATAAGCGCGGTGCCGAATGGGAAACGTCCGAGGGGCAGGCCAAGACGGAGGTGGGAGGATTGCGTTAGGGCGGATCTATCGAAGTTAGGTCTGGAAGACGGTCGATGGATGGAGGTGTGCAGGGAGCGATTGGTGGTGTCGGCATCGAACCTTCGGGTTCGTTAAGCCTTTATTATTATTATTATATAAATTAAAATATAGTACCTAGTATATTAAAATATAGTACCTAAACCCACATGAAGTTAAAAAACCAGATATACTGGATTTAGAAATAGCTATTGAAAGACTCAAAACAAGAAAAGGTTGAAAATCTTCCATCATAATTGTTTCATTGGGGTCATTCCATATCATTTGTTCCTTTTATATAGATAAACAACCATGCCAAGTTTTATTGACTTATCTCTATTGGTTTTCTTTTTACAACCCTTAAAGTTTTTACTAAAATGCCGGCTAGGGCTCAGCCGAGGCCACAGACAGAATGTTTATTTTCTCAGAAAAAAAAATCATATCTTTAATATTTATCAATAGAACTCGATGAAAATTTGTAGTTTAACTAAATAAAAAATGCTGAATTTGGAAAAAAATATATTAACACTCTAAGCCTTACCATAAAATTACCATAAATTATTATTTTACAAATATTTTATTTCCGGTAAGTGATTACAAGGGTTTACGTTACAGCTAATATCTACCTGAGGGTTAAAGATAATCAAACAAAACTATTTTTTAAAAATTATCTCCAAGATATTTTCCATCATATTCAACAATAAAATTAATGGCTTTTTTATTCCTTCACATTTAAAAACTAATATTTTTCTGAAAACTTGATTTTGTCACACAGAACAGAAATGATAAAGTCCTCTTCTACAGTTGATGATTTTATTAACAATCTAACAGAAAAAGTTGAAAAATTAATTCCACATTCTTATATTGCGAAAGCACAGAACACATTTCTTAAAAACATGAAAGAAAATTTTAAAGTTGATACTTCAATAGTTTTAATGGATTTAATGGTTGGTCCAGGACCACTGGACCTGCAATACATGCACTATCCATCCTGTAATGATTTATCTACAAGATGAGCAAGGGAAAAAACTGACTACATCCTTATGTTTGATCTCCAATGATCTAAAGCATGATGTTGCGATGGTTTATGAAACGCAATCCATTTTGATTAAGTTTCTTAGAGATAACTTTCCTCACATTCAAAAAGTACATTACTATATAGATGGATGTGCTGCTCAGAACAAGAACAAATTCAACTTTATAAATCTTTGCCACCATGAACAAGATTTCAAAATTAAAGCTGAGTGGTCTTTTTTCGCAACGAGTCACGGAAAGTCAGAGTGTAATGGAATCGGAGGTACTGTCAAGGGGTTAGTTCTAAAGGAAAGTTTACAGAGGCCATTGCAAAACCAAATAACCACAACAGATGAGCTTTTTACATTTTGTAAAATCACAGATCTACAAATTAAATTTCTCTTTGGTTTTAAAAGAAACAGTAGATTTAAACAGGAAAAAAATTGAAACCCGTTTTCAAGATTTACATACTCTTCCTGGCACAAGATCTTTTCACAATTTTAAGCCTCTTGATTCATCTGGTACTGTGGAAGCAAGGCGTATCAGTGAAGATGTAGATCCCGCTTTGACACATTCATTGACTACCGGTACACTAAATCTAACTCTTATTAAGGAGACTGACTTATTTCCCGGATGCTATGTGGTATGTAAATATGACCATTTATGGTACTTTAGAGTCATAACTTCAACTGACATAGAAGAGGGAGACGTGACAGTGAAGTTTTTCACCCAAATGGACCTTCTCCTTACTTTTCGTGGCCAAGAGCGGCGGACTCTTGCTCAGTGCCTCTACCTCATGTTTTAACTATTGTTGAGCCTCCCATGACAACTTCTGGTAGAACATAGCACTTTGACACTGAATGTATGTTGTCAATTGAAAAGAAAATGGCCGAGATTGATAAATCATCAAGAAGAAAAAATAGAGCAAGAAACTGAAGAATTGAAAGAACTTTAAGTCTATAGTTAAAAAAAGTAAATGTTAACAAATCAGGTATTTCCTATAAAGAACATTTCATTTACAGTAAACCCTCATTATTACGAACTCGGATATAACGAACACCTCGATATAGCGAACCAAAATACTATCCCCCCAAAATTACCATTACATTTCAGCTGAACCCCTCGTTATAGCGAAATCCTCGGTTAGTGCGAACTACGAACTAAATTTGATGCCTGAGAATTATTATATTCTGTTATAACGAACTGCTAGAATTTTTGTTAATTTTTTTTTTACTGTATTTTGTAGAATGAAGACGAAGTTGCATCAGTTTCAGGAATTGAGGTGTTTTTTTACTCATAACTAATCCGATTTCCTTTTGCTCTCTCTCTCTCTCTCTCTCTCTCTCTCTGATTCCATTGACTTTTTTCTCAAAACTAGCTCAGTTCTGTTTCGACCTCTGTCTTCGTATTATTCGAATCAGTGTTCTGTAGTTGTTTATACTGTTTTTTTTTAATACACAATGAGTTCGTTGATAAATGTGTGTCACAAATGTAAATCCTTATCAATCGAGGAAAAATTGAAAATTCTCCTGGATATTGAATCGGGAATTCTAAGTAAAAAAACCATCACAGAAAAATATGGAATTCACAAATCAACATTGTCAACCATTATAAAAACCTAAGATAAAATAGATTCAACCACAGCCCAAGGATTAACTTCAGCATCAAATAAACGACTGCGCTCTGCGGCTTATGAATATTTGGAAAAAAAATTGATAAATTGCTTTAAACAAATGAGATCTCAAATACCAATCTCAGACCCTCTTATTAAAGCTAAGGCTAAAGAACTCTCGAGAGAACTTGGCTGGTAAATTAATTAATCTCATTGTTTAATTAATATGTAGTTTAACTAAAAATAAATTACATACATGCGTTTTAATTTAACTAGTTCTAAAGAATGAATTTCCTTCTAAATATGATCAAATTAGAGCGGCCATTGGTTAAAAAAAAGATAAAAAAAAAAGAATCCTCGGTTATAACAAATCTCGTTATAGCGAACTATGAATATCAAACCCCCTACCAGTTCGCTATATGGAGGGTTTACTGTATATTTTATATTTTAGTTATTGTATTCTTATGTTACCTCTTCATATAGGCTTATAAAATGTTTTGCAAAAAAAGGTTAACCTGTCTGTTGTAACAAAACAAATAAAATCTTTTTAACTAAATTATTTAAGTGACAATACTAATATTTTAGCTGTAACAGGTTTTCTTAAGTTACAAGAAACAATTCATAGTTTTTCAGCACTTCACACTATAAACTAAACACTATTTGATGTCCAAGGAATTAAATATGCATATCGTTGTTGTATTTTTTGACAAAATCGAGTTTTTCAGAAAAATATTAGTTTTTAAATGTGAAAGAATAAAAAAGCCATTAATTTTTTTCTTGGATATGATGGAAAATATCTTGGAGATAATTTTTAAAAAAAGTTTTGTTTGATTATCTTTAACCCTCAGGTAGATATTAGCTGTAACGTAAACCCTTGTAATCACTTTCCGGAAATGAAATATTTGTAAAATAATGATTTATGGTAATTTTATGGTAAGGCTTAGAGTGTTAATATATTTTTTTTCAAATTCAGGAGTTTGCTAATATCGCGGTCAAGTGACCTGCCAAAATATGCCCAGTCCTGAAGCGACACAGCAGTAGTAGTTTTTAAGGACAAGTTATCTTATGTTTGTTTTCTGGGTTGAAATCCAGATTATTGACAAATTTTCCTTGTGTTATTTTCTATGCGTATATGTTTATTTAATATCTCTAATCAAAAGGTAACTGAAATTTTTTTTTTGTTCTTTTGGTGATAGGCAGTTTGCAAGATTGTTAACCATAACCACGAGCTATTGAGCTATTCTCCTCAAAATCCAGTTGTTGAATTTTTCGGTTTGAATTGCTACTTTGCACTCTGCACATTTTCTTAACTTATTGCTCGAAATAGTTTTAATCGTATTACATATCCTTAACAGTTTTGTTTAGGGATGTAGCATTACAGTAAAAAAAAATTTTTTTTTTTTAATTCTAAAACTAAATTTGTTGGAAGTTGATTGTTTTATCAATTTTAAATATTTGTATTTAATGAAAAAAGTCGGGATTTGAACCTGGGCCTCCACGTTGTCGCAGTGCGCAAACCATCTGTGCTACCAAGGTCATTATCCCAGCCATGTTAATCTATTCTCTTCACTGATCCTATTCATACCCACTGATTTTGCCAATTTATAGCAAAGTAAATGGGGGCTGTAAAAGTTGTCCAAATGGTAAGAACTAATCTATGAACAGGCAATATTTTATTATATATTGCTAGAAGTTTATTGTTATATAAATTTTCTGAGAAAATAAACATTCTGTCTGTGGCCTCGGGTGAGCACCAGCCGGCATTTTAGTAAAAACTTTAAGGGTTGTAAAAAGAAAACCGATAGAGATAAGTCAATAAAACTTGGCATGGTTGTTTATCTATATAAAAGGAACGAATTTACCAAGTTTCACAAAAATCTGAGAACGTTGGTGTTAAAATGATTTTTTTGTGGTTGATTTGATATGGAATGACCCATCGTTGTTTGTTGTTTAATCACCAAGCTGATTTCAGAAGAGGACAACAATCTAATCACCAGTTAGACTAGGTCTTCCTCAAACAGATGCTTGAAAAATTATGGGAAGTAGCTCAAGATCTAGACACCTTATTTGCTGATTTCAAAGTAGCCTAAAGTATTCCGCAGATAGAAGTTGTCTTCAGAAGATTATGACTGAGCTAGGAGTCATAGGATAATTATTGAGATTGACGAGTAACCCTAAATACCAAGTCCTCAAACAAGAAGTATCTGAGACTTCTACAGTTTGAATGGGTTTCAGGCAAGGAGCTGGTCCAATGTTGCCATAAGCTAACTGGAGAATGTTATAAGAATGGCATTGCGTGACAAAGAAAGGGTACTAGTTGAAATGAATCATAAAATCTTCTGATATAGCTATCCTTGGAAATAGTCAAGAAAATATTGAGAGACTTACAAAAAAAAACTGATAACAGAAACAGAACATAAAGGCATAAAAGATTTTAAATTAAAAGTATTTAACTAAAAAAATAAAAGTTCCTCATTCATTAAAAAAAAAACTCAGGTACAATATGAAATTCAAAATAATAAGACCATATAAAAAATGATGAAAACATAAAATTACCCGGACATTATAAATAACTCCTGTCGTTCTGATAATATCATCTTCGTGCAACCAGCCTCGAGCAGGACGCTGCATGAAATTCATACCAGATCCACCCATAAAAAAAACCCTGAAAAATGATGAATAATGTAATTTGAAATAATTATATATTTCAAAAGTGTCAGCGTACATATTTATAGATGGGTCTATGGTTGTTCTATGGATATTTTATTCAACTTTATGGTTTTTATTGATAACTTAATCATTTGGCTACAAGCTTAATACAAATATTGTATTGCTAAAATTACCACACCATTCTGATTGGTAAACCAAATTCTTTAAACCATTGATATGAACGAATACTAAGCAAGGTTCATCCTCTATTTATCATTATTTTATGCGTATTTTTACATTCTTTTGCATGTACTTACCAATCTATTTTTATTTCATTTTATTTCAATTTTTCATTGTCATTTCCAATTCTATAATGTAAGCATATTACATGTTACCTGTTAAGTTAATTAATTTCATATATGTAATTCAATACGCGTTATGTCATAAGATGGCACTTGTGGAAATATATTTATTTTTAAAGGGTTACTGTAATGAGAAAAGAGAAAAAAATATGTCAGAATCATTGAATAAACCAATTTATAAGTTAAACTGAACAAAATATAATCAATCATCCATTACTACAAAAATTTAAGAAACAAATTAAATATGATGTTCGATTCCACTGTTCAAAACTATAGAGACTAAACGAATTATAAACTATTGTAAGCATCATAATTCAGATAAGTTGAAAAACAAATTCAAAGTTCATAATAAATCAACCAAATTATACCTCAAGAAGTAAATAATGGCAAAACTAATGAAGAGGAGGAAAATATTCTCAAGATATTAGCTAGCATTAAGAGTTTCTTGTAACTGCAAATTGTTATCAAAATGAATGATTAATCCTGATGATTCATGTAAAAGATTGAAAAGTTGGTTACCACAAAGGAATCAAATGCATTAATTGGGCTATTAATTATTAGGTTTATACCACGAAAATATTCAAAAAATCATAGATGTTAAAAGACATTTGTGGTTAAGTTTTTGGTAATTCGTATCAAGAGTAAAAACAACAAATTACCGAATCACTGAAAGAATGAAATTCTCACTCCGATATTTTTTAACGCGCAATAATCAAACTTATCCAAACCTCTTTTGAATGTTTAATATCAGTTGATAACCTACACTTTTTAAGATTTGACTGTATGACAGTTACCTACTCACAAAAAAGGTAAACAAACGAAGTAGAAATCTTTCTATACATAATATACAAGTAATTCATCTAACTTAAATGTCTGAATGGGGCAACAAAGCCACGCCCCTAGTTACGTCTAAAAACTCGGGTATTTTATTAATTTATGTAAATTTGGACTTGCAGTATAAAGTGTGATAAGTCAAAAAAATGAATTATTTTCTTAATTGGCTTGAACATAAATTAGCAGAATATTAACACTTCGTAGACGACATGTTGATGAATAAATTAAACCATCAGCTCATTTTTAACTGTGTTGAGTGCTAAATCAACTGAAAAACTGATTTTACAAAAGCCCAACGTTTTCAATCGCATTTTCCTCACATCTGAGATTTGGTACTTAACACAATTCACGCTATAACCAAGATACAATTCAAATTGAACAACAATTTTAATTGCTAACTTTCCAACATCTATAACCTTTTGATTTATCTGAGAAGTCAAAAAGGGACATACTATTGATGGAGGGAGCTTTCGATTCAGGGATTCTGTCCAAGCCAAGGAGTCCGTATTTAAGCGATATGAATCGTTTACATTCATATTTTAATATTCGTTGTTTCTACTAGCATTAACTATATATCTTATAGGCTGTGCAGTCCTCAGTCGGTCTTGACTTCCTTAATGAGCTTCCACCATTCCTCTCTGTCCTGAGGGCCACTCTCCATTGGCGGATCCAGGGGGGGGGGGGGGGCTGTGGGGGCTGCAGCCCCTCCCTTTCGAAAATTTTTCGTCATTAAAAGATAGAATTTGACTTTCCTTAATGTAAGGAAGCAAGTTAAAGAACAAATAATGTGTAGAACAAGTATAATTTTAGTTGTGGGAAAGGAACATAAAGGTAAAAAAGCTGATTAGCAGAGCCGAATGAAGGGCTGTGGGGCTGCAGCCCCCCCCCCTTTACGTTCGGCTGGATCCGCCCATGCCACTTTCCGATATTTGACTCCCAGCTTCTGCTACTAATCCATTCCAATTATGATCTGCCAGCTCTCTTAACGAAGTGCATTGCTACTTCTTCCGAACTTGTTCCTCCTTCCCATATAATGGAAGTGTTAAACACTTTCAAAGGTTAAAAGCTAACAGATTTGGAGTAGTTTTGGGTGTTCACTCTATCACCTTTATACATATTCTTTGATTTACATCACTTATATACATATCCCTTGTGTTCAGTTACATCAAGCCTCATCAGTGCGGGTGTAGGTTATTGAAAAAAACTGGTAATCGGTTAAACCTTCTTTTTTATTCAATATTAAACGTGCTGTTTTAGCCTATATTTAACCGGTTAAAAATCTTTCAAATGACTTCACCAAAGCATTAACTGGTTCGTCAATAATTACCCTTGCAAGAGATTATAAAAAATCAAATTACTGGCCTTGGAAAGATCTTTATTTCGCGTGAAAGAAATAATTGGGGGGAAAATGGATCTAGGTAATGGTATTTTACCACTGAGCGTGGCCTATTTCGACAGGTTATGTAACCGTAATATAAGCAAACACCTATCGCATCCTTTACATTTATAAGGCTTTACAGTTATGAAATATTTAAATAGCACGATCAGATCCCAGCTTTCAACTCTCCCTCGCTTCACTATCTTATCAGAGATAAATAAATTCCAACACCGTGGGTCGAGAGTTGCGGTCTAATAAAACTGATCAAACCACCCCTTTTTAGACGAAAAGGACGCGATAGGATTTATCTTACATTATGTTCACATGACCTCCCGAAATTGGTCACGTCCTAATATAGCTATGGCTATGGCTTTACAGAAAAAAAAGAAAAATAGCTAAAAGCTTGGAAATAATGACTGTTTAATAAAAAAAACATACATTTAAAAACAAATTGAAATCACTTTCACGGATGCATTTAGCAAAAACTTACACATCACCTCTGTGCTACTTATTATGTTTCCACATTACGGATTAAGATATTTTGAATCTAACACTAGTCGACACTTCGAAAGTCAAAAAAGAATGCGTAAAGCCGCGTCCACACTACACGTATAGACTGAATGTCGATTATCACGATTGACTTTTGACAAGTCCACATTATGTGTATTTGACCAACATTATCATAGTGAATTGACGATAGCTTAAATTTAATTGAGCATCGAAAATGAGTGATGCAGAAGGTACTATAAATTGATCACTGCTGCAACTATCAGCACTACTAAGATTTTCGTCGTAGCCCACGGTTTTGGGTAGCCCAGGGTGTTTTTATTATTGTTAATGTTTTACATTTTGTTTCATATTTATACTGAATACTTTGTTTTGAAAATTTCCTATAACATACTGACGGTATATTTTTATCTTATTTATTTATTTATCTTATCTCTTACTTATTAAGTGCTTTCATGGTTTAATTTCTTTTTTATATTGTTATTTTAATACCTAATGTATTCAGTACTTTTGACGAAACCATCTTGGTCATTACGGTACTTTTGATGAAAACAGAAGGTCTACTCTCTTCTTATTCTGCTTTAAGTCTGCATTTGAAGGAACAGTAATGATTGAGGCCTCTACATCGTTGGTGATAAGAAATGACAGTTCCCTCTGAAACTTAAATATTCAATAATATTGTTGATTATATTTGTTCCTTAATCGTCGGGTTTTGTTCTTTGCTTCTGAAATAAGAATATTTTTTTTGTCTTTAATATTTATTAATTATACAGTGTTTTCGAAATGGTGACTTAAATAATTATTACATTGCCAGTTTATATCATGAATTTCTGTAGCCCAACTATGACATTTAAAAAAGATAATGAGGATTACAATATTGTAGATTGTTCTAGCCAGTGTGAGGTAATGTAATTAATTTTTTGGGTATAATCTAGTCAAACATTATTATAATTCATTTATTATATTTTAGTAATTATGTTCTTAGAAATATATTATAATTATATTATTAATTTATAAATAAACTAAAACAAAATATTATCTTTTTAATTTTTTCATGTCAATAGCTTTGTTCAAGTTTAACATTTCTATTATGTATAGATTTTTTTTTAAACTGTAAATGTTTCCATTCCTCGATTCCTCAACTCCTATATGCATATGCAGATTCACATCTTAAACCTGTACTAAAATGTGTACGAATATGTAGAAATATTTTTGAGTATTTTATTAATAAGTTCAACTATCTCGCTCCTAATTAAATGTTTGTATTTTTATTCTAAGTACCTGTTTCTTATTGTAAATGCTTTTCTTTTTTTTATTGGTATTTCGCTAATGTGAAGTATTTTGAGAATTTTCTTGCATCTATGTCACAATGTTCTAAAGGTAAAGATATTTTGATTAATGATATCTCAACAATGGTCTTGCTCTCCTGAAGCAGGTAATTTCATTGCCACAGTGTTCAATTCCTTAATGGAAAAAAAAATCTACAAACAGTTCCTTTGTTAGATTTCAGATCTTTAAACATCCTTGAGAATGAATTCATGAACTTTTAAGGCATTACCATTTTTCCAGTCCAGGGTCCTCTAGACATGATTGAAACTGCCTTGCTTTATATTAACTAGGCATTTCACCTTTTCCTCAAAGGTCATATCAGTTTGTAATGACCATAATGAGGTTATTTAGGATAGTTTGATGCAGATCAGGGAAACGCAGACCTGAATCACTTTAAAATCATGCAGATTTATATGATTCTATCATCCATGGTATTATAATCAACAAACCTCTTTTCTGGGCCACTCGAATTTCATTAATATGTAAGCCTATTTGAAAAACAGGTATGCAAAATATCAGTAATTATTCGTATGTTATTTATTTATCTTGTTTAATTTTGTCTGAATTATTAAAATTAATTTGACATATTTTAAAATTTATAGTTAACTTTGTATTAATGTTTACAGATTGATCAAGAAGAAATCACTGATACCAGTTCTCCAGAATGCTCTGGAAAAAAATATCCTATTTCCACCCTTGGATTCTCTTCATCGAATAAAAAAAAGTTCTCCGTCAAGAGGTAAGCATATTAACATTTCATTTAATTCACATTACTCAAATGGTGCTTTGATATCTACCCGCCTGATTCTAATTAAAGTGTGAAAATAAGTGATTTGTTTTTTTATTATCTCATAAGTAATTTTAGATTTCTAACATGTCTTATCATAATTTCAGGCATAAACTTTCAAAATGAAATAAGTCTTTTTTTTTTCGTTTAGTCCCGTTTCCTTCTCAGAAATATCAAACATAAATGCAAGTTTCGGCCTGACTGAAGATTCGAATGATTCTTGCTGAAACCGAAACTTTGGTCGGTCACTAATTATTGTATTAGGTTGTAGAGAAATTAATGCAGGATTTCATTAAATCACCTCTCTAGATAATAAACTGTTTATGTTTGACAGTTTTTTTTTATTGTATAGATGTTTTCATTTAGTCATCCTCTTCCTCACCAAACTGTTTTTTTACCTATGTAGTATGTCTCTCCTTGAATATAATCTAGTTTTTACTATGATGATAAAGTGTGATTTTTGCCTAATTTCGTTTTATAAGTTTAAACTCGGTCAGAATAGGGCCTAAAAGGCCAGAAACATTAGCGATGGCAGGGGTGATGGCAGTTTGGGTGAGTGCACTATTCAACAATGGTTTCATGGGAGATTTCAGCCTTGAAAATATAGAAGGATCCCATCTATTGATGAAGATGTGTTGACAGCTTTTGTTGAAGAAACCCTAAGAACTACTATTCAAGACCTAGAAGAGAATTTCTTAGTCTGAAAATCAACGGTAGAAAAAGCTCGACTATTTGGTATCTCATGCATTAACTGTGCCAAAAAAATTACTGTTATCTAAACATATATAAACCTTCTGTTGATAGAATAATCACTTGTGATAAAAATTGGATTCTCTATGATATTTATAAATGTTCTGTAGAATTACTCGACAAAGGAGAAGTACATTTTCCCAAGGATCTCTATATGTTTCTAAAGATAAAAATTAATTTCTAGGTTCTGCTATCTTAAATTAGACTAACAATAAATAATGGGCATCCTGGTTAGGATGTATGAATTATGTTTGATTACAATTGAGTAATGTAAATCCCCCCCTTTTATTCATTATTTGTATTTTAATCAAGAGTTCGTTTGTTTATTATAGGAAATTATTGCTTCAAAAACCAACTCTGGACATCCACCCAAGAAACAGAAACTCCTTAGTGAAAAGTGAAGGTAATTTAATGAAAAGTATGGTAGTATTTTGAAATTATTTATTTTGTGATGAATCAAAAAAAATATTTTAGTCTACAAGAAGTTTTTTGATTTTTTTTTTAAGAGACCTTTCAATATCATAAAATTGAGTCAGTTGACATCTTTACTTACTTAACGTGGCTCTACAACTCAGTTTTGAGTTGAAGCTTGAGCCAGATGAAGGTTTATTGAACGAAATCTGGAGGAAATTAAAAAGAAAAGAAATATGAAGGCTATATATTTTTTTTTAAACAACAAATGCTTTAATAATTAATCTATATTTATCAGATTCTGTTCTTTATATTGTTGTTTTTTATTTTTTTTTATTCTTATATCAATTATTATAATTATCTATTCTAGGTCATTTTCAGAGAATCAAACGAAAAAAATTGTTGATTAATGAATCTAATGTTTCACATGAGAATCATGATAAGAAGTCAGCACAAAATTTAAAAAATGATTTAAATGGTAACACTGGTTTTATCTTTTTTTTCGCATAAGATCTTTACGATTATTTTATAAACTTGAATTTTATTTTTATTACTTCACGATCTTGAAGGAAGGGTGCAGTGTGGTGTATCCTTTGCTCCAGAATTACAAGAATGTAACTATAACCCATCTCATGCAGCTTTAACTGCAGGATTGATCAAATCACCAAGTCCTGAGATCTTTTCTGAAGAAGGTACGATTCAATTTTAACTATTTCTGAAAGCTTATGTACAAGATACTTTTCTTTAATTATTAATGAATTTTAGTAACCATGCCCATGATAAGTATAATTTATTTTGGTGGTGCTACAATATATAGGATCAAACTATGATGGCGAAAGTGTGGATGGTATATTTATGTAGTAGAGGAACACAAAATGGTGCAGGTGGACATCTTGGCCATATTGATAGGCGGTCAAGTTTAGATTTCTAATTGCTATTAGATGAAAATGTTTAGCATTCTTTTTTTGTCTGATCATCTGTTTGAAATGTTCCCTCTTTCATTTCCCTACCACCTTTGTTAGGGAAAAAAAATTAGTCAAACAAATTTGGATCCTTCTGAATTTTTATGGTTAAAGTGTTAGGGTTTTTATAAATTAACATTAAAGTGTTAAACATAAAATCTTGATTAAAAAAATTTGTAATTATTTATTTGTAAAGCAATGGATCTAATAGTAAAACTTGCTAAATAAAACTATTTAAATATTTATTTATGACCAGTGAAATTGAGTTAATAAACAGTTTGGATAAAGCAACAATTACAATTGATTTTGTTATCCAATGCGCAATAATTGATTATTCACCGTTCACTTAAACGCTTGTAAATAAATATTCAATTAATCTATTGCTCCACAATATTTTCCAAGTAATCACAGTACGTTATTCTCTGAACTGAATTGAGTTGTTCACTAACACTAACTGAGTTAACTATTTACTGCACTGACTGATCTGTGTCTTGAAATGAAACTTACTGCCTCCAAATGTACTGAACTGAACTGAAAATTAGCTGTATTGCTTATACAATCTTCCAAAGGGCAATGATAGCCAGTGGAAGAATATTTTCAACATTTGGAGAATATATTTGAAACTTCATCTAAACATAATCTAGTCAATCAGCTAGGTAAGATAGAGTTTTTAAAAATAAACTTCCATTTTCATTATCTCCAGAAGGCATAAAAACTAACTTGTTCAATTTCCTATGCTAGTTACCGCATATGCACTTAATGTAACCATTGGAGCCATAGTTTCCAAGTCATGGAAGGAACAGAACACCGCATTGCTTGTGCCTCAAGAATGGTGATTATTATTATTATTATAATGGCTCTACAGCCCTTATAGGAACTTTACCTCTGATACAATCCTTGCCCACTCGTTTCTGTCAATGGCATGTCTTCTCCACCTAGGCACCCCTATCTGGCACAGGTCCGCCTCCACGTCCTCGAGGCACCTCAGCCGTGGTCTCCCTCGCATTCGTCTTCCTTCCAGCGGTTGATAGAGCAGACTTCTAGGAAGGCGATGTTCCGGCATTCTTTCCACATGGCCAAGCCATCGGATTCTCGCCATTTTGATGAAAACCACTATATCTGGTTCACCATAAATATTCATAAGTTCTTGGTTATTTCTAGACCCCCATTATCCTGCTTCGTTAATTGGTCCAAATATCATTCTGAGGACCTTCCTTTCCCAAACCTTGATCATTTTTTCGTGTTTTTGTGTCAGGACCCACGCTTCGCTGCCATACGTAACCACAGGTCTTACGATTGTCCTATACATTGTCAGTTTAGCTCTGCGCGAAAGATTTCGAAAGCGGAATACCCTCTGAAGTGCATGCAGACACCTACTACCAGCTGCCAGCCTTGCTTTTATTTCTTCCTTAATATTATTGTCTGTGGTTATAACTGACCCGAGGAATCTGAACTTGTCAACACTTTCAAAATTCTGACTGCAAACTGAGATGTAAGGGTTTCCTGCCTGTCCCTTCTAGAGCATCGCATGTATTAGGTCTTTTCTTGATTGACCTCAAGAATAAATTTACTAACAGTTGCCTTGAATTCTTGGAAAGCATCAGATAATGATGAAAGAGTTCTTCCTGTGATGACAACATCATCTGCGTAGGCCATATGCTGCGTCGTTCTGTTCATAATTGTTCCTTCAGGATTAGTCCGGATGGACCTCACTGGCATTTCCAGACCTAAATTAAATAGTGTTAGTGTAGTGCGTCACCCTGTCTGAGACCATTGGAAACACCAAATTCCCTGGAGTAGTTACCCTCAATCTTCACTCGACACTTTGTGTTAGATAGTGTAATTTTTGTAAGTTGGACAAGTTTCTGTGGCAACCCTAGATTTACCATACTTTTTAGCAGTTCTCTTCTATCCATTCTGTCATAGGCCTCCTTGAAATCCTCAAACAGATAGTGGAGATTGACGTTGAACTCATATGCTTTCTCCAGCATTATTCTCAGAGAGAAAATGTGGTCAATAGTAAATCTGCCAGGCCTAAAACCACTTTGGCACTCTCCAACTGCTCTTTCCACCCAAGTGAGCATTCTTTTGTTGATCTCTACAGTTAGAATTTTGTAGACAACGCTAAGGAGAGCTATACCCCTATAGTTTGTACATAATAATCTGTCACCTTTGTTGTGTAAGGGAGCAGTGCAGTACTCCATTCCTGGGGCATTTGTTCTTTCATCCAGATGTCATAAACTAATCTGTATATCTCATCAGTGGCTGCTTCTCCTTCAAACTTAAGTAGCTCTGCTGATACCTGGATCTACGCCTGAAGCCTTATTATTGTGAAGGGATTGTATTATTTCAGCAATCTCTTCTTTCTCCCGTGGGAGTTCTTCATCTACATGGTCTTATGATTGAACTTGATATGCTTCCAATCCTGATTCAGGATTCGCGTTTACTTGGGGGTTGAGGAGTTCCTGAAAATGCTCGGCCCATGTATCAAGGACATCTGTCCTGTCTCCAACCAGGTTTCCAGCCTTATCTTTACTGAGATTTATACGAGGTTTGTATACTAATTTGAAATCTCTAATTATAAAACTTTTTGGTCTCTTTAGTCATTAAGTTTTCTTGTATCTCATCCAACCTCTTTTCTTCCCAGCATCTCTTTCTCTTTCGGCACAGTGCTCTGGTTATTTTTCTTTTCTGAGCATACTCTTCTGCTGTTCTCCTCGTTCTTCGATTGAGCATCTTGCTTCATTCCTTTCTCGTAGAGCCTTTTCACATTCTTCGTCATACCATCTTTTCTTCTTCCACTAGAGCTATTTCCCAATACTGTCCCTGCAGCATTCTTCAGAGTCATCTTGATTTTGTTCCATTTACCATCAATCGTATCATCTTCTAATGTGTTTTCACGAAATTCCTTTGATACGGTTTCTTCAAAAATTCGGGCTAATTCTGGTGCCTTCAGTTTTTCAAGATTTATAGGTGGACTCTTGTGGGCTTTTTCATACTTTCATGTAGCTATTTTCCGTTTATGTTAAATCCTAACCAGAAATGGTCAGTCACAGTCGGCCCCTCTAAAACTGCGCATGTCAAGGATATTACTAGCATGTCTCTTATCGATGAGTGCATGGTCAATTTGGTTCCTGGTCTTTCCATCTGGTGATAACCATGTTTCCTTGTGAATATCTTTGTGGGCAAAATACGTGCTATCTTCATGTTTTGGATTATCGCGAAATCAACCAGTCTAATACCATTGTCATTACATTCATCATGCCTACTATGCCTCCCAATGGTTGGAATAAAAGCTTCTTCTTTCCCAAGTTTGGCATTAAAATTGCCTAAGATTATTTTTGCCTCATTGTTGGGGAATCTATTATATTTCCTTTCAAGAGCGCCGTAGAAAGCATCCTTTTCTTCTTCCTCTTTTTCTTCAGTCGGGGCATGTGCACTGATTAGAGAGACATTGCAGAACTTTCCTTTAAGTCTGATAGTGCATATCCTTTCGTTGATTGCTGCATAACTGATGAGAGCATGTAATAAGGAATTTTTAACTGCGAATCCCTTTCCACAGAGTATTTATTTTATTACCACTGTTAAATATAGTGTAATATTTCAGCTTGGTTAGTTCTGTGTCTTTCCATCTTATTTCTTGAAGAGCCACTATATCTACTCTATATCGGAGTAGTTCTTTTTATAGCTCTTTGGCAGCACCAGGCATTAGTAAACTCCTCACATTCCATGTCGCCAAATAATTTAGTCTGTTTCCCTGCCGATGTCTTCGCCGTTGATCAGTCCGATGTTCCGAGGCTTGTACGATTTCTTTGACGGATGATGTTTGACAGATGAGGGGAGTCGACCCTGCACCCAACCCCCAACCTGGAGGACCAGTGGCTAATTACGGCTCAAAGAGACAGGCGATGGGACCGCCACCTCCCTACGCCCAATGTTTATGCCACATAGCATTTGTAACATATTTATATTAAGCACAAATTACAGTTCAAATGAACCATGAGCCTTTACAGTGGTTATTATTATAAAAAATTAGAATATAACAATCATGAAGTGGATTTTTATCTTAATGAGTATGATTTCAAAATAAAATATATTGAGGGAACATGTAATTACGAAACTTATGCTTTAGAATGGAAATCAATGCAGTAAATGCAAGGGAAAATCTTGACTTGTCAATTACTTGATTTAGCTAAGCTTTTCATGTAATGTATTTATTATTAAATATATCTGTTTTATTTCAGATAGTAGAGGCAAATCAGAACCATACAGTCTAAAAGATGATATAATTTGTTCTCAAGATTCTTCTGGCAATATTTCCTTTGAGGATGAAGAACAGTTTTCAGTCCGAGCATATTGTGAAACTTCTAACCCAATAGAGTCCATAGGTAAAGGTTGTTTAAAGCTACTATTATCAACACATATTTTACTTCTTGAATTATTATCTGATTCAATGCAATAGATCTGGTGCATCAGTATTGAATAATCTAATTATAATGCTATCTCAATGTTGAATTTCATGTATTCCTTCTTGTAACCATATCAATACATACATTGCTCCATCTATACACTCTACTAATGCTTAATGCCAAGGGCGTACCCAGGATCAAAACTAGGGGGGGGGCAAGCTAAAAACTAGGGGGGGGAAAGCTATGGTCATTCAGGTTGTAACACCTTACCGCGGAAAAGGTGAATGAAACCAAAATAATGTATAATTATAGCAGTGCTTTATCAACTAAGTTATTACAATTACTTGCTTGAAAAAAGTGTATTCTATTATTGCTTCTAGTCTTAAAAGCCTAAAAAATTATTGCTCCCAGCCTTCCAGGGGGGGCAGCTGCCTCCCCCCCCCCTGCCCCCCGCTGGTTACGCCCATGCTTTTTTTTTTTTTTCCACTGGCACTATGCACCGCGACCTCTTGGGTCTATTGTGCGCCTGATTCTACCTGATTTCTAAAAGTCTATTTTTAGTGCATCAGTAAATTTTAGCAAACTTGTTGGGTTGACCAGTTCGTTAGTACTTGGGTCAGGTAAGTTTACCTCACCAAAGATGCTGAATCTTAGCCTAACAAGTCGTTCACACCAGCTTATAATGTGATAAGCTGTCTCATCCTCCTTGCCACAGAATCTGCAGATGGGTGAGTCTACGAGTTTAAGTCTGTGCATATGTTTGTTGAGTTTACAGTGTCCTGTATAGATCGCTGTAACTTTTTTGAGTGCTTTCCTGTCCAAGTTCAGTAGAATGTCACTTATTTTTCTGATTGAAAGACTGTAGCATATTTACCAAGTGAGATTGATATGCTCTTTGTGGGTTTATCCTCCCTCCAGATTCCCGCTCCAGATCCACTCTTGGTGAGCGAGCCATCCGTATAGCAGTTGATTCCTTTGTGTTTTTTGTGTGGTTTCAACTTATTTATTATTGTTTGATAGTTGGTATCCAGGATTTCATGAATTTGTAGGTCAGAATGCATGGACAGCACTTGATCTTTCTCGATTTTCCCGTATATTTCCCAATGGCCAACTCTAGAATTTTAGACGCCCATGCTTAATGCAGAAGTTGATGACCTCAAGGGTTTTACGCCTTAAAGCCTTAGCAAACAACAAACAACAAATGTTTAATTAATCTTCTCAATCTTCTGATCCTCAATTCTCATGAATTATTCTCCGAGTTTCTTTTACCGTCAATATTCTTATCCTATGTTTTGCAATATACTTCTAAATTACAATAACCCAAAACACTGGATTATTTATCTTTTCTGTATGAAAAATGCCTAGGAACCATAATTTATAATAATGGTATAACTGACTTTTATTTTTTATCCTTTTTTTTTCCAAATGTCTTTAATTCTTATAGACTAAAGTTTGAGGTGTTTATATTTAAAATTTAAAGCCTTTTTATTCTTTTTTTATTTGGTTAGTGTATCCTCCCAGTATTTTGAAAAATGATGTTTAATAATTTTTAAAAAAATTATTTATTGGTTCTTGCAGAGTTTATTCTTAAAATTTGTCTAAATATACCTCTTCAGTTTCATTTAACTGCAAAACGAAATGCATTCTATGAGTCAATTATTGAATGAAAAAGCCCCATTAGTCATAGAGACCAATATTGAGCAAAAACCAGTCTAGGCCAAAACTGAATGGTCTGTAGGTATACTTCTATCGATAAACATTCCGCTGTATTTTCATTTAATCCTCACAAATGTCAAATTTTGGTGAACGATTTAGGTTCATTACCGATTTCGTTCCGTTTCATTTTAAATCGAATACACAATATGACATTTTGGCCCATGATTTTCTTTTCATTCTAACCTTAAAATATGACACGTTTTTACTCAGAGTCACTCACCCACAATAAATTGTTAAAAATAATAAATTAGTAATAAGAAAAAATTAAGGATTAATTAACTAAGGAGAAGTCTTGGTGTCATGGCTGCAACTAACAGGTTGACTTGAAGTGGCTCTCTTGTTATTCCTTTACATCATCTGTATTAGTATTCACCTTGATGTGAGTCTTTGCAAAAAGCGGTTTTAGTTGCCAGTGAACGATTTCGTACTCTATGTGTGAGGTGAGTCAGAGCAGTTAATTGTTAGAGGTGATAGATACTGCTCGTAGGCTAGCTGAGTGATCACTACATGGCAAGCAACTGGCTTGCTTGTTTGCTACTGGCCTCAGGCTATCTTCACGCAGGACTGTCCCTTATCAGATAGACGCCCATAGTGTAGTGGACTGCGCGCTGGACAGTAACTTCTATTATCCAACTCACATTAAGTTCGAATCTGTAGAATTCTTTTCTTTTTTTTCTCATAAATAGAAATGTTTTATTTTTTCATTAAACTTATGTACGAGGATGAATCAAATATAAACGAGACTTTTCGCCCTTCAGGTACAATAGTGGAGGGAGAACGTTCCCGCTTTGTTTGTTGTTGGGTAGGTTTGTCAGGAGTAGGGGAAGCACGTGGGCTCGCCTCCTCGACCCTCTCAGTGTCCACCGTGACGATGTCGGAGCAAGAGGTACCTCCGTCAATTGCGCAATGTGTTGTAATCAAGTTTCTCGCCGCAGTAGGCATAAAGCCGGCCGAAATCTTGAGGAGATGGACTGCCCAGTTTGAGGAAGAGATACTGTCGCGAGCCAGAGTGTTTGCATGGCATAAACAGTTCATGGAGGGTCGTGATGGCCCTTTTCCATTTAATGGAACTTATTTATTTCATGGTAACTATATGAAGTTTTCAACAACTACATAGAGAATTATAAAATCAGACGACTTTAAGTATTATGCTTGTATTGCCGAATCATCACCAGTAAAAACTTTTATTTAATAATAAACAAATTTAATGTACTTTAAAGAGCAAATACAAACAAAAATAAGTTAATGAATGTGTGACTTTGAGAAATGGCATTTCACAATACACATCAGTTTCTAATCTAAGTAAGTTGGTAAGTGAAAGCTGTTTGTTGCGCGCATCACACCAGATTTTTTTTATTTAAACACACAAATGTATTAGTCTGGTTCAATGACACAGGCGGTTACTATTTGTTGTCTATTTATTATAAATACTTTGTTTATTCCAGGTCATGAAGAAAATTTTGATGTTTCGGATATTAAAGAAGAAATAATTAGTTCACAAGATTCTCTGGACATACCACTTAAAAATAATAAGTGCATTGACGAATCTGCTAAATTTAATGAACTTTTAGGTTCTACCAAAATACTACAAAAGGAAGGTAAAATTTAGTAATATCGTTAAGTCAATTTCATAATAAATAAGAAATGTTTTTGTTATAATTTTTTATGCTCATTGGTATGACTGTATGTACATATTATTAGTCTGGTTCCATGACACAGGTGGGCACTTTTTGTTCCCTATTTATATATAATAAATATTTTGTATTCCAGGTCATGAAGCCAATCTTGATGTCTCTGACGTTAAAGAAGAAATAATTTGTTCCCAAGATTCTCTGGATATACCACTTAAAAATATTAAGTGCATTGTTGAATCTCCTAAATTTAATGAACTTTTAGGTTCTACCAAAAGACTGCAAGAGGAAGGTAAAATTTAGCCATTTCTCCTAGTTAATTTCAAAATAAATAAGTAGTATTTACGTGATGATTTGTATGCTCATTGGTATGATTATATATATATATTTTTTTTTTCAAATCTAAATATACACATATGGATTATTGTTTATATTTATAGCCAAATGTTTTGTTTATTCCAGGTCTTGAAGGTGCTTCGGATGTCTCTGATATTAAGGAAGAAATAATTTGTTCCCAAGATTCTCTCTTGGACATCTCTATTAAAAATAACAAGTGTATTATTGAATCTGCTGAATATAATCAACTTTTAGGTTCAAGTAAAACGCTACAAGAGGAAGGTAAAATCTAATAATTTCTTTAAATAAATTGCATGATGAATATAATGTTGGTGCTATTGATTGCATGACATAAAGTTATTTTTAATGTGTTGCAATCTGAATATTCTGCAACTACATTTCCAAAAATCCAATTCCGTTGAGAGTTTTTTCAATATCAAGTATATAGCTGTTTACATTTTCCATCTGCCCTTTTTCTGTTTGTAAGACTCTTTAGTTGCTTATCTAATATATAAGTGTATCCTTCTTGCAGAAGGAAGACACTTTAGGCTTGAACATCTGATGACACACATACTTGTTCAGCACATTTAGACCTCACCTAACATTCTAAGACTACCGACATATTTCACCTTAAGACTTGTTTTTTTCTATATATGGCCATGTGCATTTAAACATCTCGGGTCTTTTGTTCTCCCAATTTAATGCCTGAATCTTAAAAGTTATTTTAAGGATATCTGTAAATTTTATTGAGTTTGTTGGGTGAAATCGATCACACCAACAGAAATATGATCAGCTGTGTCACTCCTTTCTACAGAATCTTATGTAGTTCTATTAGTCAACATCCATTATCATTCCCCCTCCTATATCTTCCAACTTTTCTATGATTTTCATTGTTTCCTTCCCTTGCATGTTTGTTTTTTTAATGTCCCTTTATGCTACTAAGGCTAATTGGACGATGCTACAGTGGGAGTCGTAAATTTTGCCTATTCAGGTGTAATTAGGATAGTAATCTTTAACGAGTACCTGACATCGTACAGATTCGGGATCTCCATTTTACGTCCTATCCGAGGGGTGGCATAGCCAAAGATTTTTTTACTTCCATTAAAAAATCCTAGGGCCACAGCGGGACCCGCAACCTTTAGTATAGTTGGTTGCCATGCTGACCACTACACCACAGGTGACCCCTCATACCCTTGCATTTAAATCTCCAATCAAAAGGAGTATCTTCCTGTCGTCAACATTTTCAGATTACTTGTCTCAAACTTTCGAAGAACGTATCTTTAAACCTTTTACATTCCAAGTTCCAATACATAGTTTCCATTTCCCACATAATTATCATAATCACTTTTAATAAAGTTTGTTTTTACAATATGTCACTTTCCATAACCTAACAACACTTCACAGGTTAGCACTGAGGGACTTTTCACTCATAGTTCTTTCTAATCTTTGATCATAATAAATCACTGGATATTTAACACAATTTGAATGAATACCTAATGTTTACTTTTAATTATTAAATTAATTAAAAAAATGCATGAGCCTGATTAACAGACAGTCTAAACATTGAATGTGTTATAAATGACTGGTTTTAAATTAAAACAGGTTCTAGTTAAATTGCATAATTTGAATTAAATGTATTTTAGATGAAGATGATAAGATATCAAAATGTGATGCACGTAAAGAAGAAATCAATTGTTCTCACAATTATAAGAAAAATGAAATATTTAAAGAATATTCAAGTCCTAAAATATTGCTGTTTAATGAAGGTAACATGTTTTTTTAGAGAGTTAACAAGTTTTATTTTAGAGATGAGCTTTTTATAAGAATAACAAACTTTTTATTTTTTAACTGTTTGTTTTTGTTGTGTTTGTTCAGCTATTGTGGACTGATTTTTATTTTAAGCAAGAGCTCTAAATATTTGAAAGTAATAAGTTATTTAACTGCCCTATTCTTTTTCTTTTCCTACTTTCTTTTATTTCTATCCACACTGGTGGACAAAATTAACGCGCCACTCTAATTTTTTGGGGAATTTCTAATTTATGCAAATTTTGACCTTGAAAAGTATTTTTGGTTGAAAAAATTAGCAATTTTAATACAAAATTTTATAAAACATAGATTATAAAAGGTACCAAAATGAATAAAGAATAAAGAAAAATATTGAAAATAAAAGTGACCAACTTGGAGAAAAAAAAATTAAATGAAAAAATACTTATCGATAACAGGTATTTCCACCTCTGGCACGAATCACATCTCTTAAACGCCTTTCCATTGATTCGAAGAGTTTTTAATTGAATCCTGAGGAAAATCGTCCCACTATTCAACAACTTTTTCCAGTTCAGTTCTTCAAGGGTGGTCGGGCATGAGTTGGGTTGTCGTACTCTTTGCTTAACTTGGTCCCAGACGTGTTCAATTGGATTCAAGTCAGAACTTCGGGGTGGCCACACCAAGCGCTGAATCCCTACCTCATTCAAGGAGTCGTCAACAATTCGTGCTCTATGGGGTCTGGCATTATCGTCCATTAGCAAGAATCCAACGCCGATGTAGGGTGCAAATGGCACTACATGTTCCTCGATTATGTCTTCTATGTACCACTGTGATATTAAAGACCTTCCCTGCGCAACAACCAATTCAGTACGAGAGTCAAAGGAAATGCCACCCCGGAACATCCGTGAACCACCATGAAATGCTACCTGGGGAACCTCACAGCATATGGCGCATACCTCTCTCCTTGGTGCCTCCATGTGTAGTTATGGCCATCTGAGGACCTGTGGCCTACTCTCACCTCATCTGTAAAGTTTACTTGTTCACTTGCAAACTGAAGCCTGTGTAAAGAGAGGTCCACTGGCAGGATGTCGAGCCCTAAGTTTATTTTCCTTAAGTCTTCTTCTTACAGTCCGGGTAGAAATGGAAACATTTCGGACTTCCCTTATGAGACTACTTATCTCGTTTCCAGTAATGCTCCGGTTTCATAAAGCTAGGTGTCGGATGTACCTATCTCTCTTTCTGCCTTACATCTAGGCCGGCCCTGCCCTTTTTCTTCTAGGGTGACGCCCTGTCTCCCTAAAGCGCTAAAGAATCCTGGTATTGACGAGTGATGTACACTCAGTTTCCTAGCGACTTTAAGCTGGTTATATCCCTCTTCTATCAATGTCACAGTCTCAACACAATGTCAACTCCTCAAGGCCTACACCGTCCAGCGTGGCCACGTCTTGCTCAGGACCTCCGGAAAAACATGAAATACACCACTCCCCGCTAGATTTAGACTGAGGTCATCACTACAACTATTAATCTAGGTCAAGGCCTATCTATTTACCCGAATTAGGTCAATGTCAACGCACTTTTAATGACCTAGATAACCTCCTCAAACACTCATAGACAACTACTTATATTTCAATTTGTTTTATTGACTTATTTTTCTTGACAGTTCACGGAAACATCAACTTATAGAAACAAAATTGTCACCAAATATTGCTTGTTAGATTTCTTGCAATAATTCTGAAAATTGTCATAATATTTTGTCTATTAATACAATACTTGGTGAAAAATAATTATAAATTTATCTGATTTATGAAAAACCATAAGAATTTAAATTGGTGCAATTACTTGACTCAAAATCCTTGTAAAAACTACTCGTAATTGGTGACACAAACTTGACATTGTATGTGATCTATTTTTGTTACATTGTTTCTTCAATGCTAGGCCTAAACAAAATGAATTTATTATATCGTCGGCTTAATTGTTAAACCATCTAACTCATTTTTTCCAAATTTTAGAGGAGGCACATAAAACCACTTTTTCAATTTCAATACTTCAGACATTATTTTTGTGCCATTTTTTTTTTCTTCAAGTATTTTAACACTTAACAAAAATTTTCGGATTAAGGTGCTTTTGAACTTTAATGCAAATCAAATCCACCAGGGCAAAAAAGTGATATTTTAGAGTTAGGTGTTTAACAGTTAGGCCAATATTATGAGTACTTCACTAATTTCTTTTCTTTTTTTTAATTTGTATTATTATCTTTACTATTTCCAGATTACAAAGATGATTCAGATTTTGAAAGAAGTAAAGACGACATAATTTATTCTCAGGATTCTGATATAAACATTACTCATATTGACAATAATATTTTTTCTAATGTATGTGAAAAGCCAAATATCCCTTTAAGTCCTACCAACTTTCTCATTGATGAAGGTGAGCTTAGGGATTGTTTTAGTTATTTTAACAATTTTTTTTCTCTTCCCTATAAATATTTTAATTTTTGGAAAATAGTATTTTTTTTTATATATATTAAGTTAGAGTATGTTTATTTAAAATATATATCATAATAAAGAGATATATTAAATGACATTAAGAATTAATGAAAAAGCTAGTTAACTAAGAATTTAACGATATCACTTAGTCGTCTCGATAAAAAATAATTAAATTTAAAAACAAATGTTTTGCACCATTTATTTTTAAAATTTAAATTTCATGAGGAATGAAGTTTACATTAAGGGACAAAAGGAGCTGTCCAATTGGCTCAATATGAATTTTTAATTAATCCTTCTTTTTTTTTTAAATGAAACTTTCAGCTTAGTTAACTGTATCTTATGGAGTTAGTGATTGTATTTAAATTATTTTATTAATTATAATATTTTGGAAAATTATATGTATTATTTATTGTTGAATTGAAAAATATTGCAATATTGTAAATTTAGAACCCTGGTGGCATCCTCCATAATCCTTCTCCAATCCAGTCTGTCCTCGGTCACACTTCCATCTCCAACTCCAAGTTTCTCCATTTCCATCTCCAATTTAATGTTACTATATTTAAATTTTGTTTTTAAATGCTTTTATTAATTATTCTCTGCAGGAAAACAAGGAGAAAATATTAATTTTGATGGTTCAGAAATTGATGACAGTTCTGAACAAGATCCATGCCTACCTTTTGCTTCATCTACTGATTCATTGGTATTTTTTATTTGATTGATTTTTCTAATTGTATTTGTGATGAAAACAAATTTTCTTTGTGGTCTTTTTCTTCTACTGATTCATTGGTATTTTTTATTTGATTGATTTTTCTAATTGTATTTGTGATGAAAACAAATTTTCTTTGTGGTCTTTTTCTATCTTATATTAGAGACTAGCTAAATCAAGCCACAATTGGATGATAATATTATTAATTATAAGGGAAATAAATAAAAGTATTCTAGCAAACAGTTTTATTGAGAAACCACATCATTCAATTTAATAGCCTATTTTGTGTTGCTGTGGAATAAAGGAACCAAAGTGTAACTGAAATGTTTTTTATAAAGCTAGTTAAAATACATCATTTTGGTTTGTCCATTTTCTGCATAAACATAAAGATCAGATAATTTACCATCTCTGAGACATGCAACATACAATTGCCCACTAGAGAAGCATTATTTTTTTAAATTTTAACTGCACACTTGTAAACATTGTCCTTGCACTTTACCTAT
Source organism: Aelia acuminata (assembly GCA_911387785.2). Taxonomy (NCBI): domain Eukaryota; kingdom Metazoa; phylum Arthropoda; class Insecta; order Hemiptera; family Pentatomidae; genus Aelia; species Aelia acuminata. The sequence continues at coordinate 33,426,138 of OU426980.1, forward strand.
AGTCGTAGCAAAAGCAATATTTACTGGGAATTGAATTTGTTTGGACTCGATAAAGTATGTTTTATAGTTTCTTAAACAGATAGTTATGCATGGCTTCTTTCCATAAAATGCATAGATGTAACAACTCATAAGAATCGGTTAACATTCACAAAGAAAACGTGTATAATCGTTATGTTTAGCTGTGGATTACTAAATTAATTATATCTGAATTAATAATGAAAGGGGCCAGTATAGCAGAGTTGCTAGAGCGCTGTAATAATAAAGTGAAGATCATGGGATTGAATCGAGCTTATGGTCCAAGTAGGGAAATAGACCATACCCCTTAATTAAGTTGCAATGTTCACTGAAAAAAGGACTTTAAAAAATAAATAAACTGAATTAATATCATTTAAATAATTATGTACCTATTGTTTTAAAATAATATGATAGTTCCTGTCTTATAAATTCCCAGTAAAGAATAAATGATAAGGAAAAAAAATAATAATAAGTCATATTAGTCAGTTTGCCATTTTTGGACAGTGCGGCCATTTTTTCTCTAGAAAAATAATTTGTAACTAGGAAGGCAATGATATACAGTTTGCAGGGGTGTAGGGGGAGGGAAATCTGGTTCATTTATATAAATGCAGTGCAGTTTTTATTAATTATTGATTACAAGGTTTTATTTAATATACTCGATAAATCTCCTGTACTCTTAGGCTAGGAAAGATTGTTGTAGTCTACTATATATTATTATTGTTTAGCCTTCCAAAATAAAGAATCACCTTGTATTTATCATCTAAGAATTGAATGGTTTTCACAACATTTTTACTATTTTTAGCTGCCAAAAACAGAAGCAAGGAGATATTCTAAAGATAATAAACAAAAATATAATGATTCAATTGGTTCTCCAGTTAGTTCTAATCACATTAGTCAAACAGAGCTAAATGAACCACATTCAGAGTTCCTCGTGAAAGCACCTAAGAAGTATGTTTACTCTTTTAAGTTAACTTATAATGTTATTGATATTTCCTTAAACTGCAATTTATAAATATTTTGATCTGCACAACTTTAATTTACCTGTTTTAAATTTAATATTTAAAATAGATATCTATCTTGCATTTTTTATAAAATGCATAATATAACTATAAATAGTATAGTAGACGTGAGAGATAGTCAACTGTTCTTCAATTACGATAGGTTAAATGATAGTCAGGATTTTCAATTTACAATGATTTTATTGTGGTAAGCCAACGTTTCGATCCAACTTGTGGATCTTCATCAGGGCTAAAAGAAAACAAATATATGAGTATCTATGCTAGAGGGTGACAATAAATGGATACATTACATAGAACTGATAATAATATAAAAGATGGTGTATACATGAATATTAAAATAAGTGGCAGGTTAACAAGATAAAATAGAATCTGATATTTACCCAATGAGTCCAGGTGGATACTAATACTAAAGGTAAAAATAAGGTGAGAGGTAGTGGTAGGGGGTTAGTTGCCGACTTCAAAGGTTTATGACGGGGAAATCCAACGCCTTCGAAGTGAAAGGCACATGACAACTGAGTGAACAAAAATTTTAAAAACTAACAAAATATTTGGTACTGTATACAAATGGGAGCGGGGTAGCCCACTGGTAAGGCAGTGGACTTATTAAGGTGGCTTAAGGTCCTGAGTTCGAATCTGACATGGCTTATGATATCTTTATTATTCGCCACAGTTCGTCTCGTGGGCCGAGAGACCCTCCTGAGGCAAACCCAGCCTCTATAAATTGAATTAAATTAATTGAAAAATTAAGGGGGAAAAACCTGGCGGTTGAGCGTGATCACGGTCAAATCACCTCCTTCCACGACCGCTGACCAAGAAACAGTACTCTTCCTTACCTAGTACTGAACCCATGACCCTTTATGGGTTGTAGTGGTACAGGTATACAAATAGTTAAGTCTGGACTCAATAATAACATAAAAATGAGATAATACATAATGTAACATTGCATAAAAAATTGGAAAATATACAGAAAGAAGTATACAATACAAAAAGATAATCATAGTATAAGAGGTACAGAGATAATTGCAGGTACCTATGAAATCAAAACTAGGATTTGAGGATGCAGAAGATGTTAAAATAAGTGGATGAAATTATCTCTTTATCTGTTTTATGATTTACAGGGTTATTATCATAAATAAAATTATCATTGTAAACTGAAAATCCTGACTATCATTTAACCTATTATAAATATTATGTAAAATGGAGTAATTTTGAGGTTATTAGGGAAATATCTATTTTGAATTATAAATGAAACTAAATGGGGTAAAGATATTAATTGATTTACTAAATAAATAAAATACTTATTAAATTAAATTTACTAAGGTATTTAATAAATACCTTTTTACTTCTTGATTTTTATTATAATGAGGAGATATGAGGATGAATGATATTCAGGATTTTCACTCAAATTTTCTTCATTTAGAGAGCCTAAGTTTTGATTCAAACATGTGGATCTCCTTCTATATTATTACCTTTATTGTTATATAACTTCTCTTTTTCACTTTTTTTTAGTACATTGTTACCTTGTGTATACTCTCACTTTTATCTTATAATTGAGTCCAGATGTAACATTTCATATACTATACCATTTATATTGTTAGGTTTTATAAATTCCTACTTTTTTTTTTTTTTTTTGGGACTTCAAGGCTTCCACTGAAGCCCTATACTGCCCATAATAACACCCATGGCACTGGGTGATACTTCTCCTACGAAAGAAAAGCACCACAAAAGGCATGGGAGTACGGCGCTTTACCGCACAGCCACACCGGGCCCCAATTCCTACTTTTGAACTTTTATTTTATACTTAGTCATCATGTAAGCCTCTCACTTAAAAGCTTTGGGTTTCCCCAAAATAAACCTTTTGAAGTCAGTAAACTAACTCCTACCACCTCTTGCCTTATAATGTTTTCCTCAGTCTCTTACTCTGGACTCAAAAAGGTAAATATCAGATTTTATTTATTTTATCATGTTAATCAGCTAATTATTTCAGTATTCATATAACTATTTTTTTACTATATTTTACATAATTATTAGATTTCATGAGCACCTATGTCATGTAAACATACCATCACTTGGGTTTTGTTTACATTATTTTGTTTCTTCTTATTGTTACTATCTGTAATTAACGTCATCTTCTAGCAAATATACTATACATGTTACCTATATATTTGTCTTCACTTTAGCCCTGACTTAGATCCACATGTTTGGATCAAAACCTAGGCTCTCCAAATAAAGAAAATTTGACTGAAAATCGCGATTATCAATCATCCTAATCTTAAAGAAAACAGTTGACCACTACACACCTATTTTATTATAATTCTTTTTTAGTAATATTGTTTTTTAAATAGATAAAGTAATTATAAGGTTTTCATCTTATAAAATTTAAGGAAAATATAAAAAAAATTTCCAGGGGAACTTTGTTGCAAAGAGCTTACCATGTTATATCTGATTTTAAGAAAGAAGCAAATTTGTTATCTTATGAAATACAGGTTGGTTTGAGAGCATCGAAAGGATTGTTTGTTTCTGAGCCATTGATTATTAAGAATATTTACTTTGAGCAAAAAAATTATATCATCTCTTGTATACCTCAAAATATTGAAGGTAATAAATTTTGAAAACAATTTTTCTTTAAATTCTTGGATAATTATAATTAATTATTTTATCATAAAGACAGTTGCCATATGTACCAGTGACGTTTATCACCATGATTGATGGTATAGCCGTCCCTGAGCCTGGGCTTCCTCTAACAGCCTCCACCAGTTTGTGTGATCCAGTGCTGCATTTCATCAATTCTGTATGCTAGTACTCTTGCTTCCACTGTATCCGGCCTTCCCACTCTTTTCTTGCCATGCAACTCCTCAGTCAGGACCTTATTGGGGATCGGGAAGCTGCTGCCCATGCTTCATACGCACTCAGGCCATTGGAGTCTTCTTTGCTTAATAAACTTTACTATATATATATATATATATATATATATATATATATATATATATAGTAAAGTTTATTAAGCAAAGAAGACTATATATATATATATATATATATATATATATAAACCTACATACATACTTGAGAGCTCTACATTTTTCTTCCTTCTCCAGACATTTTGCTCTCTAACTGGACCAAATATTTTTTTTAATATTGCCCTTACAAAAGTCATAAGCCTTGTCTCATCCATTTTCTATTCCTTATCAGAACGGTATAAAGCTACTGGGTGCACTAATGACTGTACAGGCTTATCTTGGTTCTGTTAGAAAGGAATCTGCTCCTAAGCAGCATCAACTGGCAGCTGCGATCCTTCTACGGATCTGGAAGTATTTTTTCGGGATTTCACTTCAATTCCTAAGTATGTAAAACTACTCACCCTCTCAGTCTTGTAAGTCTAAATCCCAATCCCTGCTGCGCATCCTCCAACTCTTATTTATTTTATCTTTTTTCATTGACAACTAGTCCAAGCTTTTTGTAGCATCCTCCAAGGCCAGGAATGAATCTTCTAAAGCATTTTTTGATCTTGCTCATCAGGTTACCCCCTAGTTGGACTGTGCTTTTAAATTTAGTAGCCCGGAGTTGTATGCCTGATTTTTCACTGCTTTCTGCACAACACAATTGAAGGGTAGGTAGGCAAGGAGATGCCCTTGTCTTACGCCACTGTTTATGTTAAAAGGGTCTAATATTAAAAAATTAACTTCATACTCCAAGCCCAACATGGTCATCCTCACTAAGCATATGTGCTTTTTAGGTATGTTGATTTCCTCTAGTAATTAACATAAAACTAGTATATTTCCAATCTTGTGACACTTTCATGTGCAGCTTTAAAGTATACAGAGCGATAGGCAAAATTTAGGGGACTTCCACTGTAGCAACGTATGACTAGCCATCATATCATAAAGTAACATTTAATAAATAGATAAACGAACAAACAAACATTGGATTAAAGAAGCTTTCGCTTGTTCTTTTTTGCTTGGTTTTTAATAATGTGTTATTTTGTTTTTCTATATAAATTTCTGAGTCTTCCTTGTGGTCACTTCAGCCAAAATCACCGGTGACAAAATTGTAGGTGATATTCGAGACAGGTGTCTGTATTTTCTCAGACAACATTCCTCTTGAATTTCCTCGATCCAAAATTTTTTGTTCTTTAGTCTTCTCAAGTATTGTTTTTAAAGTAAAGATCCTTCCTCATCCTTGCGAGAGGCGACTCTCGAAATTTGTTATGGGATTAGAAATGGATGTCCATTGATCATCTATATTCTCACTTTTACCTCCAATTCTCTTATGAGCTTAGCTTTAAAATTATTCCATTACTTTACATTCTTGGGTTCCATTTAACTTGACTAAATCGAACTTCCGCAGTTTGGACTGAGCATTAGACAACCAAACAGAAATACTTATCTGTGTTCTGGTTGCACTGAGGTAGTGGTCAGAACTAACATTTGCTCCTCTGAACTTCCTTACTCTAATAAGGTGAGACCTAAGACGAACTAATCAATATGTGGTCTATTTGGCTCCACACTGCTCCATTTGGTGACCTCCTTATGGCTTTATAAATCTTCTTAATAACCGGAAACATGGTGCTTCCTATAATCTGTCCATGAGAATTTACGAAATTGATAAGTCTCAGACCATTTGGTTTTATTCCTTTTAGACAGTCCTAAAAATCTTAGATGTTCCGTGATGAATTTGATTTAGAGGGAGTGGGAGATTAGCATGCTGCCCAATCAGGTGTTGTGGCATGCCTACTCAGTGCCTATTAGTGCAATCATCTGATGCGGCTACTTGTGGAAAGTGATCCTATGGTATTTACTGTACGCACCTGCGGATGTTTTCCTCAATAAAATTTATTAAATAAAACTTTTTATGATTTTGTTTTTGGTATTAGATTTTTTCTGAGGTACTGAAAAATCTTTTGAAAATCTCCTCTATTGCTGCAGGTTAAAGTTAATTTGAGTTCCTCCTGGCTCTTTTATTATCTTTTCAGAATGTTTTGTTTAAGATCTGGTATACTTATTCATTTTTATTTAAAATTGTTTTATAAATTATTTTATTTAAGTTAATTTATATATTCTATCATATTTATAGTTTCAGAAATAAATAATCAGTACCATACTAAAGAAAGTATTTATTTGGTTATTTCAAATCTATCCATGGATATGAGAATCAACAGTGTGATAGTCATCCATTTCCCATTGTAAGTATACCCTCCATTACCCCTTAATAAGTCATTTTAATAATTTAATAAGGCATTTATTTTATGCAAAAGAAAAATTTATGTTGTTGGGCACCATGCATTCTGCTTTCACTTGTACTTGGTGATCGGGTGACACTTGACAATTTTCGCACCTAATACACTCTGGTCTCATAGTGATCTTTCAATTATTATTGCTAAAAATTAACTTATAATAACAAAGAAGGAAAAATTGTTCTCTTCACTGTTGCAAAATGAAAATTAAACTGTTATTTTCTTCTAAATTTGGTTGGAAACTTAAACTGATATTAGCCGAAGAATTGAGGTATTTGAATTTTTAAGGAGTAAAGTATAAACATTGTTGTTGTCTAAGCAATGTTGATACATGACTCATTTATAAGTAATAAGTTCAATTATTTAATATAAGTTATAACTTAATTTTATAAATAATAAAAATATTCTTTAATTTGCGAATTTCTAAAATTGGTCTTCAACCCTTTAATGGCTCCGAATGATATATTTCTCGGATAAAAAGACGGTCTCCACAAGTGAATGGCGAGATTACTCTTGGTGGGCTGCCGGTCCCCAGTAGTGGAAGACAGTACATCTCGCAACCGGTTTTTCACTTATTTAACGTCCCCAGCTTCACACAAGATAACTTCTGTCATGACTGAGGCACATCCTAGATATATAAATCCTCGGAGACTTAATAAGTACATCTCGGGGCCGCTAGGTTGCAGGGGTATCTCTATTGGGGAAATAATTGTTCAACCATTTATTTCATTAGTATTTCACTAGTTTTGGTGTTGCTTTCGTCATGTAGCGAAAGTTGTTTACTGAGCAGTAATAAAATTATTATAATCTCGTTCATTATTACCTTCATAAATCACGGAATCTTTCATTACAATTGATAATTTTGCATTTTGATTTATTAAAATAATAATAAAGGTATTATAGAATCATAAAAAGTAAATAAAACTAATAAGAAATAGTCGGAAAAGGTAATGATGAGGTAATGCTGGCCTACACGCCTTAGCTTGGGGAGGGTAAAAGCCGGCCGACTCCACCTAGCTTCTCAGTGCAACTTTCGTCCAGAGTCCTTAGCTGCTAAAGGGTTAAATGCAATAATTTATAGCTTTATTGTTCATAATAGGTACTAAGTCTTAGGAATTAAATGAGGAAATTAAAATAACCTCTCCATTTTTTGTTATAAAAAATCTTACATTGAATTGAAAATTCTTAATTTGAAACGAAAATTCTGAATCTGTATTGGAAAAATAGAAATTTGGTTTGGAAAGTTCTAATTTGATTTGGATGTAAATTAATAATATAGAAAAATATATTACCATCAGAGAAGATGGCGTCTGTACAATGAGAAAAGTTTTTAGCATTCATCCTGATTAGCAGTCATCTCTTCTACTTTTTTTCTCCTTGACACGACTAACAGGCTTTAATATTCTATTAATAGGATTTTGTTAAAACCTTAAAGTAAAAAAATAAGAAATAAAACTTTCATACACTGAGGGGGAAATATTTTCGGTATTATATAAATTAGCTTTGTCTTTAGAAAGGCCATTTTCATCTATAAAATTTGTTTTAAATTATTATTGATAAAACCTTGGCAATAAAGACCTTGAAAATTGTTTTCAAGGTTCAATGTTGAAATTAAATTTTGTGTTAATAAATGGTTAAGGATTTATGCTTTTAAACTGTTAAATGTTATGTTTGGTACTTGGTTATTTTTTTCACAAACTTCATTGTGTTAAAAAAATTAAATTGTCAGTTATATTGATATACTCAAAATTCTTTTTTTATTCAGCTCAAAGAAATATTTTTAACATATTTAAGATATTTGCCATGTTAAATTCATATATAAATTATTATTCTGTTTTATATAGCTATTTAGATTTACTGTCATTTTCTATAAATGTATAATAAGCATGTTACTTTTTTCATGAAAGCCAATAAAGTAAATGGTGTATAAAGCTCTCAAATAAAAACTTTATTAATGAGTTAGTTTGAAAAGAAAAGTTGGGAAAATAACTTTTTTGAATTAGCATTTATCAATAAAATTAAAAGATATAAAAAAAAACCATGCATCTACGCATATCAGCAAAAGTTGAAGTTTGCTTTTAATTATATGAGTCAACTGTTTCATTCTATCCGTGGAATATTTCAATTATTGTCTTGGGAATAATAAAGGTATAATTTTAGGCTTGTTTTATATTATTAATTATGTTTGATTACCTTTGTAGGGTAGCTTTGCTTGGATTACCTGTGATGAGGGTTATACTATTTGCTGAAAACAGGATCCAAGTAATTTCTTCCAGTAGAGTTACAGGTAATTCTTTATATGTATGAAGAAGTAAGTTATTCATTATATTCTTAATTTAATTAAGAGCAAATGTCCAAAACGACTTTAATAAATAAATGAATATTTTTCTGAACTATAAATATTTATATATTAAATGTTTATAGTAAAAAATGGTGGAAAATTATGATTGATACCTTTTTAATTTTGATCAATTTTCAGTCAGTGAAGTGTTATCTCATCATCATCATTAGGGTCAATGTGCTATTGTTTACTGCTTTATAAAGGACTGTCCAACACTACCAATTTTCCATCACAAACCCTCTATTATTTCAATTGTCCTCTTTTTTTTTTAAATATTTTTAGGGTGTATTTTAAGTTATTTCCTCACTGTCCATTCCTGTTTCCATTTATTTTTACCCAGTATATCTTGCTTGCTTTCGTGCCTGATTATCTATTGCACCCTCAACGCAAGAGTGGGATCTTTTATTTATTCACTTTTTGAGTTGTCCCGCTTATTTTCTATAACTATACTATAGTGCTGTATATTCCTGCAGTATCCCAATAATTCTAATTGTGATATTAACTGGATGGCAAGCAGTAGTTTCTTTGTGGTATTGACAGAGTGTAGACTTTGTACTTTGCACCCTCAATGCAAGAGTGGGACATCTAAAATAATAAATTTTTGGAAACTGAAGAAAACAGTTTTAAAATATCTTTGATTCTCAAAAAATGTTGTTTCATAGATAAAAATCAACCAAAAGTATTCCATAGTATTCCATATTAGAGACTTCCTGAAGATCAAACAACACACAGTTGTATTTCTCGATAAATCAGAGGTTTTTCAAAAATTATTTCCACATCCTCCTGATTGAACACAGATTCTGTACTTTCAGAATAACTTCTACATACAGTCCTGCAAATGAAGTTGAATTTTATTTAGGGATTGCAAGGTTGCAAAATTTACTCTGATTTATTAAAAAATGTAGAATGGAATTTTGTTACTGGAAAATTTCTTATATGGAACTAAGTTATCAATATCCAAAATTTATGGATCAATTTTACAGTTTAAAAGCAATTAAAAATAACATGTAAAAATATACATGAAAGTTCTTTGTTTAAGAGTTACTTCACATTTTACCTACTTTCATTATATTACATTATAAAGCCGCTTATAGTTCCTGATAATATTTAGCCATAACAAACTGATTGCATCATATGAGAGAATATTAAACTCCTTTTTCGATGATTTAATATTGATTAATATTAATCACAAGTGGCCGTACCTTCAACTCAAGTACCTCTTCTGAAGTTCGTGTTGTATTTAGATTAGACTAACACTGTTACGGACAGGCTGGGTGGTTCGCATAGTGCAAAAGAACCTTAAAAAGAAGCTGGATGAGAGACCTCATCTCCTGAATTAATGGGAAGCTGTTTAAGTCCAGTATCAAGTGCAAACAGGTAGGGTAACTGCACCAATTACTGACACTTTAAGGAAAATTTCATGATTTTTCATCAATTTCTCCATTATTCGTTGACCGATCTTAAAATTCAAAGTTCTTCTGTTAGACCAATATCTCTTGTTTTCATTTCGGTCATCAAATAATTAAAAATGTTGAATTAATCTATTCATTTACTTAAAATTCGGATGGATGTTTTTTCTCCTATTACTGACATGCATGCACACTTGTGTCAGTAATTGGGTAAAGGCACGTTTTTGGATACCCATATCCTGACAACCCCAAAATACATATTATTATTGGAAATTCACATTAGAAAAAAGTATTTTTATTATCTAACATCATTATTAGAGTGCTACAAACATAATTCAGGAGGAAAAACGAAGAAGAAATGGTTATAGCAGCCAAAATAGCTACTCACCTCCTTAGCAAAAACCTTAACGATTTGGCAGCTGAAGGTATGGTGAGCTTAAAGCTTCATTCCCGCACCCCTTATTAGTCCATTCTGACTCGATTTTGGTGGAAATCTTTGGCAGATTAATGTCGCTTTGATTGACCAAAATTTCAATTTGCTAGGTGGCCTCAAATGCTTGTTTTTCAAGGAAGAAGGAGTAGAGTGTCAGCAATTGGTGCATTTACCCTATCTTTTCAAATTCGTGTCTTATTTAGAGTAGCCGAACAGCCTGTTCGAGGGTGTGGTTCGCACAGTGTGAAGGAACCTTTAGAGAATGTGCGAGCACAAAAATACCAGTCATTGGTTTCAAATGATGATAATTTAAAGATTCCTAACGTATACGTTACAATAATATAAATTCCTAGCTGTATATACCGGTTTCACCTGGAGAATTTCATTTTTTAAATCTATAAACTGAGACTTTTATGGACTCAAACGGTCGATTTTGTAAAAACCAATGTAAAGCGAAATCAAAACGATTATTATAACAATAAAGAATATACCCAGAGATCGGCTGAAGTTATGCAATTTTAATATGGACAGGTGTTCGGACCTGGTCTGAAAGAACCACTGAGTGAAATTTGGAGAATTTAGGACAAACAGTATGGATTTCTATAAAGAACAAACAGAATTTCATCTTTATATACATAGATTATAGCTGTATATCACGGTTTCACACGGGGAATTCCATTTTTCTAAAGAAACGGTCAATTTAGTAAAAAAAAAAAAAAAAACATTGTAAAGTGAGATCATTATGATTTTTATAACAATAAAGATTATCAGCTGAAGACAGGTGTTCGCACCTGGTCTGAAAGAACTACTGAACGAAATTTGGAGAATAAAGAATATCAGCTGAAGTTATGCAATTTTAATATGGACAGGTGTTCGGACCTGGTCTGAAAGAACCTCTGAGCGAAATTTGGAGAATAAAGAATATCAGCTGAAGATCGGCTGAAGTTATGCAATTTTAATATGGACAGGTGTTCGCACCTAGTATCAAAGAACCACTGAGCGAAATTTGGAGAATTTAGGGGTCTTTTCTACTTTACTCCCCCTATGATTACTTTCTATATCTGTTACTTTTTAATTAACCATACATAAAAAAACACATGTATATTTAAATTATTTTATTAATAACCAAATACAAATTACACTTGTCAAATGAATTAAATAGTATAAAATTCATTGATTTTTTTTTTTTTTTTTTAACAAAACCTTGAATAAATCCTCTCCTTCTCCATACAAATTAACATAATTTATAACGACGACATTTATAATTATAACACCGCCAACGAAATCCTCTTTTTTCACTAAAAAGAAGCTTCATGTCGTGGTTGTTCTGATACTTCCTAGTTGTATGTATTATATATTGTATGTATTATAACATTTGCCATGCTTTCTTATTATCATTTCCGAGGTATGAATACAATTCAAATCCGTTCATTATTAACTTTTAAACAATAAATGAGAAATATATGCACTTAACCTTTTAACTTTTTTACAATGAATTCATATTTATTGATCATGTGTTATAATGTGAAAGAAACCTCCAAGGTAACTGTTCCATACAAGTAATCATAGGGGGATTAAAGTAGAAAAGTCCCGAATTTAGGACAAACGGTATGGATTTCTATAAAGAACAAATAAACAAACAAACAAATAGAATTTCAACTTTATTTATATAGATTATTAATTTAATTATTATAATTTTATTTTTATTATTATAAAATTATAATTTAATATTAATAATGATTTGCAGTCTTCCGATTACATTCAACAATTGGGTAATGCAGTTTCCCTATTGTAATTTTCAAAAGTTTCAATACTAGCAGCCAATTATATAATGTATATGTATATATATATATATATATATATATATATATATATATATATATATATATATAATATATATATATATATATATATATATATAAATATATATAAATAATTTGATATTATTTAAACTTAGTTTAGTTTATTGTATAGATGTATTATAATTTTTTTCAGGCTCTATAGATATAAGCTTACCAAATTTAATCATTGGGCCAGGAAACCAAAAAATTATGCGTGTAATAAAGAAAAAAAACTCAAAAACAGTCATGGATTTTATAATTGCCCAATCATTTGGAAAACTCTGTTCATTAGAGCTTAAATTGTTGCATATATCCAAGCAAAGGTATGCATTTTTCAATGTTTTCAGTTTAAAATAATTCATCTGCATAAAATGGTTTGTTCACCCTTTTTTAATATTTTTTTAATTATTAGCAGTATTAGTAAAAAATTCACTATTTTTTTTTTAATTTTTAGTATAATTCTTTAAAAATAAATTGTTTTGCAATTTCTGACATTGTTGCGGAAATAGTAGTATTTCCGCTTATTTTTGAAATTATATTTCTGTTTAAGGATTACTACTCATACGGCTGTTGAACTTTTGACTGTTGACTCAGAGAATCAATTTTGCTTAGTAAAAGATTCTGAATGTAAGGATGGCTTTGTTGGTCTTTGTTTATATAGATATATTTAACCTTTTAACCGTTTGTTTATATTTATCATCATTATTTTCAGCTATTTTGCTTAAAGATATAAATTTAGAAGTGAATAACTCCTATATATTCTTTGGATTCACATTAATGTGTTCTAGAGTAAAAAAGTGAGCATATTTCAAATATATTGGTTTTTAAATGCCGTTATGTTTGTAAATTATAATAATGATAATGCTTCTATTTTCAGTGAAGTAAGAAGTGCAGCAGAGTACTATTCTTCATTAAAGTATACTAATAATTATATTTATATTGTTGAACCCTGCATCGATTCTTGGAAAATAAATCATTTATCGAAAATACCTGCTAATACAAGCCATTATACATCGCTAAGTTCTATGTGTTGCAGAGTATGACCTATTAATTTTATATTTATCAATCCCAATCTTAGTAATAGGTGTAATTAAAAACATTTAGACTATTGGCTTACTTAACTTTTTTTTTTCTAATATCCTTAATTATCATGTGATATGTGCACTGGATATCATTTTTCATGACTTTCTCTTGAACCGTGCTGATAGTTGTTGCAAAAGTGAGCTGTTTAAAACAACCGTGGTCATTTTATAGTTGATGTGCACAAGTGTTCATTAAAACTGAAATTATGGTTTCAGCAACAGGGGCATGTAATATGGGTTGTGAGGTTTTTTTTTTTTTTTTTTTTTTTATTTGGAACTTAAGAGATGTCTCAGTCACCTTGAGAAATGGTAAAAGGAAATGATAACTAATCATTGATCGCACTGTTATGAAAATATTTGTTCTACTTTTATTATAGGTTGCAATTTTAGCAGCTGAATCAACTAGATGTAGTTATTTTATGATCATGGTCTCACCTAAACTGACATTTGGTTTCCTGCTCCTGTTCGATCTTCTGCAGAAATTTCAAAATCATCTTATACTGATTTTTATTACTGTTTTACAGATTTTGAATAATATCCTGGTTCAATTCTTACTCAAAAATCTTATTTAATGATAAAAATGCTTCTTTGAGATAAAATTAAATGTATTCGTCCATCTATGGCTTTACAACGTATGAAGAGTTGAGGCCACCCGTAGTTATGACCACTATTCTTCTTTATGTGCCGCTGCCCTCCAGTTGTGGATAATCTGTTATGTTTTAACACTGGGTGATGAAGATTGGTTTTATTAGAAAGCCATGTTTATATAAAGTTTCAGTAGGATCTATTTCAATCGTTTGTGGTCATTCAAACGTCAATCGTCGGAAAAATCCTTATTAATTGAGTCATTATATTTAATCAATCTAACTGTTGTCCCTATATCTATCAAAACTAAAGTATTGTAAGCAATTTTGTCATAAAGCTGTTAAGTTGAAGTTATTCAGTCTAACCTCTATTAAACGAAACAGTTGGGAACTGGGCCATTTCCTGTTGAATAGATGTTTCTGTTAAAAGGATGTTTATTAAAAAAAATAAAAAGGTTTATTAAAAAGAAGGTGTTTCTTCCTTAACAAGAGGAAAGAAAACATTTGGGGAAATACCAGAAACGGTAACAATTCATGTAGAAAAATCAAGCCATGGATTGAAACAACAGAGCATGATAATCCCAGGATTGGCAGATCTAGAAAAATAGTTTTTTCTGGTATTAAGAGGGGCTTTGCCCATTTATTTATAAAAAAACTTTTCTTTTCCATTGATTGAATTCCTGGGCTTGGGAGGTGAATTATTTCCCTGAGAAAACCTGGACTTAACTAAATTTTCCGCTTAACCAAGGTTTCCTTTATGAAGAGGTTCCACTTAAAAGAGGGTATACTGTTATGAATTATTTCCATGAGAAAAATAGGACTTAACAAATTTTTCTGCTTAATCGAGGTTTCCGTTATGAAGAGGTTATGCTGTATAAGATATCCAGAGTACATAGTAAAGTAAATTTATAATAACTTCAACTTTTAATACTCCAATGTACATATACCTATATAATCTATTTCTTGTGTTTTTCATCTGAGTTTTTAATTAATGTTTTTAAATCATCCTATTTAAACATTAATTTTATTTCTTTAACTGAAACACAATCTTTTAATATAGTCATAAGTGATTGAAATAATTTTTGAAACTTATCAGGTATTTGGGTATTTGTAATATAATAATAGCAATTATTCATATTTCAATGTTTTTAAAATTACTAATAGTTATGTTCATATTGTTTTAGAATCATGAGAGGTTTGAGTTACGTCTTAAAGAGTGTAATGTTCGCGAGAATAAAATTTTAGTTAGGGATGAATCTTTATCTGAATTTACAGAACTCCATTTTGATGAGCAATGTTTAGAGCATAAAATAAAACTTATTTCTCTTTCCATGCCTGTTGTTCTTAGTGGAATATACTTTTTAAATGGTATGAATTTCATCTATATTTTTCCCCGATATGATCAATATATCAAACTTAGTTGTATTGAACGTTATTTAAGGTGTAATGTTCAATATTTTAGAAAATAACTACATCACAATTATTTTATATATATATATATATATATATATATATACATATATATATATATATATATATATATATATATATATATTTAATTATTTTCTTGGGGCTAACAACATTTTATAATATTTCAATAATTTTAATTACACAATACACTGTGGCAAACCATGGTTCGACTACTGGCCGAGGCCAATCTTTTTTCTTTAAAAATAAAATATTTAAAATTATTGAAAGTTACTGGCTAGGAAAAAAAACACCATAATAATTACGGTTTGAAACTGATGTGTGCGAGAGCTAACTAGGGCTCGTGGGGACAGGTTGGGGCAATGGTAGTCAAGGGGGGGGATAGGCCGTGATTTCGCTCCATTTTAATTTTTCAATATTTCGATTTAATTAGCTATTTTTACTCATTCGATTTAATTAGGAATTTTTAGATTTTGCCTCATAGTCTCTTCCCGTCCAATGTGTAAGCTTTTTAGGTATGATATTTGAAGTCCAAAAACAGGAGTAAGGGGGCGGGTGAGGCCCGGTTACACAAATTTTTTAAATATTGGACTTCAACTTATGAACAAATAGTTTTAATAACAAATAGTCAATAACAGTTGTTAGCTTCTATTTTTATAGTATAGCTTCTAAATTTTAAAGAGACCTCTAACGTAAGCAGAGATCTATCCCCCATATCTATAGATCTCGTCCATAGAGTTGTATTTTTGTAGATGCCCCATTCTTTCATCGAGTGTGCGATATAATTAACTTATACATTTTAAATGTGGTTACCTACAAGAAAATAATTAAATTAATATATAAATACTAAAAATAGTCTAAATGTCAATGGATGAGATCTCCATGGCATAGTGGTAGCAGAGATGATTATTATCATTACTTGGAGATCAGGGTTTGACTTATCTAGTCCAATCTTTACTCTTCAAAAATAAAATATTTGAAATTATTATATATATATATATATATATATATATATATATATATATAAGACAGGATTAAGAAGTTATTTAATTTAATGTTTCTTTTTCCCTAATCAAAACATGTGTTGATCGATAAGAATTATTATTCATAAGGTTTTATCATTGTTATAAATAAGTGTTGATGTATTTATTAATAAAACCAGTTTATTTCATTCTTTATTTGTTTCCTCTCAACTTGTCTAGGATATTTATTTGTTCTGAACAAACCAAAGACTAACTGGTGCCGAAACCCGGAAATCAAGTGATCAGAAGAAACTGAAAAGTGTAACATGCCAGAAGAATCTGCAGTATTAAAGATACCTACAGTGCCTAAAGATACATCGGCAGAGACACATGCAAATACCATAACATAGTTAAAGGTACGAGCGGCAACCTCTCAGGATTTGAAGATGGCGGTCTCTAATTTAGGGAAATTCACTGGAGAAATAGTCGAATTGAACTATTTTTTGAAAGGTAGCGATCGACGTGTATTGAGGCGAAGAAAGCAGACAAATTGATAGACCAGAGGGATGCAGATTCGCTTAAAGTGGATTTGGTGTGCTGGGTTAGAGAAATGTGCTCAACATAATTCAAGCTGACAAAGATACCCCATGGTCAGTTGTAAATGAAAGGTTGAAGAAAGTATATGGAGGTGGTAGATGGACACTGGAGGAGGATATTTTTCAAATTTTTCGGGAAGTGAAGCACCTGCGAACAACGGGCAATTTGCAGAAGTACTTTTAACCAAATTTAATAATATCTCTGAGAAGTTAAGATGCAACTAATTAAGAATGAAATAAACTGGTTTTATTAATAAATACATTAACACTCATTTACAGCAATGACATAACCTTCTGAATAATAATTCTTATCTATCAACACATGTTTTGATTAGGGAAAAAGAGACGTTAAATTAAATACCTTCTTATTCCTGTCTTAACTTATATTTATTTATAATTTGTGTGTGTATGTGTGTGTAAAACATATGTAGCTATAAGGGTGTTAATCTACTCCATCTTAAAATAAATTTATTAGGAACAGAATATTATTTTTAATTTAATTTAATTTTTAGGGTGCCTCTATTATGATAAATATAGTCAGTTGATAATTTTGTGAAGAAATGTGTTATGAATGAGTACATTTAAAGTTACTTATTAAAAATAATTATTTAATGAAAGGTATAGAAATAATTTTATATTATTTTTATTTTTATTTTTTTTTTGTTGCTGTTACTAATTTTTGTTGTAGATGAAGTTCATTGGTTTAAAAACTTCCATAGAAAAAGTTAGTTGTTATGCATATATTTTCGTTATCACTTGAGTGCATGGAAGTCTACATATTGATAAATTGGTGGAAACAAATGTGGTACCACTTCTTAAAATGAATAATTAAAATTTTATTGTTTTTATTTTTTATAAATAAATATGGAAAATAATTTATTTTTTGTTGTATTATTAATGCATTCCATCATTATAATGTCTACTGTTATGTTTTACTAAATTATACAAGACGTTAAATAGAACTTTCAATTGTTAAATCTATTAATTTTTTCCCTGATCTTATTAATATAAAGAGCATCTCCAAAACCTTAAAATATAATCGTCATCAAAGACTGGCATAACTGTTGGACTGGCATTTCCTCTAACCCTAGACATCCTCTAGGGTAGAGCAGACTGTGCTTAGGACTTTGTGTAATGGTAGGTATAAATTCTTTCCTTCAGTAATTAATTCTTGCCTAGTTTAATTTATACTTAATTTCTTGATCAAAATGTGAAGGTTCAAATAAAACTTTTGAACACGTATTTACGAAAAATTCTGTTCATTTTAATTATTAATTAACATTTAATTGATAATACTAGAATGTAAAAAAATTCAACCAGATAGATTGATTCTTTTTTATATAATCAATATTTAATAGATTGACACTTTTTTTATATTATCAACATTTCTTTTGACATTTTACAGTGTTAAACTACAGTTTGGCAAAGTTGTTCAGTCAGCCATTCTACACCTTCTTGCAAACCTTCTCCAGTCAATGCATTAGTTGAAAATATGTGCCATGGTTTATCCTTAATTCGATCGAGTCCAAATGCTGTCGCTATTTTTACACTTGACAAAGCTTCACGAACATCCATTTTATTTGCTAAAAACAATATTGGTAATTTACGACCAGCTACATCAGGATGTTGAAGAAGCAAGTATAATTCTTCTTTTGCTACTGCGAGTCTTAAGCGATCACTGCTGTCTACTACAAATATTATTCCATCACAGTTTCTGTAGTATCTTTCCCATAGGTAACGGTATCTTCCTTGTCCAGACATATCAAATGCAGTGAAAAATACATTTTGATCTAAAACATACAAATTTATTGGTAAATTATTATTTTTTTTTTTTTTTATTGAGCTTGCCACATATTATGTTTACCTCTGTACTGTCTGTGTCACTGTTATATTTGGATAAATTGACAGATTAATGGTATGGTAACTGTTTGATTGAAGAGAAGAGCTAGTTGGTGAAAACTGATATAGTGCTCTATGCTATGAAATAGTCATCTAAAAATTGACTATTTGAAATTATAAATATCATAATAAATAATAAACTTATTGTAAGATTATATTGTGATTTATACATTTTGTTTAATAAACTATGTTTTTTCGAAGGCTAAACTTCTGTTGACAATACACTTTCAGTCCCCATACAGACTGAAAGGATAACTTTTCCCCTTTTATATATCCAAAGCCAGTATTTTATCTTATTATTTATGATTTTTTTTTAAACCACCATAATTTTTAGTCTTGATCTCTAGTTTGACAATATGTGAAAACATTACGGTGGAGGCAAAAATTTATAGGTTAAAAAAAATTTAATTATTCATTGAAAAAAGTACCCTGGAAACTGAGCAATCTTGCCAGCTGTGTTGAAGGGAGTGTAAATCACCAAGTAATAACCGGGGGGGGGGGGGGGGGGGGGGAACTACCATTAAAAAAAAAATTTGTAATCACCTTAATTCTTTATTTTGCAAAAAAAAAAAAAAAAGTACCTTAATACTAATTTTTAGGTTTTCAAACTTCTAAGAAAATGATAGCATTTTCACCCTCAATGGTAAATTTGCCACACTTTTGAAAGTAAGGGCTGTCGTTTATATAAAAAACCAATGTCCTATATAGTGTATTAAGCTTCATCAGGCATTATTGGGAAATGAATGCTCTTCCCTCAGCAAGTTATTAGAAGATATAATTCTTGAACTCCCCATCTCTGTGGTATTGGGTAATTTTCCCAAGAGGATTCTGATATGTTTTTTGGCCAAGAACTTTATAGCATAAGCGGTTGGACTACTGTGCCATCAATCTCGTAGGCCTCATTGATGTTCATAATTTTCAGAAGTTCCTATACTGTTACTGGTGAATTCTGTCTAACTTTAGATACAAAAATAGTTTCAGAAAATATTTCATATTCAAGTTCTTTAGCTGGTCTTAAGTCTTTCTAAGCCTTAAATAAAATAGCAATAAAAAAAAAAAAAACATTCAGTTCAAAAAAGCAACCACTGTCAATTTGAGAAACAGACAATACTGCAGGTTGGCAAAATTGCCACATTCATCCTAGCTTCCCATTGCAACTTTGCCAACTCATCATATTAAACCAAAATACTAGATAAACTCGTCTTTTAAAAGCTAGTATGAAAGAGAATCATCAACTGTTTAAGTTAAAAAAGTTTTTACTTAGGTTTTAATGGAAAGGCATGGCAATACAATTTTATTATAGACAAAATAACTCATCCTACAAGCCGGAAATAGAAACACTGAAATTTTAATGGAAACAAATTTTTAATGTAAAAAGCGCGGTTAAAAAAAAAAAGAAAACGATCATGCTGGTATTTTCAATGATATGATAACATTGACGCCCCTATTGGTTGAATTGGGTACCTTCGTTGGAGCCCAAAATAGTATTTTTCAAAATACTAGCATAGTTGTAGAAGTTTACGGTATTGAATTTTCAAACTGACATTTTGTACAGTGAAAACATAAAGATTACAATTTACATAAACAAATGTTAAAAGTGATATATTTTGTTAAAAACAAAATTAATCAATTTGCCTTAATTAACTAATTAATTAACCGAAATGGATTTAAATCCATTTATTAATCCAGGCAAAAAAAAAAAAAAAAAAAAGAAAATCAACTGCACGAATTCGGGCTTCAGTAATAACCTACAAATGTTTTGGACGATGACCTAGATTAATGAAATGACCTAAAATTAAGGATCTAGTCTTTAGATAATAACAAAGCAAGGAAGGAAGTTAATGCTGTTTTTTTTTTTTTTTTTACATTTGGTTACACATTTTGGCCTTTTTATTAAATTTTTCGATCGAAATCAGGGTCCTATTCATCAAAGAAACGAAGTTACTTTAGTGAATACACAGCAGTGACAGTGGTTTAGAAATTTATGGAAAAATTGTATAGCAGTTATATTACGAAAAAGAGATATTAAAAAAATATGAAGTATAAAATTTTGATAAATTATTTACAATAACAACTTTTCCCGCTAGGAAAAATTTACAATTATTTTTTGTTTATTTCTATTAGTTTTATCAAATGAAATTATTTGTTTCGATTAAACGATCTACTTACATTTAAAATGTTCCACATTCAATCCAATTGTGGGAATTATATCTGAAGATTTTTCACTATCATTTTTTAACAAACTGACAATAGTGGACTTGCCACTATTATTTAAACCTATCATTATAACTTTTACAGATTTCTTTTTTAAACCAAAGAAGTTGCTCAATTTATTGAAAAAATTAGACATATGCTATCAAGAGACTTGATTTAGCCTATATTGAAAATATTAGAAAAGAAAAATATTTGAGAGACTATTTGAATTAAAGAAAGACAAGCTTATTTTTATCACATTGTATATGTGTTGAGGGTAACCAAGCAACGTTGCCAATGAGATAGGAGACCTGCCGAGCCGAGGTCTTAATGTCCCAGTGGTGGTACACTTCTCTTATGACTCCACAAAAAATTATTGGAAAAAACAGGAATATATATAACATAAAATCTTTAAACGGATTTTGATTCTCAAAAATTAGGTATCTGGATTTTTTTTTTTAATAATGATGACAATTTGTATTCTATCCCCCCGAATTATTAATATAAACAAAAGAGTAAAATCGATAAACTAATACCTGGCGGAAGCAGACAGTTTCCAGTTCCGTATTTGAAGGCCGTTCAGTAGCTGCCATTTTTATTGTTTATGTTTATTTCGACATCTAACCTAACCCTAGGATGGCCAAGGTTTTTCGCCATCTTAATTTGCCCAAAGGGGGGGGGGGGGGGGAGACCTATTCACCCTTTCTTACAAAATGTTATTGTTTGTTTGAAGGATGTCTTTATTTCATTTACATTCTTAGATTTTTTATAATCTGATTATTTTTTCTTTTACGTTCAATATTAAAAAAAAAAAAAAGAGAATGTATCCATTTGCTTATACTTAAAAAGATTTAAATAAAAGAAGACAAGAGGCTATAAAGCAACTTTATTTTGTATATATTCTTACATATAAACAAATAAAAACTATTATATTTCTACAATGTTGCATACAATTTTTTGCCCAAATGTTTATTGCAAATGTTCTTATTACAAAGTCCACAGGTTTGCTTACTTTTTGATACATTGTTGTACTTCTGTCGTTTTTAGTCGGCATCCTTTATGCACATGTACCATCGTTTCTTCCCCAATTGCATACTAGTGCTTGTTTGATCAGATGACAGCGAATGTCCCAAAGTTTGTGACATAGTGTTCAGTGTATGTCTCTGAATTCCGCTAAGGTTCTGGCTGCTTTCTTGAATACAGGGCTTTACAAGTGAGTCAGTAAGTTCATAAAGAAATAATTTTCGTCTGTCCAATTCTATTTGGTTCCACGTTGGCTGGCTCATTGTCAGCAATGTATATCCTTTGAGAGCAGAAATATCTAATAGTGTGAAAAACAAAGAGAGTGATCATGTGTTTGTGCCACATTCGCATGATTATAATCTCACCATGGCATCAATTATATCGATGCCACCCTTAGTTTGATTATAAAATAACTTTGTCTGATTTTTTTTTTTAATTCTTTTTTGAGGTGTTTCATCAATTATTTTATATTGATGCTGAGTTGATGACAACAATAAATTTCTTTTAGGCTTCACTTTGTTTAGGTATGATTGTAAAGTGACTGGAGGATTCATGGAATGAGGTGGAGTGAACAAAAATATTGAAGAATATAATTCCCTGTGAGAGACATTTTTCACCATTTCTGGGGTGTGCTTTCGTCTAGATTTTATGTCGTCTAGATTGAAACAGGACTAAGCTGGAGAATCACAGAAGTCTATGCATGCACACCACTCCTCCCTCGGACTTGGACAACGGGGGGGGGGATCCCGCTCGGCCCTTGAAATTTTTTAACTACAGCATAAAAAAATATACGTATATTCCTTTCTTTCCCCAGTTTCATAATCTGCAATATTTTTCTGACAAATACAATTTTTTTCACTTTTTTAAAGACCATGTTTGCGGAAATTAAGTTTGAAATCTTGAGGGCTCCAGGAATCCCCACTGGCCATCGTAGGGTTAATCTTGTACCCCCATCCCAAAAATAAATAAATAAATATAAATATATATATATATATATATATATATATATACATATATATATATATATATATATATATATATATATATATATATATATATATATATATACATATATATATATATATACATACATATATATATATATATATATATTTATTTATATTTATTTATATATATATATTATTCATTTCTGCTTCACTTTCAGGAACCGACAAAATATTTTTATTAAGGTCTATTTCATTAGAGGATGATGAGAGGGATATGTGAATAGAGGTGGATTCAAAGGGAATAGTCACAAGGGTCATGACCCCTCCTAATATTTTTATTTTTTGCTATTTATATATTTTTTTAAAAATATAATGCTATTGTATAGCTTCTAAACCATAAATGTAACTAGGGCTTATACCTCATAAGCGGTTAAACAAACCAACTCTCGAAGCAAAAAATGTAGAAAATTTTATCAGGTTTAATTTTGCAGAAGTATATATATATATATATATATATATATATATATATATATATATATATATATATATATTAGTGCCAGACCTGTCTGAGATATTACAGAAGTAAAAAAAACAAAAAGGGACCATTAACCCCACCACGCCCCTCATCTGCCCTAGGTTCAAAGACAAAGAAGTAATGTTATACTACTAGCTACCACCAACAACGTACCATACAGTCAGTAAACAGTTTCTGTACACTCACGAACTTAGCAAGGTAACATTTGTTACCATTTTTCCTATTGTTTTCTATTTTGTTGTTTACGTAAAAAAATCAATTGAATTATGCCATAGAAATTATGAATTAAAGTACTAATTGTATCACTTGTTTCACACTCGTTTCAAACCCAACGACTAAGAGTTGCAGTCTGTTAGTAGCTATCGTATATTATTGAGTGTCCATTAACTTTTGTTAATGGCTGTAGTTGTTCTTTTCGCTCATTGACTTTTCTGCTATACCACTTTTGGTAAGGGGTAAAGGAAACTTGTGTTTTTGGTCGACACTGGGGGTCAGGGTAACGTAATCCCACCTACAACAATTATTTCAAATATACAATATTTTATTTATCACTTTTTACAACTCCATATAAAAAAATTATATATTTTTATAACACCACTAAAAATCAAGAAAATATCACAAAGTGTTCAGATTGTTCTTTTTTTTAAAAGACAGTAAGTTTCTAATTCACTATTGCTGCAACTTTTTCGACAACACTCATCGACAACTCCCCTCTTCAGTCTCTTATATTGCAGGGCCGACATTGCTCGGGCTTTTGGGTGGAATGGAAAGTTGAAATCAGCTCCTGATTGTTCCAAACTCTCCAGCAGGTCGTAATCAGAATAATCTGAAATGCAAAGCTTAATTTACAGGATTCCTCATATTATTACAATAATTATGTCGAAAATAAAGTTTTATTAGGGATATTTATTTATACACAATGACTTTCAAGATTCGGCTCCTAACAGTAGTAGAGTGATATTATAAAGCTACTTGTAAAAACCTATTGAAAGTGACCAGTATATTTACTTCTTATATTCATCATACATGAAATTACAATACACTGAACGGTACATTCTTTGCCAATTATCTTCCGACTAAGCAATTTTATTAGTCAGATTAATTAAAGTAAGCCATTTTTCTGATTTTTGATGGCGATTGGATCGAAACCAGATCAATTGGTTCGAAGCGATGGAGATGTAGGATTTGCTTAATTTTATTCTGAATACTACCCGGCGCAAAACTGCAACTATTTCTATATTAGAAGAGCTTTTATTTAGCAATATTTAATGTGCTTAAATAGAAAATGGATCGTATTTAAACAGTTAATTGTGATTCAAACGTTGCGCCCCCTTCCCCTCAGGAATTTCTGGATCCGCATTGTCCAAGTGTTAAAAATATTCGTTTTTTTAAATTTTCGCTTATCACCGGCAGTTTTACAATCGTGTTGCCTTTCGCACATCTTAGAGATTAATCCCACTGAATGTTATTTCCTTCAAAACTGCGAAAGTCACACTGTTTATTTCGGAATAATATTATTTTAAAATTGTTTTTGTTCTGTACCCCAACTGGCATCTGTACCCATGTGAGGCATACGGGGGGTTACTCTACAGGTGTAACCAGCCTATTATAACCATGGTGGGTAGATCGAGATTTATTCCGTGAGGCCTTCACGAAATAAAAGTCCTAGGGCGGTTTTGTACCGCCGCCGTTCGGCTCGAGCATGCTAAGCGGGTCGCGCTCTAACACGCTTGGCTATCCCGGTTTAATTATTTTGAATTCGGAGTTAATCAGTTCCAGCAAACATAAACTTACACTCATCCTCTGACTGGGGGTATGACTTCTTGGAAGGAGTGTTGTGCCCCCCTAGACTACTACAAATCATGAACAGCACCTTACTGAGTTCCTCCCCGCAGTATATCTTGTTTCGCTTGGCTTCATTTTCAACGATGATATCCCATTGAGCAAACGCTGTTATAAATAATGAGACGAGGAGGAGTTGTCTGATCATCTAGAAAAAAAAAGAGATTAAATATTAAACAAGCAGTGATTCTCAGATTGGATAAGCGCTTGCGCCTAATCAGCAACTTTAGCGGTTAATTGGCAATATCATTAATAATCAAAATATAAAGTTATCCAAGAGTTATAATATTGCAGTAATAAACGAGTCATATCATAAAATGTTACATAGACACATTTATTGTTATTGTGGATGCAGTTAAATTTAAGAGTTAAAAGACAGACTTTGCATCGGCTGCTCAGAGAATGCGACTTTTGAAATTATTAAAGTTAAAACATTTAATAGAGCTTTCAAAACAAAAAGACATTCGTTGCATGAAAACTCATCCATCTTGAATAGCTTGAGTTCAAAAAATAAAAACTGAGATGGAGGAATTAACTTTCAATGGGTGCGTTTGGACATACAAACATTTTGATTGGAGCCCTCCGTGTTAATCATTTTTAGCCACTAGGAGACTCGATTTTCACTTCTGTATCGCCCCCATATAGCCACATAGCCAATAAGAAAGCTATTATAGATGAATGTAAAAAATGTTTTATCTAAGCGTCATAAAACTCCCTTTATTCCTTAAGAATAGCAGTAATAAGTGTTATCACATCACCCGCTCGCCGGTCGGTGACGGACGATTGGAACTGGAGCGCTTACTCCTGGGACTAAAATCACGTTTCTACTGTTATTTTTTATTGCTTAAACCAATTTTGACTGTATTAAGATTTTTTTTATTTTCACTTACCTATGTATGGAATATATAGTAAAGTATTGCGATCGTGAAAAATTTCGACTTCCGGATTTTAACGGAAATACACATTTTGGGATCCCTTGAGTCCAAATAACCAAGTCCCGCGAAATGGTCTGTGTGTGTGTGTGTGTGAACAGACTAGCTCAAAAACTATAAACCGTGCGAACTTGAAATTGGGTATTTAGTGTATGTATATGGCCGTGATGTGACATCAAAAATTTCTTCAAAATTGGTCAAACGGAGGGGGTACTTTATTTAACAACTTTTGTATAATTTTCACGTGTTTTTTTTTATTTACTAAAAAAACGGTTTTAACGATTTTGATCAAACTGGGTATTTGATGTATGTAAATGCCAAAGATGTGACAGCCATCATTTCATAAAAATTGGTCAAACGGAGGGGGCACTTTATTTCATAACTTTTTTTCCCAATTTTTGCCT
This sequence comes from Aelia acuminata, assembly GCA_911387785.2. NCBI lineage: Eukaryota > Metazoa > Arthropoda > Insecta > Hemiptera > Pentatomidae > Aelia > Aelia acuminata. Next base: position 33,452,853 of record OU426980.1, read on the forward strand.
TTTTTTTTTATTATCTCAAAAACGGCTGTAATGATTTTGATCAAATTCGTCATTTTTAATGAAAATCAGGTCTTCTTTAATATCAGGTAAGCTTTATCACTATTAAAATTTTCTAAACGGGGCTTAAATGGGGGAAGGGGCCTTTTTTGTTGTCCTATAAAGTACCTTTTTTTGTTGATATGGATAAATTAACTGTCTCTCGTTACGCCTAAAAATAAGAAACGGCTAAATATGAAATATGAATAAAAATCAAGTAAACATATAGAGGAGAAAAAAAGAAAAATATTCCGTCAACTACTAAAACACGTCGAGTACACGCATGCGGAGTACCCCTTTAATGACAGACCATTGTTTATAATTAAAACCGTTCTGTTCATTTAATGGAAATTATTTGTTTCATGGTAATTAAATGAAGTTTTCAACATCTACGTAGAGAATAATAAAATCAGATGACTTGGAGTATTAAGCTTGCATTGCCGAATTATCACAAGTAAAAACTTTTATTTAACAATAAAAAAAAAATAGTGTACTTTAGAGAGCAAATAAAAACAAAAATAAGAAATGAATGTAGAAAAAGGTGTGACTTTGAGAAATGGCAATTTCTAATCTAAGTAAGTTGGTAAGTGAAAGTTGTGTGTTGCGCGCACGCACCAAATTTTTGCCATACTAATTAAAGGCCAATCATTATTGTGTGCTTAAGTGTTATTATGAGACTATAAGTGGATGTACTCATCCACTTTTATCATCAGATTTATGACAAACAACTATTATTTGTTAATACAAATCATCGATAAATCATCACGCGTGTCACATTTTCTTTTCAACACACTTTTTTATGTAGTTTTAACTTAACCGTGAACAAAATGTAGCCATCTAAAGAGGTGTTTGAAAATCATCGAAACTTCGGTACTTGATTGGTTTTAAATCATAAGAATACCTACCCTACTAAAGTAAAAAGAAATAACAAAAAGTTCCTTCTCAGATTGATTTTCAAACCAAACTTTAAACTAATCTATTCTAGACGAAGTAAGCTCAAAAGCATCAGGCACCGCTTTCCATCCATCTTTATAATGACATATTACAATAACTATTTTCCTTTTTTTTTCAATTGAAGTCAATTAAAACACTAAGTTAGTTTGTTAGATATAGCAATTGTAGCTATAGATAAATAATTATATAGAATAGCAAATAACTTTTGCCACTTCCGGTGGGAAAATAACTTTTGATCGGTTTCAACGTTCATCCATAAATTTTTTTCAGTTTTTATTCCAAATTTTTACCTTGAGCATTAAAAAGAAATTCAATTTAATATAATATCGAAGAAATTTCGAAACAGTCTGTTTCAAAGAGGAATCCGATGTTAGTAAGTTATCAAAATATTTTACCCTATCGTTGAAGAGAAGTCCAAATGCCACATTTAAAATATATTATATCATGTTCATCTGCTAGTGTTGAGAATCGTTAATACAATATTATAGTACCGCAGAGATATGAAATCATACATCTATATTGTAGTTAATATCTTACAGATGTGGAATAGATTCCAATGAGATACTACCTTGCTGATTGTTGTATGACGCCGGTGAGGGAATGAGACAGATTGCCAGATGCTCAACATTTATATACCTGATTCACTCTCATTTAATACCAATTAATAGATGTGTCAGCTAAGATTCATTCCACTTGGTTTAGCTTATAGCCAACCTGCTCGCCAATTAACCACACCTACTCCAATTTAAATATGACCGCTCTATTAATAACCGATTGCTTGTTGCTGTAATCAGCGTCCCCTCTCTCAGAAAATCCGAATCGATTAGTAACAATGAGGATAATATTAGAATTGAATCATGAATGAACAAGACCCCTCCCTGTCTTTGACCCCTTGGAGGGAAAACATATTGTACGGTACATATAAGTTGGCGCCCAAACTGCCGCCTTATCGATACATCAAAATACCGAACAAACAAGAACGCACTTGTTTAACAGCTTAAATATTTATACCAGTGATTAGCAATAAAAATAAATAAATCTTTAATTAATAATATGCGATTTTGAAAACCATAGAACGAAAGTATGAATAAAACTTGTAGGACCTGTTCGAATCTTATTATATAATTGTACAATTATTAGTTAAGGAAATTTCCAAAGTTTTTAACTATAAATATATCAAGTAAATGGAAGCAATAAATAAAAATTATGTTATGACCAAGTTCATGGAAAAACTAATCAAGGACACTGCAACTCATGGAGAGCAATGGGTGCAGTATTTTGTAAGTTCTATCTAGATATATAATTCTAGAATGTTATATATATATTTATTATGTAATTTTAATCCTTATGTTAATTTACAAATCAAATTGATTACCTTGGAAAGACCTTTACTTAACGCAAATAACCTAAAAAAAAACCTGTTATCACTTGAAAAAAAAAAACGATTTCCAAAGTTTTTTGTTTTATTTTGACAATAGGTACTAGGTAGGTCTTTGTTTACCCTTTCATCAACATGATATAAAATCAAATTACTTGCGATTGTAAAAAGAACGGCCTAAATAACTGAAAACAAATAGATAAAATTTTAGGAATAATAACTGGTGTAAGGAAAAAACAAAACAAAAAAACATTTATTTTGATAGTACTCTATTAACATAATGATAATAAACTCTTAAATAGATGAGAACGGTTGACTGTCCCGAAAATCCTTCTGGGGTTGGTATATTGTGAGGGATTTAAGTCTCAAATTCATTATTCATTTAAATGTCCATGTTTAACGGACATCACGGTTAAAATTAAGTACCTCCATGACTAAGTCAGGGATGGATTCAGGGAAGGGTCATGACCCCCCCAAATATTTTAGCTATTTTTATTTTTCGTATTTTTAAAGGAATTAATCATAATGAGTGATTACATGGCTAATAGAGCGTAAACGTAACACAAATTTCGGTTTAGATCGCTGTCCTTCTTAATTCAAGTGACCCCCCAAACTTGGTACTAAATCCGCCCCTCGACTGAGTAACTGATTAATAAGATATCAACATATCAATCTTGGATTTACTATTATTTCTTGCATTCTTACTATCTTTAATCAAAGTTACCATCAAACAATTGGTTCATGGACGAATCCAGCCGGTTGTAAAGGAGGGGGCTGCTTCCCTACAGTCCTTGTAGTTGTTCCTTTCCTATAACTAAAATTCTAATTGTTCTGCATATTATATGTTCTTTATCTTACTTCGTTAATTTAGTAAAGTTAAATTCTATCTTAAAAAGTCAAAAAACATTCCCCTGGATACGCCAATGCTAACTTCCCTTAGAGCAGCTTTTTGGGGATTCTGCTGTGATCCATCCGCTCTACATGCCCCGACCATTTTAATCGACCCAGCTGGATATGTGAGACGATAATTAATTAGTTACCGGATTATAATTAAACCGATAATAACCGAAGGCATATAAAAAAAACCGGTTTGAGAGGTTATTAAAAAAATAACGGTTTTCGGTTATAATCAGCCGGTTATTGACATCCCTAAGACTAGGAGGGGACGAATGGAAACATGTCGATATGTCGAATGGTACGAATGGGTACCAAGTCAGCGTAACAGAATTAATTAAAAAAAAAATATTATGACAATTAGTATGATCCACAATACCCCTTATTTCTCATCCAATTGGAAACACAAATTAGATTTTGTATGTACCAAAAATAGTATTCGTCAAAAAGGAAAGAAATCATTTAATTCATATCAAAATATCTGAGATGAATTTAAATTTTTAACCCTTTTTTTCGGGTTCTGTTTTCGTTCGATAAAATAATAAAATAAGTTAGTGTTGATGGAAACTCATTATTCTGAATAAGGGTGCTGCTAAACTATATTTGATTACTTCGTACTGTTAAGCTATATCGGGTAGTATACCTACCCGATAAGTATACATCTGTTGTAATTGTTATCTTGCTTATCTTCTAGGCGGTTAAAAACCCTGAAATTCTTATGCCCATTGCCAATCATATAAAATAATATCTAAAAATCACGGAGGCAAGCTCCGATTACACTAAGAGTAGACACTATTTTTTTGGCTATCTTGAAATGTTAAGTTTTTGCAGATTCTCTAGTTTACCATCCATCGGATAATATATACTGGGAGCTAAAGTAGCCTGGAGGAGGTAGCTCAACCTCATGTGGTCGCAAACTATAGTCTCCAAGGTGGTATCGGAAAAATACCTGCAGCATTCTTCTACATCTTCCTCATTGCCAAAGTTTCGGCGTTCGAGAGCACTTGTCTGCATATGTGCATATGTGATTTATACTTGCGATGAGAGACACGGAGTCCAGCCGCAGGTGTTGTGGGCTCGGCCTTCCCAAAAATCCCTGAACAAGCATCCCCTCCAAGTAAAATGCCTCGTATACATGGAAGGATTAACTAGCGAAGACAAGGAAAGGATAAACACATTTGGTGGCTGAAATGTTTCGGGCATAGAAACAAAAAATTGACACCAATCTGTTGAATTAAAAAATTCCTAATTTAATTTAAAGATTATATTGACAATGACAAGAAAAAAGGTAACGATGAGGAAATTAGAGGGGGATTACGAACATTTGTGAAGTGGTCTAGACAATAGTAAAAGAGCAAAGAGAGATGATAGATATCTTCAAAGAAAAAGATCAAAGAATGCTTTAAGGAGAATCTGAGGATAATATTTCATCAAGAAAAGAATTGGCTTTGATGGGAGACTTCAATGCAAAAGAGGGTTCGGATGAGAAACGCATGGTAGTAGGCAACCGACAAGAAACGACAACATTTATAGACTTATTGAAAAATGATTTACATATGACCTACAACCTACAATGTATAACCTACATATAACCTACAATCGATTATAGACATGGTAATAAATATGAATATAACTTCTTCGGATATGCAGAATGTAAGAAAGTATGGAGGAGCTGTTTGCTGATCCGACCCCTATTTGGCGAAAGCCAGATTAGTTTAACCCTGAAAATATCAAAGAGAACCGTACATACAAGCACAACGTAAGAAAGAATCTATGATCTCGTAAAACGTTGAACTTTTGGTTGAAGAGAGTGTGAGATACCAACCTATATACTTCTAAACTCCAACAAGAACTGGAAAGTATAAACAACAAGAACGTAACAGATTTATACGCATCATTGACTAAAAAAGTGAAAAAAGTCGCGGTAAGAATAATATTAAACCGAACTTGTATCTAAGGAATTAAGTGCAGTAGATGGGAAAATGCAAGAGTATCCAAGGACAATTACTGAACAAGTTAAGCGGACAAAAGTAGAAAAGGTTAGTCGGAAAAACGAAAAGGCAAATGTGAGAAGGCCAGTGCTCCAATATTTCAAGCCTAGCTACAAAAGATCTGCTGAATCATCGAATGTACTTAAGAGTTTAAGACATCAAAAATATATATAAAATCAACATACAATTAATACCTAAAGGACAATGAATGGTCTGACTGTTATGAGAGTCTCTTAAATGAGAATCAAAATGGATTCTAGGAAGTAATGATAGAAGTGCTGGAAAACACTGAGGAACGAATGCAAAATGAAGAAGAAGTAAACGAAATGTAAAAACAATGATTCCCTACTCATACCGAGTGAATTCAATACGGAGGACAAGCCGTCGGGACCATTTTGGTTCCGCTGAAATGGACTTTTGGTAGAACAGCCTAGGAATAGGAATAGGACGCCCAAAGTACAATCCTCGAAAATATTAAGGTAAAGCGACTGGAGTGGTTTGGAAACGTAAGAAAAAGGCGAATAAAGGTATCCCAAAGTGAGCCATGGTAAGAATTCCATGAATTAATCAAGTTCAAGAAGACATGGCAGGGTATGGTCTTACCGAAAATGGTCTCTGGAGGGAAAGGTCTGGAAATTTTCATTAACAAATATATTATTGGATATATTTCGTTATGTGGGAGACTAAAGTCGATCGGTTAAAAAAGATTAGCAGTCTAGAAGCCACATAAAAAAATTGAAAGCAATTGCATGCTTTTAATTTTAATATTTTAATATTATTATGAAGTTTCTTTAAAAAAAATTCAAGATATCTTAAACCACTAGTGCGTTCTATATATTTCCCAGTTCCTAGCTGCGTCGTAAAAAACGTACTAAGAGATTGGTAATAAATTACAGTTTAAAATTTTGAAGAATATAGGAAGCATTCCATGGAAAAGTGATGGCTCCTTTTGGAGACGTATAAATGAAATTATAAAAAAATAAAAATTGAAAATTGTCTTTTAATCAATATTCTGAATTACTGTTTGTATGTAATAGGATGAAAAAGGGTCCCTTTTTATTTCTCCGAAAACAATAATTTGCATTTAAATTACTATCTATTACAATTTAAGGTATCATTATATCATACCATATAAATACAAAATATAGAACCTTTGTAATTAAATATATTCTTCAATGCCTCAATAAAATATAGTTCTTTTGTAACCAACACTATTAAAATTTAGAAAATTTCCCCTTTTCTTCTATACCTTAAAACTCCATCACAAATATTTAATAGATGTTTTAAAAATGAATGAAAACAGATTACCTACATAAATTTTTAGCTAAAGAGGTGTTCAAAAATAATGTCTTTTGGATACATTATTTAAACAAGTTGATGAGTAGATTCAATGTAGAACAAGAAATTGTAATAGATAATACTAATGGCCTAAAAGATTTACTTTTACTGCTTAGAAATAAGTTATAAGAATCCTTTTGTAATAGTTTAATAGAAAAGGCGAATAATTCAACAAAATATTTATTGTACAAACAGTTATCTCATAATTTAGAAGAAAGTTATTTATTTTGTATTAAAAAACTTAATGGCATTAAATGGATTATCAGAGCAAGAGGCAAACTTTTAGATTTAAATTATAAAATATATAAAGAAGGTGAAACCTAAAAAATATGCTCACTAAGCAATACCAAAGAAATCAAAAATACACAGCACTTCATAGCCTCGTGCACAATATTATCTGAAATACGTAAATACTGTTTTAATAAAAATCAATTATAATAACGAATTAATAGAATATTTAAATGGTAACAATTGGTTGAGTCTAATTAAATAATGCAAAATTGGATGGAATTATAGATCTCAACTTATTAATGAATTTAATTTTTGAATGAACTATGAAGTGTTGCGTTGCTTTGCAATTATTGCAAGGGTGGGTAGGTACCATCTATAATTATGTGTAATCCTTTTTGTAAAAATATTGATGTAATAGATGTATAAGTTTATAGTAATATGTATTAACGAATTATATATATTTTGTGTATCGATGCAGAATTAAGTTTATTTTAGATTAATGTAATTTTATGTCTTAATAAACTGCTCACAAATTGAAGTGGACCACTTAAGAAAATGAATATATTTTATGATTTAGCTAACTTGATTGATTTGAGGTTTTCCTCCATTTTAGAAAAACTATTTTATCAGCCCTTTCACGGTGTTGAAAGAGAAAAAAACAAAGTCTTACAATTAGTATCACTACTTAGCTGCTTATTGGACTTTGTCCCATAAGGTCATGTTTGTTAGTTTCCACTTGTGTTTTGTAAACATAATTTCCCTTTTATCGTCAGTATTACTCCAACTATTCACTAGACAGTGTTTAACAATGTCTTTACGACGACTTAGTGCTGAAGAACTCGGGAGGGCATTAGCACTTTTAGAGTTAGGTCATTCTCAACGTGATGTCGGTCGTAGGCTTCAGTGCTCTCACACAGTCATTGGACGAGCATGGTCTCGATACCAGGCAACAGGTACTGCTCAGTACACAAATAGAGGAGGCCGAGTTCGAAAAACCACCCTTCAGCAAGACCGATATCTTAAAATTCAAACCACTAGGCAACAAGGTTTGACAGCTCGGGAGCTGCAAAGTTCTTTTCATCAAGCAACGGTAGTCCGCATTTCAACTCAGACGGTTAGAAACTGCCTACATGAATTTGGTTTGAGGACAAGAAGACCGGCGAGGAGGGTTTATTTGACCAGACAACAAAAGGCAGCACGACTCCTATGGGCTCGTGAACATGTTGAATGGGGACCATTGTTTATTTACTGACGAATCGAAATTTGTTCTCCATCATCAAGATCGACGTTTTAGAGTTTGGCGAGAGAAAAACCAGCGATTTAGCCCAAGTATGACGGAACCAGTTCGCTCTCTTGGAGGAGGCTCAATAATGGTGTGAGGAGGGATAATGAGTAATCGAAAAACTCAGCTTCTACTGTTTAGAAATGAACATTTAACCGCACAAACCTACCTGAGCATCGTCATCAGACCAGTAATTGTCCCTTTATTCCAAGAAACGGGTAGGAACTTCATTCTTGTTGATGATAATGCTCGTCCTCATAGGGCAAGGATGATTAAAAGTTATTTAGCTGAACAAGAACAAACGCGCATGAACTGGGCTGCTTGATCACCGGACATGAATCCAATTGAACATGTTTGGGGCAATTACTCCAGTGGCAATTACACATGTTTTCACCTTGTCCAGATAACTAGGTTGAACTTGCTGCTGCCTTAATTGAGGAATGGGCTAATTTACCTCAAGATTACATATTGAGCTTAATAAGGAGTATAAATCGCAGATGTGAGCATTATTCCAAAGTAGAGGGTGTCCAACACCCTACTGAAGAAGGTTGAATTGAAATGAAAACCAATCTTTGTAAAAATTTAAATGTTTATTTTGTACAATTTTTTTATTTAAATTAAAAAAATAAATTTTTCTTAAATTTTGTTTTGTGTATTTATTTTTGTTGAACGAAAACCATTAACAATCGATAAGTGAGGTACTGAAAGCACAAATACACCAAAAAAATAACCAGAAGTATGGTTAAAAAATAGTTACTTAACTTTTGATGAGTGGTCCACTTCAATTTGTGAGCAGTTTATATACTATAAGAAGTCTCTCCTTTTTTCTTAAAATGTTTGTTTGGAAGGTTAGCTTAGCTACGAATCGTCATTTAGCAATTATAATTAGGAAGTAAGATTAAGGCCAACATGGGGCTAACGGGCTGTGGACCAAGCCCAAATAATGTTTAAAATTGTAATTGTAATTGTAATTTATATATTTTTTGTAATAAACATTATTCTATTCTATTCTAAAATTTAGAAAAAACAGCAGTCTCATTACATCCTTGCAATTAATACCAAGGTTATCTCTGATTTCCTATCATTTTTACTGAATGTCAATGACTTCTTTATATCCTTGAACATTTGACATCAGGGTCACCTCCATTACGGCGTATGATTCCATCGAAGGTGAGTATTTTTAAACTATAACAATACGGCGAATTCCAAAATTTTACCGACATTCTCAATCTCGGAAAAATATTTGGTTGGGATTCGTTACATCCAATCACAATGGACTGTAATAAATAGATTACGTTGCAGATGTCTACAGAATCAGCAAGAAGTGATCATCATTCAAATTCGAATATAGTGTAGTATAACATAATTTATATTTCGTTGCAAGTATGCTACATGAGGAGGATAAGACCAATCAAAATAGGGCGTCAGAACACAGGATCACACGGATAGTAATGTAGATAGGATTCCGAAATTTTCCGAGTCCAGCCGACTCACAGTGTCACGAGTATATGGGGGAAGAAATCAAAAATCGTATTTTATTTTTTAACAAGGTTCATTATATTTTTAGGTAACTAAGAACACCAACATGATAGACAAAATAATTTATTGAGGTACAAAATGTAAATAGAGACTTACATATGAAATTTACGAACAAATAAACACAGAACATTACCAATAAACGTAACTTACTCCTCCTCATAATCACCAGACTGCAAAAATGACTACCATTTTCTCTTAACATTAAGTATGTATTAATATACATAAATATTTTTAATGATCGGTTTTAGGTGGTAAACTATATACTAACTCTGTTTTCATGACCTTTGGAGTTGCATCACAATTGTAGCATTTTTGTGTATGATTCCTGTCACTTGAAAAGTTATACACACTACCATCGATCATAGTGAAAATGATTTGGTGAGCTATTCCCCAAGTCTCATGTTCGACTCGCACTTCACTCGGGATCAGATTTGCAATTGCTTAGTCCATATTGTCGGGCTGAGATTCAATTATTAATGACGATTCCTTTGCGAAAATAATATTTAGTAGCCGAAAAAATAACGTGAGAGACGGAGTTTTATTTCCTCTCAAAACGTTGTTATTTGCATCAATCTTTTATTCTCCTTAACTTCATGCGAACAATCAGATAAATTATAATTCGGACGCACAGTGTCACGAGTAAAAATCGTATTTTTTTTTCAACAAGTTTCGTTGAGTAGTTGAATATTCTTATTCAACCTATCTTCGTATTTTGCTTCGAATTTACTGAAAACTTGGGACTTTGGTCCCACTATTTTTCTTTAAAAAACCTTACGAATTGTCTTATATTCTCCTTAACCTTATCCGAACAATCAGATAAATTAGTTTCATGCACTAGTCTATCAAATAAACCATATTTTCTGGTGATTGGTTCAGTACTGCGCCAAACTTCGTACAGTTAAGAAATGGTTTTGATATATAAAACCACAATATCACCGTAAGGAGTAGCTGGAAGCAGATAAACTAGGTATCAAAATAAACTTGAAGATATGTACTATTTATGGTTAAAGTATGGAAAAACGGTTATTTTACGTTTTTTAGAAAACCATTTCCAAATTTTAAAAAATTATGAAAATTTCTTATATAGTATTAAACAATAGAACCTATCCATTTTTGCACTTTTGATCAAGATTAGTCAATGATCATTTCGCTTAAGAATGACACTTCAACAGGTAAAAAGAGGAATTAAAATGTTAAAGAAATAAGATGGTAATAGCCAAAGTAAATATATACTAACCGAACCAGTTTTATACTCTGTATTTTTATCAAACAATTCACGTTAATCCTTAGCTTTGAGCTTTTGTTGTTATATTGAAATTTTGATGTTTTCTTCCTTTTCTAAGATTCTAAATTTTACATTAGCCCTCAAAAAAAAATATTTCCAAACTTAATTTTTCTTATTTTAGAACACTGCACGTGGCACTGTGGGACGGGTCAACTTGTCACATTTTATAAACGATTTAAGAAGGTGAATGTACAATGTAATTCCTCGCAGCACTTCGTACAAAGACTGTTATTTTAGTAACCCTATTGCTCTGATCAATAAATTCTATTCTACGATTAGGGCATTAATAGTATTGTATTGCTCTGCTGTATACTAATTCGAAAAATAGTATAGTGGTGTTTGAAAGTGTTCAAACAAGTTTTTTGAAGTATTCTTATTTTAAATTTGATGGCGTTTATCCGGATAGAGGAGTCGCTCTAACATACTTAAGCATTTTCTGGATAAAGCATTTACAAATCGCATCGGAATGGCCGCGGTCGCTCATTTAACAAAATTAGTAAACATTTTTTTGATGATAGTGTCAAAATTAATCATTTGATTATCAGACTTAACAGACCTTGTAGCAGAGTAGCAGATGATTTTAGTTTGCCAATGCAAAAGCTTACACGATCTCATGTCCACCAATTAATGTTGGAATAATTTGAACAATAAGATACAGTTGGATTGTTCTTCTAGTTTAAGTACACTAAAAGATACAATATCAAAATATAATTCTAATACATATATTTATTATAGGTTTCTGAGCTGTGACCACTGAATATAGAATAACATGTTATTCTATACTCAGTGGCTGTGTATATGTGGCTATGTTATTCTATACTCAGTGGCTGTGTATATGTGGCTATGTTAATCTATACTCAGTGGCTGTGACTGATTGTTTCTTTTCTTTTTTCTTTGTTACTTTTTTTGTTTTATTTTATCTTATGATCTTTATTTTTATATTGGAGTTACTTAAAACTATGTTTATGTATATTGTTCTATTATAGTTATGATCTAAGATGAATGACCATTGGACACTGCACCTGCGGACTCTGTTATTTTCAAGTAAATAAATAAATAAATACATCATCCACCATTTATTTTAAATATACAATCCTTTATTTATAAATTTTAATAACAGCATATAAAAAAATTATATTTATTTTATAACATATATATAAAAAAAATATATATCACATGAGCACTCAGAAAAAAAAAATATATATATGTAATAATTAGAGCACTTTTGAGCAAAGAATGCAAATTGGAAGTGTTATCGTTTAATTTTTCTTGAGGCAGTAGCCTTGTATTTCGTTGATGGTGCAGCTCTTATGACAACACTCATCGACAACTCCCCTCTTCAGTCTCTTGTATTGCAGGGCCGACATTGCTCGGGCTTTTGGGTGGAATGGAAAGCTGAAATCAGCTCCTGATTGTTCCAAGCTGTCCAGCAGGCCATAATCAGAATAATCTGAAATGAAAATCTTCAATGTACATGATTCATCATATTATTACAATATTGTGCCAAAAATAAAGTTGTATTATCCATATTTATTCATATATATAAATGAATCTCAAGATTCGCCATCTCTCTCTCTCTCTCTCTCTCTCTCTCTCTCTCTATATATATATATATATATATATATATATATATATATATATATATATATATATATATATATAATATTATAATAATATTATAATTTCATATTGCATCCAATTAGTTAGTTGTTAATTGTTTAAACTACCTATTTCATAATACCCGTCTATTCCGTTTTAATCTGCATTTGTAATTTTTTTATAACAAAATAAAAATTGATTTGATTTCTTTAATTACAAATCTGTAATTTTACAAACTGTATAATAATTTTAATAATATACATGGTAAACCATATTACCCTATCCCCCCTCTCTCTCTCTCTCTATATATATATATATATATATATATATATAGAGAGAGAGAGAGAGAGAGAGGGGGGATAGGGTAATATGGTTTACCATGTATATTATTAAAATTATTATACAGTTTGTAAAATTACAGATTTGTAATTAAAGAAATCAAATCAATTTTTATTTTGTTATAAAAAAATTACAAATGCAGATTAAAACGGAATAGACGGGTATTATGAAATAGGTAGTTTAAACCATTAACAACTAACTAATTGGATGCAATATGAAATTATAATATTGATGTAAATAACACTCAGCCATCCCTTTAATAGCCGATCCCAAGGGGATACGGTCAGGGGAACGTAGGCTAGTAAATTTTTCGTCTTGGGGGCAGGCTGGTGAAATTCTTATCAACGAGGGTTGGGGATCGAGGTATTTTGACTATTTAAGGCTCAATGACATTATAATTTTAATATAAATAACATTAAGCCTTTTCATTTATAGCTAAATCGATATCACCCTGCTATCGATAATATATTGCAGTGGCGGATCAAGGGGAGGGGCGCGGATCCTACCCCCCCCCCCCCCCCCCGGAGAGGTGAAGACACTAATCTACTATTACTATTTCTGTATAAAAACGGCTATCCTTAGTAATTTTTTTAACTCATTAAATGAGAAATAGATTGTACATAAATATTGAATAGAAATTCACAACGTAAAGATGCATTAATATTATGAATTAGGTCGTTCATGATACATACAAATTTTAAAAATAAAAAGTGCGCCCCCCTCGGAAAATTTCTGGATTCGCTGCTGTAATATTGTCTCAATGATGAGATGAGAGAAATATTGATTACGTCTAAGACTTGTTGACAGATACTTTGGGACCGCTACGATAATGTCGGAAGGTAGTTTCTGCTTGGAGAAACCAAGTAGTGAATATATGATTTTCGGGACACATGGCACTACTGTATACGAAATCCCTAGTATTCCATAATACCCGACACGCCATCTTGGAAATTAACCTTAAAACGTTGCAAGCTAAAAAAAAGTATATGTCTTATATGTCTACTATTTAAGTCACCTGTATAGTAGTAAATTAACATTCTTGATAACTACCAGCAAAAAAAAAAAAAAACTTTCATTCGTAGCACGAAGTAAAACAACAATTGGTCTTTGTCGATATTCCCTCGTGATATCATTGCCCATCAAGTTCACGATGCAGATTGATAGATTGATGAACAACATTTAATAATGTATAATAAGAAAAACATACTCAGATGAACAAATAATTAGAAAATAATGCATACAACTTATTAAGACTTTAAATAAGATCATTTAAAATCCGTAATGAAGTTTTTATTCTTTTTTTTTATTTTTTTTTTTTTTTTATGAAGCAGCCAAAATATAAAAAATCTAATATGTAGGTGCATCGACTTTCCTTAACTTCCCTCGCTCAGATCTCCATAGTGAATAATAATTGTTCAATGCTATTGGAAGTGGCAATTACATACATTTCTCACATTCATTAAACAGTAAAATACTATTCATCGAACGGTACAGTCTTTGTCAATTATCGTCCGACTAAACACTTTTGGGCGCTCCTAGACATGAAATACATGCATATGCGGATCCAGGGGGAATGCTGCAACACCCTTTGGGAAATTTTTTGTCATTTAAATATAGACTTTAAGATTACTAAAAGTAAGGAAGTAAAGAGCAAATAATATGCAGAACGAGTAGAATGTTAGCTATGGGAAAGGACCATAGAGGTAAAAAAGCTGATGGGCAGATAAAGGGTAAGGGCTGTAGGGTATACCCCATTTGGGACTGCAGCCCCCCCTTTACAAACGGCTGGATTCGCCCTTGAAATCATGTGGATAAAATAATCTAAGTTCAGAGTATCTTTTAGTGCAAAATAAGAAACATTTTTTTTCGCTTTTCCATTAATTAGGGGTCAGTAATACTACGGACGTCTAAAAGGACTGATTCGGGTATAATTATTTTGAATTTTTATTCTTTTTTCGTATTTCTCTATTCTTGTTTTAGTAATTAAAGTCTATGACAAATAAATACGTACATACAAGTAAAAAAAAAAAGATTCTTTACTCTTAAGAGAATACTATTTCATGCACTCAACGCAAAGAATTTCAGCATGTAAGGAATTGATGTAATTAACGTGCCACATTCCATTTATTCATCTCTTACTGTTTTACCATCGTATTACCTTTAACTTTCTTATAGATAGTAGATCCCTCAGAAAAGTTATTTATTTCAAAATTGCGAAGACCATTGATCGATTATTGTGATTTCGGAATATAAATCTGTAGTATACGTATTTAATCTATTGCATCGAACATAAACTTACAATCGTCGTATGGTTTCAGGGATGACTTCTTATAAGGAGAGTTGTAGACACCACCACAGATCAGGAACAGAGCCTTATTGAGTTCTTCCCCGCAGTAGATCTGGGACCGCTTGTTTTTATTTTCGGTGAGGATATCCCATTGAGCAAACGCTGTTATAAAGAAGGAGAAGAGGAGGAGTTGTCTGATCATCTAGAAGAAAAGAGGTTAAATATTCAGTTTTTTTCTTGAATCAAATCATAGGGGAAGCAGGGGTTTGTCAATGTGGTTAATCAGAAAGTTATTCAGTGAATTGATCTTTACAATAATAATCTGATTTAAAAGATTATTTCTTATTATCAATTATATAAGTTACCAAATATATCACTATAACAAGAAACAAAGAAGAACAATAAGAGTCAAAAGATTATAGGACAAATGAACTGTTGTAGATCATTCCGTAGTACTGTCCCAAGTCACTTACAATTTTACTAATTTCATGTTGTTTAATTACTTGGGAAAAAGCCTGTTAAGTATTACATGACAAACATTTTAAGATTTGGGGGGACGGAGATTGTACATGTGTCTTACCTGCGAACCTCACAGAAGAAAAACATATAAATTTCCTGATAGGCCAGACTTGAGTCCAAAGCCAGGAGATTGTTATTGATTGTTTTGTGATTGTAAAGCAAGTCCTACACATGAAAGGAGGGGTTTTTTCCGTTTTTCTGAAACCGTTTCTTCATGTTTTGAGAAAAATGTTCAAATAATTTTATATTTTATAGCAATTTAAATTTTTTGTTAAATAAAAAAAACTATTTTATAAATGTACTTTTTTTTTTAATTAAATTTGTTCTCAAATGCAATTCCTTTAGTCTAACTTTTAACAAAAGGTCTCGTAGCTCTTTTAACACCACAGAGATCCAAAGTCAAATTTCTGATCCCTACAATGGAAAAATATTCGGTGGGTAAAGTCACCCCTTTCTCAGGGTAAATTTACCCACCCTATATTTACTTTTTTTTATTAACAAATAATATAAATACAAGTTTTTCCAGCATTTACTTTTTCACTCACAATTTACCATTTCGTATATATTAAAATTAAACAAGCTAATTACAATAGGGAAAAAAAATGAAAAAAAACCCACATTCTTGAGAAAGTTAAAATAAAAAAAAAAATAAAAAAACCAGTACCACTACAACCCATAAAGGGTCTTGGGTGCAGTACTATGTAAGGAAGAGTACTGTTTCTTGGTCAGCGGTCGTGCAAGGAGGTGATTTGACCGTGATCACGCTCAACCGCCAGGTTCTTTCCCCTTAATTTTTCAATTAAGGGTACCCACTTTATAGAGGCTGGGTTTGCCCCAGGAGGATCTCTCGGACCACGAGACGAACTGTGGCGAATAATAAAGATATCATAAGCCATGTCAGATTCGAACTCGGGACCTTAAGCACAGCAGTCCACTGCCTTACCAGTGGGCTACCCCGCTCCCTAGTTACCATCCCTAGTTAAAATAAAACCAACTTAAATTAATAAGTAAAAGATAACTGTAGACGTATTTAAATTTTAATCAAAATATAAAAAACTTACAATTACATTAATACACTTGTAGTAAACTTGATGATTAAAATAAAAATAAAATAGCATTTTGAATTAATATTAAATATAAATATAGCTTACATTAGATCAAAAATTACAATGTTAAAGTACCACATGTTTCAGTCGTTTGTGCTTGTGCTATTTGCAGCATGAGTTATCATATGAATAACAAACTATTGATCTTATATGCTCGTGTGGGCTATTGTGGCAGGAATTAAAAAAATCCGTAGCTAGTTTTAGGACATATGTTGGATTTTTGGTATATCTAAAACTTCGTGCATGTGCATAATTGGCGTACGTCTAGGAAAGGACCCTATAATTCTCATGCATTTTGTACTTCTTGTAACTTTGAGTAGTTAGTTTGAATTTAACGTGTTTGACCAAATTGTCCATGCCTAGAGCAGAACGGGTCTTATACGTTGGGAGGTCCAAAAGTTTTTAGCCTGAGCTTGAAATAGAGTGGGGAGGGGCAGCTGTTGTGCATGATTAATCTTGTCAACTCTTAAGAAGGTAATTCCGCTTATCCCTTTTGTCTCACTATCCGTTGTATTCTGATTATGCCTAGTGCAAGTTGAATTTTCTGCGATAAATAAATTACGAGTACCAGGCTGTGATAAGGTTTTTGACAAAAGAAGGACAGACTCCTTCTCAAATCCATGCTAGGATGGCGAATGTCTATGGGGAGGAATCACCCTCTCTAGCTACAATTAAAACTTGGGCAAAAGAGTTTAAGAGGGGTAGGGAATTAATGGAAGATGATCCACAAGCTGGAAGACCAACTGAGGCGATTTTTTGGGATTCAAAAGGCATCCTTTTGATTGCTACAAGGATAACAATACTACAGTAATAGGTGATTACTACGCTGATGTCCTTCGATCTCTAAAAGAGCCTAACAAGTCGCGGGTTGCAATGGCTGCCCTGACCGAGTGCGGGTTCAAAAAGCTAGATCACCCGCCCTACAGCCCAGAACTCTCCCCGAGCGACTACTTCCTGTTCCCAAATCTCAAGCGGGACCTCCGAGGACAGCGATTTCCAGACGGCTCTAGAAGCACCTGTGGATGCTCAAGTCAGAAAATTATTTCCAGCTGGGCATGGAAAAGTTTTTTGAGAGGGCGGACAAGTGCGTCCGTATCAACGGTGATTATATTGAAAAAAAAAATATAAATGAAGTCTCAACTCGTTCTTTTCTTAGTCAGGCTAAAAACTTTTAGACCTTCCCACGTATATAAATAATAGATTAATTTCATATTTATTAGATTTAAACTAGATTTTCAATTCAATAGAGGAAATAATGTTTGTACTTTTTTTGAATTAAGATATCCTCAGTATGATAAATGAAATGAAACTGATGCTATCCACCAATGGTCGCGCAAATAAAATAATCGGTTTCTCGAGGAAATTTAGTCGAAAAGTTATTTCAAATTTATTTTTAAAGTTGGCAAGTGGGAAAAGTAACCCCGGTTAACGTTAAAACTCTTTATATGAAACTTCAATTATATCTAATTACGACTCTTTAATTGGTCAGTTTCGGTCTCGAATATCATAAAAACGTTCGGAAACATCAAAATTAAGATAATATGTATGATCTGGGGAAAAGTCTTTTGAACAATACAACCACTTCATAGATTGTATTTCATTCATAGAATTTTATTTCTATTTGAAACTATATAATTTAAAAATGAAAAAATAAATTTGTAGTTCCTTGATCGCCTCTTAAGATATACTCTATGAACTTTACCGCTCGAACAACATTCACGAAGGTTGTTCGGGTGTTCTAGGTACTTCATCTGTTCGCCTGTGTTCGGGGGTAGCGCTAGTGTCACTTTTGATTTGGGTTTTTCCCAAGTGACAGGAGTTGTTTGTGATACTAGTTCGCCGTTCTAATTCGTCTCCCATTTTTTGTTTTTCAGATAATATGAATTATATTGATAATGGAGATTTTTTATTTATCAAAAGCTAGCGTAGGGTGCTTCAGCCATATTTTTTCGCTGAACGTCATGTCATGTATAAATGGCTGTTCGGGGAACCCTGGTAAGGCAAGGTTCGGGGGAGAACCTGTTCGAAGGTGAGGTTCGCAGAGTGTAAAAGCACATTTATACTGCATCAGTAACATGATTAAGTATAACCTAACATTTTATGGAACAGCATTTGAAATAGGGAGCGATCTGAGTCAGGTTTTCTTAACGAGAAGATACGTTGAATTCAACAAAAGCAGAAGCTAGGACTGACTTTTGGTCAAAAATGAAAATATTATTTTGTTTTTTTTTGTCATTGAATTTAAAAAAAATCTAGCAGGGGCGCTGCAAGAGGGGAGTATGGTGGATCGCCCTTATCGAAATTTCGAGATAAATTGATTTGGCTACATAAATTTAGGAACTAATCCAATTCTTACAAGGTTTCTAATATGGCATTGAATAAAGTTCTATTATTTTTGTAAATAAATAAGCGTGCTTAGAGTTTTTTTTTTTTTTTATTATACGAAACAATGTCCCCATCACAATTTTTACTTTCACTTACCTATATATGAAATATATAGTAAGTGGAAGTATTGCGATCGTGAAAAATTTCGACTTCCGGTTTTCAACGGAAAAACACGTTTTGGGGTCCCCTGAGTCGAAATGACCAAGTCCCGCGAAATGGTCTGTGTGTGTGTGTGTGTGTGTGTCTGTGTGTGTGTGTGTGTGTGTGAACAGACTAGCTCAAAAACTATAAACCGTGCGATCATGAAATTGGGTATTTAGTGTAGGTATATGCCCGCGATGTGACAGCATAAATTACATCAAAATTACTTAAAGGGAGGGGGTACTTTACTTAATAACTTTTTAGGTTTTTTTCGATTTTCTCAAAAACGGCTCTAACGATTTTGATTAAACTGAGTATTTGATGTACTAATATGCCCGAGATATGACTGTAAAAATTTCATCAAAATTGATTAACCGGAGGGGGGACTTTACTTAATAAATTTTGTATCATTTTCACGTGTTTTTTTTTATTTACTCAAAAACGGCTTTAAAGATTTTGATCAAACTAGGTATTTGATGTATGTGTATGCCCGAGATATGACTGTTAAAATTTCATCAAAATTGATTAACCGGAGGGGGGACTTTACTTAATAAATTTTGTATCATTTTCACGTGTTTTTTTTATTTACTCAAAAACGGTTTTAACGATTTTGATCAAACTTGGTATTTGATGTATTTATATGCCAAAGATGTGATAACCAGCATTTCATCACAATTGATCAACCGGAGGGGGGACTTTACTTAATAAATTTTGTATCATTTTCACGTGTTTTTTTATTTACTCAAAAACGGTTTTAACGATTTTGATCAAACTTGGTATTTAATGTATTTATATGCCCGAGATACGACAGTAAAAATTTCATCAAAATTGATCTACGGGAGGGGGGACTTTACTTAATAAATTTTGTATCATTTTCACGGGTTTTTTTAATTTACTCAAAAACGGCTTTAACGATTAACAAAAATAAGATATGAATGTAGAAAAATGTGTGACTTTGGGAAATGATATTTTGCAAAACACGTCAATTTCTAATCTAAGTAAGTTGGTAAGTGAAAGTTGTGTGTTGCGCGCACGCACCAGATTTTTTTTTCTAGGAACGCGTCTGGTTCTTACAGATAATAATAAGCGACCTCTCACTTGTTTGTTTTAGTGGAGTAAGGATTTTATTTGCATCTGGTGAAATTGTATTTGAAGTGAAAGAATATATTATTTAGGAATATTATGCATTGGTACAATTTTTTATTCGCTTGATATACAATCAGATTTTCAATCGAACGAAATTAGTATAAATGTGTGTAACGATCAACTGCTGTTTAATTTTTTGAAAAATGTTTTTATATAAAATTAAACATTTTAATTATTTCTAGAAAACCATGCTAATTTGCCGTTCCAAATGCAATTACTTTTTACAAAATTCAAGTTCGTAGAAAAAAATTGTTTTAACTTTAAGTAGCTGGACGATATCAATCAATTTAACAATTGTTAAATAAAAAATTAAAAAATTCAAGTTAGACACTGTTCTTATTTATAATCAATTTTTGTTTGGAAGATATGTTTTTTTATCCGCTTACTGATGATGTTTCTCTATTTTCCCAAAAATCTAACATATTCAGTCAAAATTATGATTTTCCACTCTAACTCAGTTAAATATTATTTCTAACACCACATATAAGTTATTTGTATATTTGTAATCAGCACATTTTATATAACATATCTTAGTCCAAGAACTTCAAAAGCTCGAATTACTGTGAGTCGATCCGATCGGTTTAAAGTAGCGACGAATTTCAAGACAAATAGTTTTTTGTTTTTTTGTAATATCTGTTTTTACATTTTAAGTATTTCAGTTGAAATGGACTTCTGGAGGAGATCAGGGAGGATATCCAAAATAGAAAGGATCAGAAATGAAACCATAAGGGATAGACTTGAAGTTAAAAATAATATCCTCGAAGTGATCGAAGAAAGAAGACTAAGATGGTATGGCCATGTGAGGCGAATGGACGAAGGGCGACTGCCTAAGGTCATTATGGAATGGGAGGCAGAAGGTAGAAGAAGAAAAGGAAGACCTCCAGTGAAATGGAAAGAAAGAGTGGCTGAGAGTATGGCTGGTAGGGGATTGTCGGAGGAAGATGCAATGGACCGACGCAGATGGAGGGAGATCTTGGAACAGGAGTTTGGTTGAGGAAACCTTCTTAATGAAGAAATTCCTGAAAAAGAAAAAAAAAAAGTATTTCGATTTCATAGTTTATCGTATGATACTTAGATAATTATTTTGGAATAAATTAATTAATTCCTGTTATGAATTTAAAATCGATTTCGGTCATAAAGCTAATTTCGTAATCTATTCTGATTCTTTCAATATTTTTAATGGAATAGAAAAGATATTCTGATTTTCAGTTTAAAAAAATATATTCTTTTCGTCTTGTAAATTTTATTAAGTTTCATGGTAGTAACTGTGATATGTTAATTTTTTAGGCATCAAATCTAGAAGGATCTACCTTAACTGGCCCGCGCCCAATAAACAAACGTTAGTGGGTCGACGTTATCTATTTCATAGTTCCGGGCCGGGCACGACTCTGGAGCGGCGATGGGAGGGAGGTACTTCAAGATTTTTTTTTTCCCCGATCAACCAGCGGACGATGATGAATGACGTGGTTGTACGTTTTTCGGACAGTCGACGAAAGTATTCGTCCACGTTTCCGACGAAAATGAAAAAGTCGCGATTGTCTCAAACCCCTGGCCGGACAGAATACCACTTTCACGGGCGAGGATCCTGGCCAAGGGAGGGAGAGAGTTAAGGAGGTCGCTGGCAGCTGCAGTTTCAGGCCGACATCCGGACCAACTGCAAGGTAACTTCTTCGCAACTCCTTTTCCTATTGAACGTTACGTTCGTATCGTAGTGATACCGCATACATACCGTATCATAGTATCATATAAGGTCAGGTAAGTAATAATATTAACATAGGCCAATATCAAAATCGATTCTTATTTCAGTTTAGATTTTTGGCAAAAAAGGACGATATTAATTAATAATATAACATGAAAAATTCAATATATGTGAAATTCGCAAAATAGAACGCAACTAAAAAAATATTAAAATAAGGATTGTATTAATAATTTAATATAGAAAAGCTTTTAATACACTGATTTTGGAAATATAGTTTATGAGAAATAAATAGTTAGAATAAATAATTAAATGACACGCTGATATAAAGAAAGATGGTTAGTGTGAATGAATATTGTTGTACTACTTACTATATCAAGATAAAAACAGTTTTAAAAAATCGTAATAGTGTCAAACATTGATCTGTTTACTCACTGGGAAATCATTTTACTGCAACAATGCCAGCAACGAAACCGCAAGGTTCACGTCCATTTAATGTGTGTCGCGGTTCGTCTATTGACCTCATGTCAAGTGAGATAAGAAGGGGGCGACGAGATCAGATAATGAATGCAGATTCCGCTTGCTCCCATGCAATCCTCCCCGACTGTTCCGCACATAAGCCAACCAACGAGGAATATCTACACATAGATGTGCTTTCATTAACACATAACATGTGCCGTGGATGGGGTCTCGTTCATTAATTCAAATTCCATTTTCTGAATACTTAGCACCAATGATCAGAAAGATGCTGTTCCTTCCCGGCTCATTTAAATAATATAATCGAGTAAAACAAACATCAATTCAATTTTGATATGTAGAAAAAATACAACAATAAATATTGTATTGATGTGTATTAGTAATTTAATATAGAAAAGCTAATAATACACTGATTTTGGATTAAAAGTTATGAGACTTTTGGTACTTCACTTACGTAAATTATCAAAATTAAAAAAAAAATATACTAGACATAATTATATCTAATACATTTTTTATGGAATATATTAATATTACTTGAATATTATTACATAGGTGCCTATATACCAGGATTTCGAATGTTACAATAGGCTCAACCGATAGCAAAAATCAGTGTGCACGTATATTCCATCTTACATTAAACCTGAGTGAATGGAATATATCTTTTTTTTTTTTTTACTTTTATAAATGAATAAAAATATTTAAAATTTGAATTTCATAAAATATTACTCCCTAACAGCAATGAGTATTAGATACATTAAACAAGAGGTAATGGCAAGGGAAGGAATATTTTTTTTTAAATCTTCATCCGTATAGAGTTTTCATTCCAAATTTATAACTCACTGATAGCATTGCAAAGTAATTTAATTTAACATATATGACATTTTAGAACAGCCTATTTCAAAGAGGAATCCGATGTTAGTATATTATCAAAATATTTTAGCCTATCGTTATAGTGAAGTCCACATTTTTTTTTTTTTTTTTCGGTCCCTTTAAAACAGAAAAACAAAGCACAAAGTCAACATGTCACATTTACACTATATTCATATTCTATGATGCTCGTCGGCTAGTGTTGAAATTCGTTAATGCTATATTCTAAGAAAGTTGAGATAGGAAATCATTCACCTATACTGTAGTTAAAATCTTATAGATGCGGAATAGATTGCAATGAGATTACTACCTTGCTGATTGCTGTAAGAAGCCGGTGGAGGGAATGAGACAGATTGCCAGGTGCTCAATATTTATATACCTTATTCAATCTCATTTAATATCAATTAACAGATGTGTCAGCCAGCATTCATTCCACTAGGTTTAGCTTACAGCCACCTTGATTTACCCGCACCTTCTGCATTTAAATATGTCCGCTCTATTAATAACAGTTTGATTAGCGCCTGTAATCAGCGTCCGCTTTCTCAGAAATTCCGAATCGATTAGCCACACCGAGGATAACAGTAGAAGTGAAACATGAATGAACAAGACTCTCTGTCTTTGACCTTCAGGAGGGGAAACTTAAAGGGCGAAACATGAAGCCCAACCGTCTTATCAATATAGTACAGCAGTACTAAGAATCACAGAATCGCGAAATAGCTGGAATATGTAACTAATCGATAATTAATAAGACAGAATGACCACCTTTAGGACAAGTTCAGCTGCTTTATTTGATTTACATGTTAAGGTGCCTTTACACTCTACGAACAGGTTCTCCCTCGAACCTTGCCGTACCGGCGATAAACAAACAACCATTTATACTTAACGTGACGTTAAGCTAACCAATATGACTAACGCACCCAACGCTAGCTTCTGATGAAGAAAAAATCTCCATTATCAATACTACCTACTACTATCTACTTTAAACCGATCGGATCGACTAACAGTAATTCCAGGTTATGAAGTTCTAGGACTAAAATATTTTGAATGTGAAATGTGATATAGAATGTGCTGATTACAAATATAAAAATAGCTTATATGTGGTGTTGGAAATAATATGTAACTGAGTTACAGTGAAAAAAGCTGGAAAATCATAATTTTGACTGAATATGTTAGATTTTTGGGAAAATAGAGAAACTTCTTAGAAAGTAATCGCATTTGGAACGGCAAATTAGCTTGGATAAGAGTCGGTTTTCAAGAAATAATTAAAATGTTTAATTTCATATAAAAACATTTTTCAAAAAATTAAACAGCAGTTGATCGTTACACACATTTATACTAATTTTGTTCGATTGAAAACCTAATTTTATATCGAGTGAATAACAAATTGTACCATAGCATAATATTCCTAAATAACATATTCTTTCACTTCAAATACAATTTCACCAGATGCAAATAAAATCCCTACTCCACTAAAACAAACAAGTAAGAGGTCGCTTATTATTATCTGTATGAACCAGAAGCGTTCCTAGAAAAAAGAATGTGATGGGGACATTTTTCAGTATAATAAAAAAAAAAAAACATAAAGCAAACACTAAGCACGCATATTTATTTACAAAAATAATAGAACTTTATTAAATACCATATTGGAAACCTTTTAAGAATTAGATAGGTTTCTAAATTTATGTCGCCAAAACAATGTATCTCGAAATTTCAATAAGGGCGATCCACCATTCTCCTCTCTTAAAAAAGAAAAAGAAAAACATGATATTTTCATTTTTGACCAAAAGTCAGAGCATTTTTCAACAAATAACCCATCCCCAACCCCCGCCTAGCTTCTGATGAAGAAAAAATCTCCATTATCAATATATTTTATATTATCTGGAATATCAAAAGATAGGATACGAATTAGAACGGCGCACTAATATCACAAACAACCCCTGTCACTTGGGAAAAACCCAAATTAAAAGTGACACTAGCGCTACCCCCGAACACAGGCGAACAGATGAAGTACCTAGAACACCCAAACAACCTTCGTGAAGGCTGTTCGAGGGTAAAATTCGTAGAGTGTAAAGGCACCTTATATAGATCGCTTACCTCAAATATCCATAATTTTCTTTGTAAAAATACAAATTATCCCATTAATTGAATCATTGCGATATTCAAAATCAAAGAACGACATTCTTGCGAATTCGACTTGTGGGACTTGCTCAAATCGAATCGAAGTTAATAATAGTGCAGTTATTATTTTATCGTGTTTCAATGAGATTTACAGCTTTATTAACGAGAAATACGTTATGTAAATGTGAGCATTAAATAAATATAATTTAATGAACAGGCATGCATAGAAAATAACAATTAGTAGCATACAAATACAAAAATACTAGAAGTGAAATGTATAATATTAGGCTACGAGGTAATTAGCCCTTAAACAATAGGCCATCTTCGTTTCAGACGCCTATTATGATTATCAGCAATCGTGGAGAAGCAAAATAGTGGATCGGCGAAACTGTGTTCTTGTATCTTAAACAAATTGTAAGACCCCTACAACCAGAATAATATTCCATCTATAGTTTATTCGGGCCTTTTTTACTTTACCCACACCAGTTATTTTTTTATAATATAAGTAATTTTTCATACCGTTATTTACTCGTATTAACACATGAAGAGTCCACGGAAGAAAGGGGGAGAGTCAATTTTTTTCAAATTGTAGTTATATATATGTAATTGTTTGTCTAGTTGAGTAGAATATGTTGGTGAAAAGAAATAGTCAGAAAAAATTACAGTCGGTTGGTTACAAGCGATGGAAAGGACCACGTACTCGGAAGAAAGGGGGAATGTCCTCGCGGAAAAACTTAGAATGGGGGAGAGTCATGTTAAAAGTTATATGGATTGTGTATTATTATCACCACTTCATCAATAAAACAGGGAAGAAAGGGGGAGCGTCCAGGACTATCCCCCTTTCTTTTATGTTTAAATTGTTTTTTTTTACTAAAATATATTTTTTTAGTGCGTTATGTCTGTTTCGGGCAAATTTATTATTTTCACACGCAATACAAAAAGGAAAAGGACTTATAAAAAAATTGAAGAAAAATGATAAAACGTACTTAAGTAATTAAAGATCCAAACATAAAAACTCGATTTTCTCGGAAAGCACTCTAAATGACATCCCACCTTTCTTCCTTGGACTCTTCACATGTTTATTTAAAAAAAATATAAATGTATTAAGGAGGTTACCTACATATTACCCCTTCATTTTAAGAAATGCTGAAGTCGTTTTCGTTAATAACGAATCTGATAGGATTTTCTCGTGTTCCTTAATTGAGCAAAATTGAATGTGAAGATCCCTATTAGACACATAGTTAGTTTACAGGAGAAGATATAAGATCGAGGATATATTTTATTGTATTTTAAAATCAATAAAAGCATATTGGACCCCTAAATGAATAATTCAACGATTTATATATTAAATTATCATTTTTGTTTACATTTGAAGGTTGTTAAATACATTCCTTTCATCATCTGTTCTTCAATAGTATTAATTTAATATTAAGATAAATCACTCTTTTAGAAATAAGTAACTGGTGAGGGTAAAGTAAAAAAGACCCGTTTATTCTTTTAAGTCTCTTTACCATGTAACTTTCTGTACAGGCAGAAATAACGTTTAGACGAATAAAATTCCGCTGACAGAGGATCCTCATAGAGTATTGTATGCTTACTAAATAACAAGGGGTTAAAAATCGGAAGGAAGGGTCGGGCCAAATCAGCGAAAGGGCATAATTATTTTATTAATCTTTACTTTGGCGATAACAGCTATTTTCGAATATATGAAAAATATCCAACAATTTGTTGCTCCTTAAAAATATTTTACTCTCAAAACGGCATATTCCAGTTAATTTACAGCCTATACCTATCAATGGACTTTGTAAGGTTTTTCCACCCTTTGCACCCGGCACCGTTTCGGACGTTACCTACCGGCAACTCGACGCAACTTATTCGCGAAAAAGTACACCCTCAAACGTAATATTATACAGTAAAATTTTGGAACCAAGTAAGGAATTGTAATGAAATTAAGGTTATATGTATTTGTGAAGCTTCAAGAACACATAGTTACAAAAAAATATATATATTTTTTGTAAATTTTGAATATTTTTTTATTAAAAATCTAAATTTAAAGAGACGTTTTTTGGGAATAACGAAAATAGACCTAAAAATAGCGTAAAATTTTTGATAATTAAGAGCGGATAACGGTGGAAATACCTTAGATTTCGCAAAGGTTTCACCGTTTCTTAAATATATAAGCATAAAAAATCTAATTGGAGAAGTAAAAACAGTAAAAAAATTACGAGATGGGACTCTTTTGGTTGAAGTTTTCTCAGATATCCAATCAGAAAAGCTCCTAAAATATGAAAATCTGCTTAATAACTTTCCGGTTAAAGTAGAAGCACATGGGAAACTAAATAAAAGTAAAGGGACTATTTGGTGCCCGGAACTAAATTATTGTACAATTGAGGAAATAAAAGATGAATTAAAACCATAAAATATAGGCGATGTTAAAAGATTAACGTACCATAAAAATAATGAAAAACACCGTGAGCCGCGACTGTCATTGATCAACAAAAGCGAAATATCCAATAAATAGTTTTTACGATTTGTTTATGTCCTTATATGTTAAAAACTGAAAATTATGTGCATTGTCTCCATAGCGGAGCCCTCGAGTTTGAAGACAAATTTGAAATGGCTCTGCTCCGGAGACCTCAAGTGCAAAGAGTTAATAAAAGTAACTTTGCTGTGTTTACTAAAAAAAAAAAAAAATCTGGTGCGTGCGCGCAACACACAACTTTCACTTACCAACTTACTTAGATTAGAAATTGACGTGTTTTGCTAAATATCATTTCCCAAAGCCACACATTTTTCTACATTCATATCTTATTTTTGTTAATCGTTAAAGCCGTTTTTGAGTAAATAAAAAAAACCCGTGAAAATGATACAAAATTTATTAAGTAAAGTCCCCCCTCCCGTAGATCAATTTTGATGAAATTTTTACAGTCATACCTCGGGCATATAAATACATCAAACACCAAGTTTGATCAAAATCGTTAAAACCGTTTTTGAGTAAATAAAAAAAACATGTGAAAATGATACAAAATTTATTAAGTAAAGTCCCCCCTCCGGTTGATCAATTTTGATGAAATTTTTACAGTCATATTTCAGGCATATAAATAGATCAAATACTCAGTTTAATCAAAATCGTTAGAGCCGTTTTTGAGAAAATCGAAAAAAAACTTAAAAAGTTATTAAATAAAGTACCCCTTCCCTTTGAGCAAATTTGATGAAATTTTTGCTGTCACATCGCGGGCTTATACATACTCTAAATACCAAATTTCAGGTTCGCACGGTTTATAGTTTTTGAGCTAGTCTGTTCACACACACACACACACAGACCATTTCGCGGGACTTGGTTATTTTGACTCAGGGGATCCCAAAACGTGTATTTCCGTTGAAAACCGGAAGTCGAAAATTTTCACGATCGCAGTACTTCCACTTACTATATATTTCATATATAGGTAAGTGAAAGTAAAAAAAAGTAGTATTAGGAAACAAAACAAAAACTACACATTAATAGCAGAATGATCTGATAAAAAAAAATTATAATTATCTGCCCCATATCTCCTATCCTGATTTCAATGTATTCTGGAGCATTTCGAGAGCAGAAGACCAAGAAAATCGGTGCCATTGAATAAAATTAGAAACTTAGCATTTTCTTCTTCTTTTTCCCCCCCCGCAAGATAATACGTCTTAATGGAATAATAAATGATTCGTTAATAAGGCTTCCTTATACCATATTTTTTTTTTTTTCCCACTCTTACTGTAACTTCTTCTTCTTATACATTAATCTTGAAGTCATCTTCGGGGATTCGTCAAGGAGATTAAATCATTCATATAAGTATGTTAATTTATTTATGTTCTAGCTCATGTTTCGAAACTCATCGCTATTCCACTGTAAAATTAAGGTAAAGATAAGTGCCTGACAATGACCTTTAATAAAATGCATGTTTTATTCATCTTTACATCTTCGCGGTAATCCGCAATATTCAAAATATCTTACAAGGGGAGGCTACGGACGTGGGGTCACCGATTACAATGAAACTTTTTTTCAAGTTTCTATATCCAAAAATATTAGATACGTGTCCGAGGGTTCTTGCCAATGGGCCTTCTGAGCCGAGAAAAAAAATTTCTTAGGTACCAAAATAGCCAAAAATTGCATCAACAAAGTTGCCGCTGCTCAAAGCTCCTTCAACCAATTTCAATGAAATTTTCAGGGATGTCAGAGTATTGAAAAATATTAGACACGTGTATAGGGGATTGGCGAAATTAGCCTCTGGAAGCCCAGAATAAATCATTCAATTTTGTGTTATATTCGCGCTCTCGGTAACGTTAAAAATCAATTCCATTACTTTGTAAATTGAATAAATTACGTTTTTCATCTTTTTACGTCAAAAACTAAATATTTGTATTTCAATATTTAACAGGAAATATTTTTCATGAAAAAGCATTTTTTGCTTAGACTGAAGAAAAATTTTCAACCAAAAAAAAAAAATTACTATTTGAAATATGTTCCAGTTTTTATGTAAAAAGCACAATTTCATAGTTACTTAAAAAAAATATTTAAGATAATTTTGCGAAAAATTGAATTCGAAAGTTTGAATTTTGAATCTGAAAGTATTTCCATTGTTGTTTTCCCTTGCCAAAAGAATTAAGGAATTATTTTATGATTGAAAACGTTTATTAAAAATTAAGTATAATAAATCTTTGGAAGACGACAACTGTTTTTATTGAATTAAGGGATTGCAGTTATAAACACAGTATGAACTTCTAAATACAAAAAACAGCATATTGTCAACCATGTGATGTTTATTTTTTCGACAAGTAAAAAAGTTCATTAAAAAAATACGAAATTGCCCTGAAATATTGAGTGATGATCGTCAGGAAATTAGTTCAAGGGAAGATGCTCTGAAAATTCATTCCTTAATTCACCACCAATTATCATCTCTATTATTTGTTGACATCGTAAAATATGCTTGGTTTGCATCCAAGTTAATTTCAATGAGAGCAATATTTGAAAATGTTAATCAAATATATCCTGATGGAATGAAAAAGGAAGGAAACTGCAACTGCAAAGGTGTACCTTTTATTAAATGCTCTGATTGCCGAAAAAACTTATGTTTTAGCTGTTTTATTGATAAATATCACCCAAACGAGTGTGGGGTGTAAACGCATATTTTTAATTTCCTAGTTAGTATTTTAGGATAATTTGGTATTTTATAATGTTTATGTAGTCCAGGAAAAGTCTGAAACATTTTCCTGACAAAAATATGTTTTTGGACAAAAAAGATATTAATTTCAATTTTTCAAAAATTTATCACATTACATTTAAATATAGGTACTACTATTTTACGAGTATAAATTTTTTGGTGACTATCTCTTCAATCAAAGCAAGGAAATTTTTTTATGAAAAATATTTCCTGTTAAATATTTATAATATTTAAATATAAATTTAGAAGATAAAAAAAAGAAAAAAAAACTTCGTCTCAAAATAATTTGTTTTTAAATATAAATATTTAGTTTTTGAAGTAAGAAACTGAAAAAACGTAGTTTATTCAATTTACAAAGTAATGGAATTGATTTTTAACGTTACCGAGAGCGCGAATATAACACAAAATTGAATGATTCATTCTGGGATTCCAGAAGCTAATTTCGCCAATCCCCTATACACGTGTCTAATATTTTTCAATACTCTGACATCCCTGAAAATTTCATTGAAATTGGTTAAAGGAGCTTTGAGTAGCAGCAACTTTGTTGATGCAATTTTTGGCTATTTTGGTACCTAAGAAATTTTTTTTCTCGGCTCAGAAGGCCCATTGGCAAGAACCCTCGGATACGCATCTAATATTTTTGGATATAGAAACTCGAAAAAATGTTTCATTGTAATCGGTGACCCCACGTCCGTAGCCTCCCCTTGTTAGTAACATTTCCGCCCTTATTCCGACTCGATTAATTTTGTTTTCCGTCATTCAATCTTTCTTAATTTTACATTTATTTTCCAATCATTTTTGATTCCTTATCAGCACATCATTAATAATGAATTATAATAATATATATATTTTTTTTATTTCACTACTTCAGATATTTCTTTAAACTGGAATGTTTCAACAAAAATATTGAATTTGAACTCAAAATTTACCATTTCCCGGATACTGCAGAAACCTAATGTGTTAATGGCAATGAGAGGATTAATATGACGAATTAAGTGTTCCTAATCATAGCTGTACACACCCGGCCGGTAAGGTCACTTCCAGACCAAGATTTGTTTGACTATCCAAGTTATGATAAGCTAATAGCATCCAATTTTTCACCGTTGATAGTTCATCGTCATCATAGCGGAAAACAGTATGTTTCCGCAACATCTTCGTCAACACTTTCGTTAAAATGAGAAAATCTGTTAAACTGGTTCCGTCGGATTCCAAAAAAACAAAAAAAAAAAAAAAACAATTTTTTCATTGGGTTCTAATAAAAAAAAAAAAAAAACTTGTTAGCATATGTTTCCAGAATTTCTTTACCTGAGGACTCTTGAAAAAGTGGATCTTCTTCTTCTGAGTCCATTATCATTATTATACTAATGCTAAGTCTCCCCATGTTTCGGTGCAAATGTACTCTACTCCTTAAAATTGTTAATAGATAGAAACGTTTATTTGAATTAGATATATATAAATTAAATATAATAATTTTAAATTAATAAATTTTTTTTTCGACAATGAACGTATTCGTCTGTAGAGGTGTTCGCAATAATACTAATTTTAATATAAACAATTCCTTAGATTACTATAAAATAGATACTATAAAAGAAAAAATACACAAAACCCAAAACATGGACTTCTCATATGTATCTATGTAAATAGTCCAAATATAGCCTTTTCTTAAAAATGTGATTATTAACAGTGTATATACAATCAAAATAAAGCTTTCGGTTAATGTAGAGACTCTCAAATATATTTATTTACATATAAAACAATTCGTTCAAAATTGAAATTTTTAACTATTACATATCTATAATTGATGGCTGTTAAAATTGTTAATAATAACAAATAAATTCCTTTATGTGTAAAATAATGATGCAGATTTGATGAAAAACATCATTTATAGGTCTAGGAATTCTGATATATCTGATTTAATGATGTGTTGTAGACAAATATTAACAAATACCACTGGCGTGTTGATTCGAACTAAAATGAAATTTGGGGAGGATTGCACACTTCCTCTGTGTTGCTTATCAATCAAGTATTTAAAGGAATAGTTTTACATTTAAAGTGTTTATTTTCGAATCAAAATGAAAGCATCAAAATAACTGTAACATGTATACTAATTAAGTTTTGACTAAGTAGAGACAAAAAGATACGAGTGATTTTATATCAAAGATCCTACCAAAAAGTTGGTATAAAGGCATTGTCTATTTTTCTATTTCACTCACTTTTACATTTGTTTTTGCGGTTTTTGTAATTTTCCAACTAGCCGTAGGAAAACTGTTGTAAAATTTAAATAAAAAGAGATAATTTTTTTTTAGTTTTCACCTTTCAAAATAACACTAAATTTTCATCAAGTAAAAAGAGTTTACTCAAGTGCTTAATAATTACATTATGCATGTTTTGTAGGCGCTAAAAAATCTGTCATGTTTTCATGGAATTATAACTTGTTTACTCGTTTAATCAACATAAATTTTTTTATTAGTTGAAACACTGAGGTCATTCAAAAGCTTTTCATAGATATTAAGTGTTCATTTAATTTCTGAACGTATCTGAGAAATGCGGGTTAAAAATCTAACGAAAAACGGGGGTTAGCTAGAGTTTTTAAAATAACATTTTTTAAAAAATGTCTGCAACTCCAAATTTTAAACGAAAAAATCAATTTTCAAATTACTGGCTATTCCAGATGTGCTCCATGTGATTTTTTTTTTTAATTTTAAACACTAAACAACTTTCAGCTTAAAAACTTTGTTGGAAAGGTAAAAAAAAAATATATTTATAAATTAAAAGTGATATACTGATTACATTTTTAACCAAGATTTGATTTATATCAATTCGGCATGTAATAAAATAAAACTGGGATCGCTCATTGCGTCTTTTTAAGGTAAAAAGGGCCTTGATTTGCTTTATTAGATCCCAGCATTCGACTCCCGCTCGCTCTTCAGAGATAATTAAACCCCTAAGATGTATCAGGTCATCCCGTAAGTAATGACGGTTTTTAATGGCGTGCTATAAGGTGTAGGATAAAATCAATGAAACACGTTCAATCTAAACTGTATTTACCATCTTGTTGTATAATAGTTCGCCATCTTGAAATCAAATTTTAAAGTGGGTCCCCCGCGAATTAAGCCCCGGTAATTTGCAACAGCGGGTGAACACTTGCTTTTCTCTCCTCTCCCGTTTATATCAAGAACCTTTTCTGAACAGGATAGTAACTGGAGATGAAAATTGGGTTTTCTATAGTAATGTTAGACGATCGCGGCAGTGGTTAGGACCTGGAGAAACACCTAGGACAGAAGCGAGAGAAGGTCTTCATCCGAAAAAAGTAATGGTGTCTCTATGGTGGGATATGGAAGGAATCCTCCATCATGAATTCCTTGATCTTAACCAAACTATCACTAAAGATCTGTACTGTTATCAGCTGGATCGATTGAAGCGAGCAATTGAGGAGAAACGTCTATCACTTATCAATAGACGCGGAATATTATTCCATCATGACAACGCGAGTCCCCAAACATTGCAAAAATTAAAGGACTTTGGATGGGAAATTATTCCTCACCCACCGTATTCCCCAGACTTGGCGTTTTCGGATTATCACCTTTTCAGTCGATGAGTTAAAAAACGGTGTGTTAGCTTTCTTTAATTCAAAACCAAAGGATTTTTTCAGAACGGGCCATCAAAATTTGGTTTCAAGATGGCAAACTGTTACACAACAAGATGGTATATACATTTTAGATTGAACGTGTTCCATTGATTTTATCCTATACCTACCTTATAGCACGCCATTAAAAACCGACATTACTTGTGGGATGACCTGATATTTAGGCATTTAATAGAAGCTTTTTTTTACAAACTAGATAACCAGCCTGAATAAAACTTTAGTGCTTTTGTGAATTAACTAACTATTTTTTTCATCTCGAATCGGATCATGCATGAAATGAACCTTTTTGTTGGTAATTTTGTTTAGAATCACCTCCATCTTTTTTTTTGTCCATTAAGAACAGAATCATACTGTAGCATGGGCGTCCGTAGGGACGCTTTAACTACACGTTAAAGAAATTCGTATTCATTTACTATCTTTATTAAGCATTATGTAATTATTATTAGCATTATGTAACAAATATTTTAACGTTTAAATAACAATAAGTAAAAGGTACAAGGATTTCACCTGCCTGCCTCTCCCTAGACAAAAATTTTATCAGCCTGTCTCCCCTTGCCCTATAGATCAAAAATATAATTTATACAAAATTATTTATAACTGTACACCGGAGGTAAACAATACCATGTTCATTTTTATTTTATTTTATTTATTTATTTATTTTTTTAATGGTGTTATACTTAATGCTATGGATTTAAGCACCACGAGAAATACTTCCAATTACTTATTAGCGTCAATAAAAGTGCGAAAATATATATCAAACTGCCTCTTGATATGCTAATGACCTTAAATAGTCATTAGCATATTTATTTGTTTTATTTATAGCCATTAGTATTTTGATATGGTAGCATAAAAACAATCAGTCCTAAAATAACAAATCAAAAATAAAACAACAATTTACGAAATGGAATTAACCACTATTATATCTTTTGCTGATTCGAATTATCAGAACTGTAATGTAATGAAATGCTAATGATAATAGTTTGAAAAATAAAATGTTTTTCATTTTTTGTATTGGATAGATCAATTATATATGTCAAACAATTGATAAAATGTCAGATATCAAGATACCCTTGGCACAAGCTTTATATTTTCAGTAATTTAATATCAGAGAACAAACGCTCACCCTGCTAAAATTTTGAGTATTATTCTAAAATATAATTTATAGTCCATTTCACTGAGAACTGAATTATTTATATTCAAAGTGCGAACCAGATAATTGATTTTCAAAAGTGCGTACATTGTTGATTTTAATAAAAACGTTTTTGGTGAGTCTACATTGAAAATAAAACATTATAATACACTTAATTCTTAATAAAAATAAAATTAATATTAATATTATAATTAATTAACATTATATTTATATTATTAAATTAATAAAATTATACTTAATATTATAATTACAGCAAATATAATACAACCACCGAAATAGGATTTGAAAACAGATCTTGGTCCCCAAAAAATAAAAAAACAAAACAGAAAAATGTGTAATATTCTTTAAAAACTCCAGCTGTTCTGTCTGTCATTCCAAACAAAATACAATTGTAAATTTAAGGGCGGGTTTTAAAGGGTAACAAAAATAAAATTCGCGGTTAACACGTTCGCGTTCACTGTAATTCATGTTCCTCGCCCATTGCTCCGGCTGGGCTTAATGTTTTTCGCTCTATCGTACGGGAGTTATTCAAGGGCCATTATACAGTATTGACAATCCTTATACAGTACCTCTATTATCCGGGTATTACGGGAAGGGAGGTGCTCAGATAATCAAAACTGATGGATAACCAACTTTGTTTAAATATTTACTTTTAGTTAATAATGATGCGATGTAATGTTAGGATGTAAGACAATAATTAATTTATATAATACAACCACCGAAATAGGATTTGATAACAGATCTTGGTCCTCAAAAAATAAAAAAACAAAACAGAAAACTGTGTAATATTCTTTAAAAACTCCAGCTGTTCTGTCTGTCATTCCAAACAAAATACAATTGTAAATTTAAGGGCGGGTTTTAAAGGGTAACAAAAATAAAATTCGCGGTTAACACGTTCGCGTTCACTGTAATTCATGTTCCTCGCCCATTGCTCCGGCTGGGCTTAATGTTTTTCGCTCTATCGTACGGGAGTTATTCAAGGGCCATTATACAGTATTGACAATCCTTATACAGTACCTCTATTATCCGGGTATTACGGGAAGGGAGGTGCTCAGATAATCAAAACTGATGGATAACCAACTTTGTTTAAATATTTACTTTTAGTTAATAATGATGCGATGTAATGTTAGGATGTAAGACAATAATTAATTTATATAATACAACCACCGAAATAGGATTTGATAACAGATCTTGGTCCTCAAAAAATAAAAAAACAAAACAGAAAACTGTGTAATATTCTTTAAAAACTCCAGCTGTTCTGTCTGTCATTCCAAACAAAATACAATTGTAAATTTAAGGGCGGGTTTTAAAGGGTAACAAAAATAAAATTCGCGGTTAACACGTTCGCGTTCACTGTAATTCATGTTCCTCGCCCATTGCTCCGGCTGGGCTTAATGTTTTTCGCTCTATCGTACGGGAGTTATTCAAGGGCCATTATACAGTATTGACAATCCTTATACAGTACCTCTATTATCCGGGTATTACGGGAAGGGAGGTGCTCAGATAATCAAAACTGATGGATAACCAACTTTGTTTAAATATTTACTTTTAGTTAATAATGATGCGATGTAATGTTAGGATGTAAGACAATAATTAATTTATATAATACAACCACCGAAATAGGATTTGATAACAGATCTTGGTCCTCAAAAAATAAAAAAACAAAACAGAAAACTGTGTAATATTCTTTAAAAACTCCAGCTGTTCTGTCTGTCATTCCAAACAAAATACAATTGTAAATTTAAGGGCGGGTTTTAAAGGGTAACAAAAATAAAATTCGCGGTTAACACGTTCGCGTTCACTGTAATTCATGTTCCTCGCCCATTGCTCCGGCTGGGCTTAATGTTTTTCGCTCTATCGTACGGGAGTTATTCAAGGGCCATTATACAGTATTGACAATCCTTATACAGTACCTCTATTATCCGGGTATTACGGGAAGGGAGGTGCTCAGATAATCAAAACTGATGGATAACCAACTTTGTTTAAATATTTACTTTTAGTTAATAATGATGCGATGTAATGTTAGGATGTAAGACAATAATTAATTTATATAATACAACCACCGAAATAGGATTTGATAACAGATCTTGGTCCTCAAAAAATAAAAAAACAAAACAGAAAACTGTGTAATATTCTTTAAAAACTCCAGCTGTTCTGTCTGTCATTCCAAACAAAATACAATTGTAAATTTAAGGGCGGGTTTTAAAGGGTAACAAAAATAAAATTCGCGGTTAACACGTTCGCGTTCACTGTAATTCATGTTCCTCGCCCATTGCTCCGGCTGGGCTTAATGTTTTTCGCTCTATCGTACGGGAGTTATTCAAGGGCCATTATACAGTATTGACAATCCTTATACAGTACCTCTATTATCCGGGTATTACGGGAAGGGAGGTGCTCAGATAATCAAAACTGATGGATAACCAACTTTGTTTAAATATTTACTTTTAGTTAATAATGATGCGATGTAATGTTAGGATGTAAGACAATAATTAATTTATATAATACAACCACCGAAATAGGATTTGATAACAGATCTTGGTCCTCAAAAAATAAAAAAACAAAACAGAAAACTGTGTAATATTCTTTAAAAACTCCAGCTGTTCTGTCTGTCATTCCAAACAAAATACAATTGTAAATTTAAGGGCGGGTTTTAAAGGGTAACAAAAATAAAATTCGCGGTTAACACGTTCGCGTTCACTGTAATTCATGTTCCTCGCCCATTGCTCCGGCTGGGCTTAATGTTTTTCGCTCTATCGTACGGGAGTTATTCAAGGGCCATTATACAGTATTGACAATCCTTATACAGTACCTCTATTATCCGGGTATTACGGGAAGGGAGGTGCTCAGATAATCAAAACTGATGGATAACCAACTTTGTTTAAATATTTACTTTTAGTTAATAATGATGCGATGTAATGTTAGGATGTAAGACAATAATTAATTTATATAATACAACCACCGAAATAGGATTTGATAACAGATCTTGGTCCTCAAAAAATAAAAAAACAAAACAGAAAACTGTGTAATATTCTTTAAAAACTCCAGCTGTTCTGTCTGTCATTCCAAACAAAATACAATTGTAAATTTAAGGGCGGGTTTTAAAGGGTAACAAAAATAAAATTCGCGGTTAACACGTTCGCGTTCACTGTAATTCATGTTCCTCGCCCATTGCTCCGGCTGGGCTTAATGTTTTTCGCTCTATCGTACGGGAGTTATTCAAGGGCCATTATACAGTATTGACAATCCTTATACAGTACCTCTATTATCCGGGTATTACGGGAAGGGAGGTGCTCAGATAATCAAAACTGATGGATAACCAACTTTGTTTAAATATTTACTTTTAGTTAATAATGATGCGATGTAATGTTAGGATGTAAGACAATAATTAATTTATATAATACAACCACCGAAATAGGATTTGATAACAGATCTTGGTCCCCAAAAAATAAAAAAACAAAACAGAAAAATGTGTAATATTCTTTAAAAACTCCAGCTGTTCTGTCTGTCATTCCAAACAAAATACAATTGTAAATTTAAGGGCGGGTTTTAAAGGGTAACAAAAATAAAATTCGCGGTTAACACGTTCGCGTTCACTGTAATTCATGTTCCTCGCCCATTGCTCCGGCTGGGCTTAATGTTTTTCGCTCTATCGTACGGGAGTTATTCAAGGGCCATTATACAGTATTGACAATCCTTATACAGTACCTCTATTATCCGGGTATTACGGGAAGGGAGGTGCTCAGATAATCAAAACTGATGGATAACCAACTTTGTTTAAATATTTACTTTTAGTTAATAATGATGCGATGTAATGTTAGGATGTAAGACAATAATTAATTTATATAATACAACCACCGAAATAGGATTTGATAACAGATCTTGGTCCCCAAAAAATAAAAAAACAAAACAGAAAAATGTGTAATATTCTTTAAAAACTCCAGCTGTTCTGTCTGTCATTCCAAACAAAATACAATTGTAAATTTAAGGGCGGGTTTTAAAGGGTAACAAAAATAAAATTCGCGGTTAACACGTTCGCGTTCACTGTAATTCATGTTCCTCGCCCATTGCTCCGGCTGGGCTTAATGTTTTTCGCTCTATCGTACGGGAGTTATTCAAGGGCCATTATACAGTATTGACAATCCTTATACAGTACCTCTATTATCCGGGTATTACGGGAAGGGAGGTGCTCAGATAATCAAAACTGATGGATAACCAACTTTGTTTAAATATTTACTTTTAGTTAATAATGATGCGATGTAATGTTAGGATGTAAGACAATAATTAATTTATATAATACAACCACCGAAATAGGATTTGATAACAGATCTTGGTCCTCAAAAAATAAAAAAACAAAACAGAAAACTGTGTAATATTCTTTAAAAACTCCAGCTGTTCTGTCTGTCATTCCAAACAAAATACAATTGTAAATTTAAGGGCGGGTTTTAAAGGGTAACAAAAATAAAATTCGCGGTTAACACGTTCGCGTTCACTGTAATTCATGTTCCTCGCCCATTGCTCCGGCTGGGCTTAATGTTTTTCGCTCTATCGTACGGGAGTTATTCAAGGGCCATTATACAGTATTGACAATCCTTATACAGTACCTCTATTATCCGGGTATTACGGGAAGGGAGGTGCTCAGATAATCAAAACTGATGGATAACCAACTTTGTTTAAATATTTACTTTTAGTTAATAATGATGCGATGTAATGTTAGGATGTAAGACAATAATTAATTTATATAATACAACCACCGAAATAGGATTTGATAACAGATCTTGGTCCTCAAAAAATAAAAAAACAAAACAGAAAACTGTGTAATATTCTTTAAAAACTCCAGCTGTTCTGTCTGTCATTCCAAACAAAATACAATTGTAAATTTAAGGGCGGGTTTTAAAGGGTAACAAAAATAAAATTCGCGGTTAACACGTTCGCGTTCACTGTAATTCATGTTCCTCGCCCATTGCTCCGGCTGGGCTTAATGTTTTTCGCTCTATCGTACGGGAGTTATTCAAGGGCCATTATACAGTATTGACAATCCTTATACAGTACCTCTATTATCCGGGTATTACGGGAAGGGAGGTGCTCAGATAATCAAAACTGATGGATAACCAACTTTGTTTAAATATTTACTTTTAGTTAATAATGATGCGATGTAATGTTAGGATGTAAGACAATAATTAATTTATATAATACAACCACCGAAATAGGATTTGATAACAGATCTTGGTCCTCAAAAAATAAAAAAACAAAACAGAAAACTGTGTAATATTCTTTAAAAACTCCAGCTGTTCTGTCTGTCATTCCAAACAAAATACAATTGTAAATTTAAGGGCGGGTTTTAAAGGGTAACAAAAATAAAATTCGCGGTTAACACGTTCGCGTTCACTGTAATTCATGTTCCTCGCCCATTGCTCCGGCTGGGCTTAATGTTTTTCGCTCTATCGTACGGGAGTTATTCAAGGGCCATTATACAGTATTGACAATCCTTATACAGTACCTCTATTATCCGGGTATTACGGGAAGGGAGGTGCTCAGATAATCAAAACTGATGGATAACCAACTTTGTTTAAATATTTACTTTTAGTTAATAATGATGCGATGTAATGTTAGGATGTAAGACAATAATTAATTTATATAATACAACCACCGAAATAGGATTTGATAACAGATCTTGGTCCTCAAAAAATAAAAAAACAAAACAGAAAACTGTGTAATATTCTTTAAAAACTCCAGCTGTT
This sequence comes from Aelia acuminata, assembly GCA_911387785.2. NCBI lineage: Eukaryota > Metazoa > Arthropoda > Insecta > Hemiptera > Pentatomidae > Aelia > Aelia acuminata. The sequence continues at coordinate 33,494,190 of OU426980.1, forward strand.
CTGTCTGTCATTCCAAACAAAATACAATTGTAAATTTAAGGGCGGGTTTTAAAGGGTAACAAAAATAAAATTCGCGGTTAACACGTTCGCGTTCACTGTAATTCATGTTCCTCGCCCATTGCTCCGGCTGGGCTTAATGTTTTTCGCTCTATCGTACGGGAGTTATTCAAGGGCCATTATACAGTATTGACAATCCTTATACAGTACCTCTATTATCCGGGTATTACGGGAAGGGAGGTGCTCAGATAATCAAAACTGATGGATAACCAACTTTGTTTAAATATTTACTTTTAGTTAATAATGATGCGATGTAATGTTAGGATGTAAGACAATAATTAATTTATATAATACAACCACCGAAATAGGATTTGATAACAGATCTTGGTCCTCAAAAAATAAAAAAACAAAACAGAAAACTGTGTAATATTCTTTAAAAACTCCAGCTGTTCTGTCTGTCATTCCAAACAAAATACAATTGTAAATTTAAGGGCGGGTTTTAAAGGGTAACAAAAATAAAATTCGCGGTTAACACGTTCGCGTTCACTGTAATTCATGTTCCTCGCCCATTGCTCCGGCTGGGCTTAATGTTTTTCGCTCTATCGTACGGGAGTTATTCAAGGGCCATTATACAGTATTGACAATCCTTATACAGTACCTCTATTATCCGGGTATTACGGGAAGGGAGGTGCTCAGATAATCAAAACTGACGGATAACCAACTTTGTTTAAATATTTACTTTTAGTTAATAATGATGCGATGTAATGTTAGGATGTAAGACAATAATTAATTTATATGTTCTTATCAGAAAAAAAAACAATGTCTAAATATTAAATAAAAAATATTAATGAAAATATTTATTGCGCCGAACAAACGAATTTCGGCTTTCTATTTTTTATCAATTCTCGGACAGTTCACGAATTTTACATTCTACTGTGGTTTCTCAGTTTAATTAAAATCATAATTTATGATTTAAAAAAAAATCTAGAGATAAGACAGTGCTCTTTTTATAGACTCATAAAAAAATATGTCTATTTTTATCGTTATGTAGACAATGATATAAACGGTTCAAATTCCATACGTAAAAGGTTTCTTAGAATGTTAAAAAGTAAATATAATAAGGATTATTTTAAAATGTTCAACTCCGGAAGTCCTGAATTACTTTTCCGAAATGATGCAGATTAATTTCACATTTACATTTATTCCATCATCCTTTCGGTACATTTAAATTTTATTATAATACTCAAACAAAATGCTGGAAAACTAAGGAAAAAATGAATATGTTAAAACAAATTAACGGAAATTCCTGGTTAATCGAGGGCCCGGGTAATCAAACTAATCGAGGTTCTACTTAGAGTCCAGAATGAGAAAATGAGAAAAAACAAAAAAAATTCTCGTTACATCTAAGAGAGACTTCAGTAATTTTTATGTAATAAAGAAATGGAAGTAGCTTAGCTTGATTAATATTTTTTAAGTAATTCCCGGGAGATTCCATTTTTTGATCGTCTCTCAATTTTTTCTTCTGATAAAAACGTTTAATCATTATTAAGAAATTACTTACCATCTATATATAAATATTTTTTAATGAATTATCGTTTTAGTCAGACCCGTTTCCCTAAAGCACCCGCGCTTTGTTCAAAGGAGGTAGAATTCTTCAAATGAATGCTGACATTCAGAAAATTAATATTTGAAAACAATTATGTAAAATGATAATTGAAATCTCAGATATAAAATATTATTAATATATACCTAATTTGATAGCGGTCTTCACACAGTACTAAATTAGGATAATCGACCGATATATTATCATCGTACAGATTAAATTTCCTTATATCATAAAAAAACAAAAAAACAATTAATATGAAAGTTGTCATGAAAATTATTTATGCGCCTACTGGCGGGCATTAATTTCTTCTAAATATAAATTAATAATGATAATAATAATCTCTCACCTTATAGTTGTGCTAATGATGTTTTCTTCTCGCGAAAAGAGGGTTTTCATTTGCTTCAGAGGTTTCGCACTGCGTTACCAAGTGGATTCACTGCTCCCTGAGACACAAATGAGTCCGTCTTCCCAAATCGTAGATACTCGCTTTATGTAGTTTTAAGATTAGGTCAAGTTGAGAATCGCCTGGTAAAATCCTTTTCTGTTTCCTTCGCATCACCGTCAATGTGTTCAACATTCATTATTTGTGTAAATGGTGGTAAAGTTGGCACTAAATGAATGAACAGGAGCTCTAGAACCTATCTGGGACCAATAATCTCCGATTGGCTGGATATCATATCTTGACTGAATGGTTATTAATTCATTATAATGTATCGTCGAAGTTTCATTGCACTGCTCTTCAATAAATAAACAAATAAATTATTTATGTACATTATATATCTTTTAGAAATTTAAGATTGATTTACTCAAAATGGAAAAAACCTATGTGTTCTAAAGTCAATAGTGGTACAATGTGTAAAGAAGTATATTGTGTGGATAGGAAAAGGTAAACATCTCATTTATGGCTCATGGTCACAGTGAGTGATGCCCCTGAAACTTGTTGTTTTGATTTAAAAAAAAAAAAAAAAAAAACATTAATAAGGACAATAAAACATATTATTATAATTATTATCACTGTATTAATGTCGATTTCTTAAGAATATTAAACTAAACAATCAATTATTATTTTGAGAAAGTAAACCTCAATGAAAAGGTACAGACAATTAATAAATCATGCTTTGTCGACTTACTTTCCCAGGAAAGTGACCGCTTTTAATATTTCTAATATTAACAAAGGCCAGCTTATTATTACAGAAAATAAAGGACACTTTCTAATGATGTCTTGCTCATTTTTTTAGTTATTTATAATTTTTACCTAATCGTGTTTACAGTGCTATCGCATGATTATAAAGATTCTAATTATTTTTATACTATCCAAAGGATTTTCCTGCGCGTACTTCATCACATTAATAAATAAATTATCAGCCTTAGAAACCCAAAGGAGCTATATACTGACTCAAAATTGATTAAGAAACATTTTTGAATTACACTCCATTAAAACTTAGTGAAAATATAAATAAGTAATTCTTAAAACAATTGTATTTTGTTTTTCATTCGGCTATTAGTAAATGTGTTCCACTGTGTCCCACTTCCCTTTACCACATGAAAAAACTAAAGAATGACATACCTAAAACAGGATATAAATAGTTGCAACATTTATAAAAAATAAGAATTACCAAACAAAATGAGCAAGAAGTAAATAAAGAGCTGATAAAGTAAAAAAAAAAAAGAATGAAATTTCTAACCTCATGTGATGTACCATTACAGGATCTTCTATCTTATTCATGAAATTCTCCAGTTTTATCTCTTCATATACACTGACTTCCTCCTATCTGACAAACTACTACTGTAATTTATTTAATATCTGACAATCTATTATCCATGTAAGTCGCTTATAGGATGATATTACAGTTTGGTTCATATTATAGGTGGTGTTATGGTTTGAGTATTAGAATCGAAAGAAATATGAACAGAAAAGGACAAAAAAAAAAAAAAAAAAAAAAAAAAAAAAAAAAAAAAAAAAAAAAAAAAAAAAATTAATGAATATAAAGGGATAAAACGTTAGATTTGTTTATATTTACGAAACCATCCCTTCATTTAATGCCACTTCTACCAGTTCAACAATTCTTTCCGTCAGTGATTCTGTAATGTGTAGAACCTGAGAAATCACTCGTTATAATATACCAGGTCATTCAAAAAGTCCTGTCGTTTTTTTGGGGGAAATTATAAATAAATAAATATTTTCAAATAATCACCTTTACTCATCAAAATATCCACCGTTACAGTACTTCGGTAGTAGTACACCGGTAACCTTCTCCCAACGAGATGGTAAAGCCCAAATTCCTTCCTTAAAAAACTGTTGATTTTTACTGCAAAAATAAGTGGTCAGTTCGTGAATTAGGTTGTCACGGTCTTGAAAACATTTCTGTCTCAGATTGTTGTCGAGATCTCTGAATAGGTGATAATCAGTGGGTGACAGGTCAGGGGAATATGGTGGGTGAGGCAAAACTTCCCAGCCTATTCAAGCGGGAAGTTAACGAAGATGCAGTTGTCAAGCGAACAAGCATATTGGCATCTGAAAGCTTATGAGGAATCCATTTATCCAGTTTTTTCACTTTTCCCAGTTCTTTAAGGTAATTCCAGGCAGTGGTGGCTGAGATATTAAGTTGAGAGGCTATCTCTGAACAACTTTGACGCGGATCCAACTCTACTACTCTTCGAACGTCCTCCTTATCAACTACAGTTGGTCGACCCGAGCGTGCCTCGTCTTCTAGTGTCTCGTCGCCTCCACGAAATTTTGAAAACCAAAATTGTGCCTTCCGCTCAGACAGCACATCTTCCCCAAACACGGAGCATATTTTTCTAGCAGTTTCGGCAGCTTTTGAGCCAAGTTTAAACTCATAGAGCAAAATCGACCGAATTTGAGTTTCAACTGGAATCATTTTAACTAGACAGTTGGATGGTGACTGCATTAAATTAATCCTCCTTAGCCTCCTATTCATAAAGTATAAACATTTGTGTTTACATAGATAAAAGTTGTATTGAACGGAATTAATTAGCAAACACTCTAGAATCAAAATAAACAACGAACAAACGAAAAACGACAGGACTTTTTAAATGACCTGGTATAATAAATCTAGGTATAATCTCTTAAAAATAAGCGGTAATATGTAAAAATCGAAGTTTATTGCAGTGATTCAATAATAAAAAAATTGCTTAAAAAAAAAAAAAAAGCGAGCTTGGTAAATAAAGGTCTACAGTTAAAGCTGGGAGGTGTATGTCATCTTAGCGTAAAGTCTTAAACACGAAAAATTAATCTTGGAATCACTAGTGCTGTTCTGAAATGGGTACTCTACATACAAAAACCTACGCTAGTTAAAAACATCTAAGAAAGTAAAAAGTAAAATGTAGAATAAAAAATTCAATTGAATTTCGATTAGAGACCAGCCGTTAAAAAGAAAAAAATGATAACAATATAAATCGGCAATAACAAACAAATTTAACAATCAATAAAAATTGATTCGATTCAATCCAAGATTGATTCGAAACTTTTCTCTACCCCCCCCCCCTCCCCGCCCGGGAATAGAAATCAAAAGAGTTCCTTTTGATCTAGAAACTTTCATCGATACCTACCTATTTTCACTGTGATTAGCTGCTTTGTAGCAATCTTATTAGATAGTCATTGGCTTTAGATAAGAAACTGAAGTTTATCAAATTTCATTTGAAAAGATTATTCAACCTACAGAACAGATCGCAATGTAATTATAAAATAATTATATATAACATATATAAAATTTATTTTTACTCAATTTTTAGTAAAAATATTAAGTAAAATGTCCGCTTTGAAATTATCTAAATATGGAGATAGGTTGTATTTAGCAAGCTAATTAAATAAATACTAATCAATTTTATTTTATGGTAGTCCAAAATCTTGTTGAAATTTTTTTAAAAATAAAAAGTCTGACGAGCTGGTAATGAGGTAAAAGACTTTTTTTGTAAACCGTATTTTATATAAAAATTCGACAAGTATATTTGAGCAATAGGCGAAAATAGAGGCATAAACAAACTGCTAGAGGTCGGGGCGTCAACAGTACCAAATTATGGGGGGCTTAATATTTTTCTAGAGATGTTGAAATTCAAGGGGCTAAAAGTTGAAATAATTAGTCCTAAAAACAGCTGTTGGGACATTTAATTCATCCTCCAAAGATGTATTTTAAAGGTATTTATAGTAAAACTCTTAAAACTTGTCGATTTATGCCTCAGTTATGAAATAGGGAGTTGTTAAGGCTTAATATTGAAGGATGTGGGCCAAAATTTCTTGATTGAATTTTATCCAAGTCTTTCTTCTGATCCAGATCCCACTTATTTCATTTCTTTTTATGAACTTCTATAAGCTTCACCGAATTGATAGAAAAAAGGATCAAGCTACTCATGGGCAGATCCAGCCGATTGTAAAGGGGGGGCTGCAGTCCTAAAGGGGGGCTGCAGCCCCACAGACCTTCATTTGGATATGCCAATCAGCTTTTTTACCTTTATGTACCTTTCCCACAACTAAAATTTTACTTTTTCTGCACATTATTTGTCCTTAACTTCCTTCCTTGCTTTAAGAAAAGTCAAACTCTATCTTTAAATGACGAAAAAATTTCCAAAGGGAGGGGCATCAGCCCCCACAGCCCCCCCCCCCCCCCTGGATCCGCCAATGTAGCTACTTGGTTTAAAAAAGAAATGGAGACCAATCCCGTGGATAAATTTTTGTTATAGAATTCATTCATCATTCAAACAAAAGAGTTCAAGCTGAGATAAAAAATATATAATTTATCAAATATACAATACGACTAACTATGCTTTTAACAATAGAGTGTGCTATAAGTAACTAATAGTTTATATTTATATTTTATTGGTTATACTCTGATAAATTCGTGAAATCGCATTTTTATTTAATTTTTATATTGGGTCCTCTCCGCCAAAATATTGGGAGGGACAGTCCCTTCCTGCCAAAATATTGGGGGGGGGACGCGTCCCCCCTGTCCCCCCCCCCCCCGGCGGCGACGCCCGTGAAACCACCCATTGTTATGAATTTTAATTTAGAAGGTCACGAGGCCATTCCCTTTCCGGACGCCTTGGAGCATTAGCAAGCATGAAGGAAGAAGAAAGTTTAGATACACGTGGGTCCGGATTGGTCTAGTGTTTATTATGAAAGGATATATCAGGCCAAACCGGGGAAGTATGAAGCACAATATGTATTAACTTATAAATATGTTTATTTGACTAAAATGATGAGTGATTCAATATAATTGAGACATAATTTTTTAAGCTAAAAAATAAAGCTGAATGAAGAAAGAATGAAAAAAGAACGGATATTTACGTTTGAGGTGGAACGTGAACTTCCTCCTTGAGTGGAAGAACCAGTCCGCCAGTGGGTCAAGGATCTGTTCTTCTTTACGGAGTTCGTAAAACCTCAGCATCCAAACAATTTTTACATTGATTCTATCTAAGAAATAAAAAGGTGTTATTTTTTAAAGTTAAATATATATAATAAGCATACGTGACACAAACAGCAGCGGATAAAGGAGAACCCCCCCCCCCCCCTGAGATGTGAGGGGGCTACTATCACTATTTCTGTATAAAAAATGCCTTTATTTAATAATATATTATGTCCTTACATACAAAATGGATGGTATTTAGTTATTTTAACTGTAATTTACAACGTTGCTAAGTACTCATTCATATTTTAAACTAGAACGAATGGCTATAGGCGGGCGCAAGCGATGGTGCTGCTACTTTACAGGAACTAGAGAAACGGGGATAGAAGCCGGTCCATTACCTGGGATTCATAGGGTTTTTAATTTATTTTTCCATAATTAAAATCCGATTGAGCAAAAAATCATTTGAAAAATGTCTAATAGGTATTGCTCGGTCCCTCAGTGTTCAATTAAAAAATCAAAAGACGTGTCATTCCGTTTATTTCCAAAAAATAAAAAGCTTCTTAAAGAGTGTATTGTAAAATTAAGAATAGATAAGCCTGTTTCGAAACATATGACGATATGTAGTCTTCATTTTAAAGAAAGTGACTATATTTATCCAGGTAAATATTAGTATTTGACATTTTATTATTCCAAAATGTTAATTTTATGCAAATAACATTGGGACCATAGTGTCATATTTGTTTTTCTTTTTTAATTTTCCCCATTTTTGTCTTACATCCGTTGTTCTTAATTGTTCCAAGTTTTCAATGCGAAGCCTGAAAGTTTTGACAAATAAATAAATAATATGACAAAGAATCTAAGCTGTCATAACAATGATTGTATGAATAGGTAATTAATGTTATTACTAACCGAAAAACGTAGAGTAAAGTTACAATGATGTGTTTGCATTTACCAGAACTACCAGCTTTACATGTACAATGACAAGAAAATTGCTTATTATTATTAATAAATTTGATTTCCACTTTTATTTGATGGGGCACTCCTTTAAGATTGCTAGTTTGAAGGCACAAGGCTTGCAAAATAACTGTTTTTTTTACTTTTAGATATTATTCCACATGTTATTATGTGGTTTGCATGAAGGATAGCCTGCCCTTCAATTAATGGTCTTTTAAAATTACCAAATATCTCTATCACATCAACTGTCTATCCCCGTTCTTTCCGACATTTTGCAAAACTACTAGCGCGCCTTATAGTCGATTGCGCCCGCCTATAGTTTGCTCTAATATTAACTTTTAAAGGTGCCTTTACACTCTACGAACCTCACCCTCGAATCTTGTCGTTCCGGCGTTAAACGAACAGCCATTTATATTTAATGTGACGTTAAGCGAACCAATATGGGCGACGCTCCCAACGCTAGCTTATGATGAAGAAAAAATATCCATTATAAATATATTTTATATTATTTGAAAAATAGGAGACGAATTAGAACGGCGCACTAATATCACAAACAACTCCTGTCACTTGGGAAAAACCCAAATCAAAAGTGACACTAGCACTACCCCCGAACACAGGCGAACAGATGAAGTACGCAGAACACCCGAACAGTCGACGTGAAGGCTGTTCGAGGGTGGTGTTCGAAGGTGAAGTTCGTAGAGAGTAAAGGCACATTAATGGAAATACTTAAATATATTCCGGTGACATTTACCACAAAAAATCATTAGACATAATATCCAACTTTGGTTTAAAGGTGATCAATAAGTACCACCAAGGTATTTGGCTTCAATACTCATTGTTTGTAGATGAGTATAAGTATAAGCCACGAGGTATCCATGGACACATACAATATAACGATTTAGGTTATCCCTAATTATATAAATGTTTGAAGAACAAAATTAACGTGACCTATGATTGCTGCACTGAAGATGGTTCGTTCGAAATACATGTTTTTTATATAACACCTTGGTGGGACTTATTGACCACCTTTTTTTTTCTGAAGGTTTCAACCACTAGGGTCCATTATCACCTTATATTCTGCTAAGTTTTACTCTATATTTCTCTATAATTATATTATTTTCTATTATTCTGCAATTTTAGTCTATATTTTGTAATACAGTTTTGTCCGTTTGAGGAAGTCAAAAAGATTATCTATTGTTTTAGGCTGTCCTTTAATATATAATTTAGATCGTAAGGTATTTCTAACATTGCTCTGTCTGTGTCGTATGCACTACTTTCTGTTAAGAAATGTTTAACGGTTAGTGGGCTGCCGCAGGTCATACAATCAGGTGGAGGATCGCTAGTCATTAAATAGCTGTGGGTAAGGCGAGTATATAAGATAACTTCCTCTCTGTGTTTATATCTAATTGAGTTTTTCCAGGGGATAACATCATTTTTAATTTATCTCAGTTTATTTTCTTTTAACCGATACCATTTTTGTCCCCATTTCATCTTTATTTTCCCTTTATGAGGAAAATATAGTCTTCGGCAGGAAACCCACCGTACCTATGAAAACCTATCCGTAATACCTTCGGTTATTGCTATTTTGCAGCCAGATCAGCAAACTCATTTCCGGCTATTCCGCGATGAACTGGAACCCAAACAAAGAAAAGCGAGATATTGTTTCTATTTAATTTTTTTAACGTTAATAATATATTTTGGATAATTTAGTTTGAGGAGAAAGTGTTTCTCAAGTTGAGAAGTGCTGATAGAGAGTCCGTACAAATAACCAGGTTCTTTTTTAGTGGAGTGAATGATGTTTAGACATTTATAAATTGCAACTTTTTTGCAGTATAGGGGATAATTTAAACATATGTTGCTGGTCAGTGTATACAAATGATGCTCCAACGCCCGTGGAGTTCTTAGAGCCTTCATTGTGGATATAGTCAGTCTTGTAGTCTGTTAAATTCGTATTCGTATATTAGTTCTGAAATATATCTATGACCACCTTTAAACCAAAATAACCAAGTAAAAAAAAAAAAACCTATAATATCCAACTTTGACTTACCTACTTTGAAATAGGAAAGAATTATAAATTTCCACTGATTTTTTTTTTATATTTTAAATACATAGATATTTACATTCTTCAGTGCACGGGCGTCGCCGCCGGGGAGGACGCGTACCCCCCAATATTTTGGCAGGAAAGGACCCAATGTAAAAAATAAAACAAAAATAGATTTTACGAATTTATCCGAGTTTAACCAATTAATTTCAATAAAATATAATTATAAAATATTAGTTAATTATCCAAGCACAATTGATTGATTGATTATACCCAATTTCTCCATTTGATACTTTATTTTCACAAATTGGCCCTGCGTCGCTTTTTTAAAAGCATACTTAGGCGTATTGTATTTTTGATGAATTACATATTTTTTATTTCAGCTTTGTTTGTTTTGTTTTATGAATTCTGTAAGAAAGTTGTATCCCCGGAATTGGTAACCATTTCTTTTTTAAACCAAGCAGCTTGATCTCACTTTCCATCAAGTCGATGAAGCTTATAGAAGTTGGTGGAAAACAATGAAATTAGTAGGATCAGGATGAGAAAGGGAACTTGGATAAAATTCAATCAAGGAAAGTTCTGATGGAGGAGGCAAGTTCTGGGGTGGTCCTAAACTCAAAGGTATATGAAATCATCTTTGTATTTCAGAGATACAGTGCGAGCACTTTTTCCAGTTTGTGATATAATATTTAATTTTTTATTAAAATAAGACTTAGTCAAAATACCTAAATTATTGTTTAAAGACAGTTCTTATATTTTCCTCATGCTAAATTTGATTTGCCATGGATCCGGTCACAAAACTTAAGAACACGTATCTTACAGATACAATGCGAGTAATCTTGGTGCTTTGATGGCGCGTGCAATGTAATGTTAAAATGGATGGCTTCAGGAACTTTCATGCTGGTCCAGATAATGTTATTTTAACAAGAGAAAGGTGTCTAGTCCCCAAATTTCTGGACTAGCTATCCTGATTGATCAAGGTCTACTAGATAGGTCAAAACATTAGCACTTATTAAAAGAAGTGTAAACTTACTTTATTTCTTGACGGAACCCCCAAAATACTTTTTCTATATTATAACTATGTATTGTAATGATTTTTTCCAGCTTTATAAATATTTATGAACATACATATATTTTAAAGGAATGCCTGCAGCATTGTTCTACATCTTCCTCATTGCCAAAGTCTCGGCTCTAGAAAGCAATTTCCTTCAAGAGACCCTGAACAAGATTCAACAAGAAAGATTGGATAATAACGAAGAGATCAGTGAAACCGTTAGTATCACATTCATATTTATTTATAAGGCTGTCTCATTGACTCTATTTAAGCAAAAACTTTTGGTATATATAAGATAATACTGGTACTAATGGTATATATATATATATATATATATATATATATATATATATATATATAAGACTGTATATTTACTAATAATTTGTATGATTTTAGGACCTGGCATCTGAATTCAATGGTGAGATAATTTTGGGTACTGTGGAAGAACCTACAGAAAACAACCTTAAAGATCAGTCCTATACAGAACATGTCAACCTGCATCCAGTGGAAGCTGCAACATACATATCTAACATCCAAAATCAAAGTAATTAATCCTAATTAACTACCATAACCGATCACATTTATATATTTTTGGTATAATGAAAACTGGTATGATATTTACTAAATTATTAGGTATATTACTTAAACATACATTTGTTAGAATTATTTAGATATTTGTCTTTCTGTGTATCTGAGGTGGTTGCTTAAATATCGAGTGTGAATCTCGACCTAAAAACAATAAAAAGGTTTTTCATGATACAGTGAATTGCTTATAACATAAAGAAAAACCTGCACATACACTTCTTCTTAACTATTGTAATTAAACACAATAATATTATACATATTTATATACAGAAACCAAAGAATGGCGAAAGGAAATTTAAAACAAAAAATGAAATCGCTTTTGCCTTCATTATTAAAATATACATTCATATGTTATCACTATTAATTACGGATATTACTATTAATTATTCATCTATTACAAATTACCGCAATCGGAGACAGTTCATAGTGCAATAATACACGTTAGTTAGGGTCGGATAATCTTCGATCTTCAACAGCGCACAGTGGGAAAATTTCGTGATTCAGCGGCCAAACGTTAATCGAATAATTCTTTTTTATGCTTGAGCATGAGATTATCTTTATTAGTGAGAATAAACAAATATAAATCGCATCACTCTAGGTATTTCCACTTAATTTTTATATGAATAATTTTTTTATTCACTTTAATTTAAATAAAATAGCTTATTAGGTACAGTATCAGACATAGACAATTAAATGAGTCAGTATTATTATCTATTGAGCTTTCTGCTTATAAACATGTATTTTTCTGGCATTTGTTCCTATTGAAAGATTTTTTAATAAATATTGTCTGAAGAAGAAGAAATCCAAAAAAATAAATTAAAAATATCACATTTCTTAGAAATTTTAACGGAAAAAAATATTGCCAAATAATTCAACTAGAAGTATATTTTATAATTTAGTCTAATTCGAGGCCGAAAATATATTCTATGTGCAAATACAGGGATTTAAATCTTGACATTGATATATTGCCGAACGATCGTATTTAATCGATCAAATTTCATTATGAAATTTAAGCCCATTTTATTCTCTGCCACCGTAAAAAAAATCAGAACCAATTATTGCCAATAAAAGAATTTATGTTAATTTAAATACTTTTTTTTTTGTAAATTATATAGTTAACATGGATGAAATTGAAACGCATTTTTATCCAATATTTACAGGAATTTTTCTTATTTTAAAATATATTTGGTGCAATAATACAAAAATTAAAGCTTTAATAAACATAAAAGAATAATTTCCAAGAGATGAGCATAGATTTGGCTAAAAATAAAATTTTCTTTTTGTACATATGCTTAACTTTTTTCATTATTGCACCAATTATATTTTATATACAAGAAAAATGGCTATAAAATTATTAGATAAAAATTCGTTTTAATATCATCCAAGTTAACTATTTGAACATTTATTATTTATTTTCAGCCTGAAATGAGACTAAATTATGAAATATACTTCTAGTTGAATTATTTGAGAATATTTTTTTTTCCTAAAAAACAAGACATTTTTTGGATTTTTTCTTCTATAGACAATAATTATTGAAAAATCTTTCAAAAGGAGCAAATAAATGAAAAATAAATGTATATAATCAGAAAGCTCAATAAATAATAATATTGACTCATTCATTCTTTATGTCTGATCCTGTACCTAACCATTGGCGGATCTAGGGGGGGGGGGCTGTGGGGGCTGCAGCCCCTCCCTTTGGAAAAATTTTCGTCATTTAAAGATAGAATTTTACTTTCTTTAATGTAAGGAAGCAAGTTAAAGAACAAATAATGTGCAGAACAATTAGAATTTTAGTTGTTGGAAAAGATCATAAAGGTAAAAAAGCTGATTAGCAGATCCAAATGAAGTGCTGGCGGGCTGCAGCCCCCCCCCCTTTACGATCGGCTAGATCCGCCTATGTACCTAACATACTATTTTATTTAAATTAAAGTGAAGTATTCATCTAAAAATAAATATGAAAAACCTAGAGAGATGGGATTTATTATTTTTTTTATTCTCTTTAATAAAGAAAATATCATGCTCATTAATAAAAAAAGAATTATTCGATTAACTTAATTTGGTCAGGAGTTATAGGACCCCCCCCCCACCCATTGGATATGCCAATGAACTCAAGACCACAGACAACAGACCTTCCAACTCAATATTACCTCTATTTAATTCATCTCAATATATAGATTATATGGCAACAAAAATTTACTTGACATTATAATGATTATAAGATATATTTCTTTGTCTTACATCAAGTATAAACAACCCTAATTTTTTTTTATTTCTAAATGAAAATTAAAACAATTATGGTATAATGAAATAGTAATTACTTAAATGTGTTTCAGCAATAAACTATCAGAGCTTCAAACATTTTTTTGAATTAGAATAACACCTTATTCACTACAAAGTTCTACTTGCCTGCTTTCCTACTCAATACTATTTCTTTCTCATAAATTCATAAAAATAAAATAACATATGTATTATTATACATTGTAATTATTATAAATGGCATTCCAAATAAGTACAGTAAAAAAAAAAAAAAAAAAAAAAAAAAAAAAATTAGGAAGTATAACCTTTATCATAGAACTATGCCAGCATTTTGTATGGCTGTGAGTACTACATTTAATTTAGAGTATGTAGAGAAAATATTCAACAAATATAGCTATATCGTTGCATTGGAGGTTATTATGAAAATATGGATACTCATAAAGTATGTCTGTAACCTAACTGTTTATAAAACAGAAATAATAATTTTTAATCAGAGAGATTATTGATAAGAAATAAAACAAAAATTGAAGTGATAGGTGGAAAATAATCATGCTATAAATATTTTAAGTAGCATCAGCATCTATGATAACCCGGATATAAAATGATGAAGGAATTAACAAAAAAAAAAAAAAAAAAAAAAAAATCAAACACCCTAACACTACTTTAAATATCCATTTAATGTTATGCATTTTAATTTAATGTTATATATTATATATATTCCTTCATTAACTTATATTTTAAATATTAATACCTTTGTTTTAGATCACGATGGACAGACAAACAACGAGATCAAAGGATATTACTATTATTATTATCCCTTAAACCATTATTTAGAGCAGAACAAAGAAACAGAACCAGCAAAAGATTCTGATGAAATGCACGTCATGATGGATACAATGATGAAGAACACAATGATGCAAACGACAGAAAACAAAGTTACTCCATTGTTTAAAGCCATGACTTGGTTCATTGGGACTGCTATGGTTTTCATTTTATCAATTTTGTTAATGCCTAAGTTTAAAGTGAAAAAATCTAAAATCATAAAAAGAAAATGGGGAAATAATGAATTCTTAGATATGATTCATAGACACATCCAATATAATTCAAGAGTAAAATGGAAGAATTGGTAACAGGTTGTAAAATGACAAATGAAAAACCATGATGAGATGGTCATTGAGCAAAGAGATAATAGTATTGGATTAAGCCTAGTTCGACATGCTCAATAACGTAATTATGATAAAATAATGATAGTATTTTAATCTTGAGATTTACCTTTCCCTAGATAAGATTATTCCTCAGAAGCATGGAAAGGTGAGGGTCTTCTACTTGCAAAGCCTTTGATTCAGCAATTGGCCTCATTAATGATTAATTCAATATAATTACATTGATAAGGATAATTTAAATAATAAATAAGCCTTTATAATATTTATAAAACATATTACTATATTTTTCGGAGTAATAATTTCCAAAATAATTAATGTTATTCAGTATTTATTCATACTTGTTAATCTAAATGTTTTATTAAGGTTCATAGAATCTAGTCACTTACCTTTTTAAATTATTTATTTTGTATATTACTTAAGTAAATGCTAGCTTAGAATAATACCCAATTAATTTTAAGAAACACAGGGACTTCTGTCTCCACTTATGTGTTTACGATTAGAATATTATAACATATGTAAAACATGTATATAAAAAATGTTTTATAATATAGCAAGAATTAAATGTCATGAAGTTAAAAGTTTCAATATTTTATATAAACTATTTTTAATTTTATAGTAAAAAATATTTATTTTTGTTATTATATTTTCAAGGTATAACTAAAAAAAAATTAATACAGTGTTGAGAGTTACTTAATACTAGATTTAATAAGAAGGCTTTATACTGGGTGTCCCAGACATAGTGTAAAAAAAAAAAATTGGGTAATACTGCATGCTAAACGGGGTAGAATGGCGCAGAAACGAGTTTCCTATCTCAATCTGTTGAGGAGATAGAATTTCTATTGTTTTTATTTTTAAAATCTTATTTTTTTCTTCTAAAAAATGGCAGTTTTATCTACTTCGGTTTAGCGTAGAAACAAAAACAATGATATTTTCTTAATCTGCATTAAATTTCCTACAAGATGAATTAGGTTTGGTTATTCACCTCCCCCCCTTGACTCCCGATAAATAAGATTATATTTATTTTATTTTTGGGGGGTGGGAGGGGGAGGGAGGGCTTGTCACCTTCAAAACCCTTTACCTTTCATGCATATCGAAAAGAATATAACACAACTGATTCTTTTATATAATCAAGTAGTTTTTCTATAAGGCACGTGAAGCAATGAAGTATTTATTCTCTAGCGTGTTTTTCATCAGAAAAACTTCTTTTAGACTCAAAAGGTGACGTGCAATTGTATCATGGGTTACACCATTAAAAAGCTAACTAAATTCCGCAGATTTTAGGAAATTTGACAGCTTCTGGGTTGCTCCAGTGAGGAGCGAGGAATTTTCAACAAGTAATAATTTAAGTTTTAATAAATGTTTTGTGTTTTGTGCGTTAAAAGGCCCACTGAAATAACCACTGAACTGGATTTAAAATAACCAAACCTAACTCATCTTGTAGGAAATTTAATGCTGATTTAGAAAATATCATTGTTTTTGTTTCTACGCTACACCGAAGTAGATAAAACTACCATTTTTTAGAAAAAAAAATTAAGATTTTAAAAATAAAAACAAAAAACATTCTATCTCTTCAACAGATCGAGATAGGAAACTCGTTTCTGCGCCATTCTACCCCGTTTAGCATGCAGTATTACCCAATTAAAATAAAAACAAAAAAATTCTATCTCCTCAACAGATTGAGATAGGAAACTCGTTTCTGCGCCATTCCACCCCGTTTAGCATGCAGTATTACCCAATTAAAATAAAAACAAAAAAATTCTATCTCTTCAACAGATTGAGATAGGAAACTCGTTTCTCCGCCATTCTACCCCGTTTAGCATGCAGTATTACCCATTTTTTTTACACTAGGTCTGGGACACCCAGTATAGTTAAGTAATTAGTTTTCTGTAGTGTCCGACCGAGGTTTCGGCTTCTTTGTGTATGATATCTCCGAGAAGGAAGTAGGACTCCACTATGTCAGCTTGTAAGTTCGATTTCTTTCATGACCTTTAGCACCCTTGAATTTAATAATGTGTAGTATCTGTTATATAATATCTGTCCAGTTAATTACACTTTAATTGACATTCGATAAAACATGGATTTCTCTCAGACTTTTGGTATTGATCGAAAACTTTAAGTTAGGTGAGTGAAAAAATGTGATAGTGACAAACAGGGGTCTGCCAAGTAAATTATATCAAGTCTTTACATGCAATGAAAGCATTCTTTTCAAGCAGAATTGTTTACGTCGGGTGTAAAGAATAGTATTCTTTACCTTTAAAGTTACGAACATTTTAGTGCTTTTAATTATCTTCTTATTAACAATGAAATTTGTTTTCTAAAAAAAAATAGAACAACACTAAATAAGAATATAACTTCTAAATACTTAAATTTAAATTAGTAGATGGCGAAACATGACATGTCCACAGATTCGATTCAAAAGAGAAAAAAATATTTTAGTAAATAACCTTCTAA
Source organism: Aelia acuminata (assembly GCA_911387785.2). Lineage (NCBI taxonomy): Eukaryota > Metazoa > Arthropoda > Insecta > Hemiptera > Pentatomidae > Aelia > Aelia acuminata. The sequence goes on from OU426980.1 coordinate 33,511,663, forward strand.
GATAGAGCTTTACATATTAAATAGGCCGCCATTTTTATTCAATAGGCTTTATTATGGCAAGGATTTACTGCGTTATTTATTATTTAGAGATGATAATATGAATTGTTATTGTTATCAGCCAGTTATTGCAAAAATATTTCAACTTTTAAGCCTCTAATAGTTAAGAGGGTAGGGTCTAACTTCCCGCGAAGACCAGCCGTTCTAGGAAGAAGGGGCCTGGTTCGATCTAAGAACCTTAAGGTGCCTTTACACCTTACGAACCTCACCTTCGAACAAGTTCTCCTTCGAACCTTGCCCTACCGACGTGAAGCGAACAGCCATTTATACTTCACGTGAGGTTAAGCGAACCAATATGGCTGACGCACCCAAAGGTAGCTTATGATAAAGAAAAAATCTCAATTATCAATATATTTTATATTATCTGAAAAATAAAAAAATAGGAGACGATTTACAACGTTTAACAAAAATTACACTAGTATCACAAACAACTCCTGTCACTTAGGAAAAACCCAAATCATAAGTGACACTAGCGCTACCCCCGAACCCAGGCGAACAGATGAAGTACCTAGAACACCAGAACAGTCGACGTGAAGGCTTCACGAAGGTTGTTCGAAGGTAAAGTTCGTAAGGTGTAAAGGCACCTTTACTAATACACCTGTCTTACTACTCTTCTGTACCAAACCCACGTATAGTATGAGTAATTGAGTTAAATTACTGTCATTTTTAAGCTTCCATTGGTATTATTGCTAAACTAGACATATTACATACTTACACGTATTATATATACACACGTAAATAGATTTCGGCCCGAAACCAGGACCGCGGCCGAAATTCGGTTTTTGCTAAAAATTTGGTTTCGGTCGGACTAGTGTTTATTGCTTGTTTAACACGTTCACGCCGGGAATATAATTAACGCTCCTCGCCCATTGGCGGCTGAGTTTAATCCTGTGTCCATTGGCTATCCAACAATAAAAAATACTATCCTACTAGTTATGTTTATAATACGATATTAAGTATAATTGTTATTAAAAAATAAATAAGTAAAAATAAATAAATAATTTATAAGTATATGAATATAAATGAATTTACGTTAAATTTTCATTATTTTAATTTTCAGCTTAATAGAAATTATTTCTACTTTCTTAACACTTTGGATGCCATGTCACCTGAAATCGACTAACTGTTCTTTTGTCAGAGAATTAAATATTAAAATTGTGTCGAAACGAGAGCGTGACTCTAAGGTATTCTTTTTCGACAGTCAAAGTGTTAGAGATCTAATTATATGGTCGAGGAAGCTGTGAAATACACGCCGCCCGATGAGGCAGTCAAGTGTGAGCCACCGGTGGTACACGCCGGCGTGAGCGTGTTAAACAATTGAGATTGAATTCAATTTAACACTTTAGCAAATAAATTACAATCACTGACCATACATACAAAATTAGATATACAATTTAAAAACTGAATTCACAGATATAATACGTAAAGCTGCTATACGTAGCAAATATCTGTGATACAGTTTCTAAACAATTACTTGTTTCAATGGAGAATAAAGGAATACAATATGATAACTATCACTAACATGTACTTGACTGTACTCAAATCTATGTCAGTTAATTCAGGCTTCAACAAGAACCTATTTTTAATGAAGGAACCAAATTACACTCAAACTGTGTCACTTCATCTCACTCTACACCATTTATTGTAACTTTAGAATACCAATTTAATACTGGTAGCAAAGAAATCTCCCAATTCTAAGTTAAGTATTATATAGATTAAGTGAATATAGATATTAAAAAAGAGATTCTTCATATTTTAATAGAACTATGATATATACTCAGGCTCAATTTTTTACAGACTTCCAATGGACAATAGATAAAGGGTGATTGTGACATTAATTATGTCAAACGTTAATTGTTTTTACCAGTGTAGCTATGCTAATATTTTCATTCAACTTCATTACTACATATGATATTAAATAATCCAATAAATCCATTATTTTAGGTTCTTCATATGCTCATAAAATTATTACATAAGTGTCCTTATACTAAGGATTTTGAATTTACTATTTTTTGCCCAGAACAGTAACAAATCTCTGGCCACTCAAACCATTTTTACTTTTATTTATTAATTATTTTTTATTCAACTCACATTCTTTAAAATGAATTTAGATTGGATATTCGAGTCAAAAATATTAGGAAAGGAAGGGTAGGAATAATATAACTGGTCACAAAAAAAAAAAAAAAAAAAAAAAAAAAAAAAAAAAAAATACATACATTTTATTACAAGAGAAATTAGCAAACAAAGATAACAAAAACAAAAATATCAATTACTTAAAAAACATATGTCATATTACTACATGCAGTAATACAGTCAAATATAATTTAAGACTGTAAAATTTAATTTATCACATTTTTTATGGAATGATCATAGTTATTTTATATACATTTATTGTTCAATAATTTCCAAAGAAAAACTTAATCTTAATCTACTCAGACCTACATCTCTCCATCCACTTTTGATTTTATTTGTTGTAGATTACACAACATACTAATATCTAGCTATGCTCTATTCTAATAATAACAGTTTTCAGTTTCTTAATGGTTAATTAGTTTAAACAAACTACTTAAAATGCCAGAATAACCAGAATCTTTATGTATTTTGAATTATTTTGCAAACGGTATATATTACAGGAGGCACTGGGAGTAGGTGTCCTAAACCAAGTAGATAGGTTTAAAGAGTTGTGAACAGTCATTGAATTACAAAAAATAAGGTTAACTCTGCCTTTACCAGTTACAATGACCCTAATATAATTTGTTAATTACGGAGAATTTCATAAAAACATAAGGTGCGAGATCATACATACAATAAGAGGTAGTACTTATACTGAAATAAATGTTATTGTGGCTATCTTACTAAATGGTTCACTTAGTTTATTAATACATTTGTTTGGCTTACAATAATACAATAATTGTAACTATATACATTAATAAAATAAAATACAAGAATGTGTATTAACAAATATGATCATCTAATTGCATATCAATGATTGCTTATCAACGTAATTACTACAATAATCACTAAATAACAAAGAAATACAAAAAACATCCTTGAATGCTAACATTTATTTCTCTAAACCCTACATCTTTCAGATTAGGCTAAGACTGAAAGGATATGTATTAAGAATGGGAGAGGGCAGATTACCAACGTAAAATACAAGGGGGGAACTCATAGTTTGAGATAGTGCCACTTACTTATGTCTAAAAAATGAAATCTCTCGCAAACCGCTTTGCTTTTGGGGGAACAGAGACCAGGGCATATAAAGAATGAAATTCTATCAAGATGTACTAATTTCCAAAACAAGAATAATCTATGTAAAGATGTTATCTTCCATTGGGAAGAGTCAGATGAAACTTTCCAAGGTATAAAATATGCTGGTGCTTTTCTTGGTTATTATTATTTTATAGTGGAATAATATAGTTCTCAGATTGGGATTCAAGGAGGAACGCAGGGTGAAAAGGTGTTGAAATTACTGACACACTATAAATCCATACCTATTTTGTTTAGAAAGAGTGAAGCATGGGTACAAAAGAACGTAGCAAAATAAAGGTATAATGTTTTTCTATTTAGAAATTTTTAATTTAATTTGTTTTCCTTTTTTATTTAATCTTTCGAGGTCGAGTACCCTATAAGTATACAAATATCGATATTTTGTGCTGTTTGCTATCATCTGGTAAACTGAGTGTATTAAACCGTAAGTTTTTTTTTTTTTTGTAACTCTTCTCTATTAGGTGTTGGGTATATAAATTATCTCCTTAGCGCTGTCCCCCCTGTATTTCTTTGTCATCCTTCCCCCTCTCTTGTTCTGATGTGTGTGCATGCGGTTGTAACGTTACGAGCGTTACACACGAGCGTTACATCGATGTTTTGTCAACATCGATGTTTGTGTCTATGTCATTTGAGGTTTTTTTTTTAAATTGAAAAAGTACTGTAATGAAAAATCTAAAAATAAAAAGTTAACCCTGTATTATAGTTTTGTAACACAGCATACAGTAAATGTAAACTTGAAATGGATAAATACAAAAGATAGAACATGACGAAAGGGCGATAACCAACAACCAATCAGAGGTTTCGGAATCTTGGCGTACTTACATGTTTCTTCAGTTTTCATTTATATTTATTTATATGGGGGAGTTTAAACGTGAATTACATAAGAGTTGTGGTTTTGTTTTGTTTCAGTATATTATGGTGACAATTAATATTAAGAAGCCTTCGACAGGTACCCTTTGGAAATATTTTTCTAAAAATTCTAACACATTGTTTAGATGTTTTAGAGCACTGGGAATGAATGATGATGACTATAATTGAAAAAGACTGAAAAACGAAAATCCTGTGCTCTAAATGCGATTACTAACTTGAAAAGGATAAAATTATGCGAGAGGCACATAAGATCAGAACTCTGATATGTATTGTATTTCTACATATTCGATCAATGAAGGTTTGCGACCATAGCCCCAACTATCTTGTATTGTGAGTCAGTCTCAATAAATAGTGTTCAACTAATGGTCTTTCTCTAAGCATATACCATTGGCGACGAGATTTCCGAACTCCAGCATGTTAGAGTCAAGTGGGGGCGAAGGTAAAGCTAAATTGAAGATTTCCAAATCCTTTGTTACGGCGGTGTCAGGCTTCGGGCCGTTTCACGAAGCTTCAGAATCAGAACCTTTAGAAAGACTGGATGCTTTTTTTCCCTATACGAGGTGCGGGAACAAAAGAGGGTATTTACACAAGTGTTGTTTGGTGCAAGTGTTTACAGTATAATCAAGAACTTGGTTTCAATGAATTCTAAATCCTAAGCGCATTTAGTGTCGATGCTGAAAGGTCATTTCTCCCTTCATCACCTACAGGTTACTGAAAGGTTCAAATATTATAAAAGGGATCAACTGTCAGGTCCAAGTGTTAAGGAATATGTTGTGAAGTTAAAAAAACTGTCCATGAACTGTCAGTTTGGTTCTTAGATCAGGCACTGGGTGATCTCCTCGTGGCTAGCTTGTCGGATGAGGCCATGGTAAATAGGCTTCTGCTTGAACCCAGCCTCACTTATGAAAAGGCTAAATCATGGAGACGGTAAATTCTCCGTCGGGGGTGCTGAGGGAATTATCAGAAGTTCATAAAATATCAAAACCTAAGTTTGACCACCAGTTTGGGAGTACATCATCAGTGGCTGCGCGGGGGAGTCTGCACAGCGTTGGCAGCTACGGGGAGGGAACGTCAGGTTATCAACAGGCCGATTGTATATCTAGTGCTTTACCAAAACTGTGTAGTGCTTGTGGTCGTAACCATTCTAAAATTCATAGCCCAGCAGCAAAGTAGGTTTTTTGAAATGTAATAAACATGGGCATATTGCCGAATTGTGTAAAATGTTTACCATATAAACATTGTTAGTAAATCTGGATCTGAGCCTTGACTTTCAGGAATGGTTGTCAACTGTTCCAAAGTTTATTTCGAAGTTGAGACGGGTTCTAGCGCGTCTCTATAATACCTTGTTATTTGTATACCAAGTTCCTTAAAAATAAAAAGTTGTTATCCAATTTTGCTACACTCAGAGCTGCTTACCAGTTGCCTATAAGCAAATGCGCTGCGCTGCGTCATCAGGGACATATTCTTCTGGTACCCTAGTATTGATGGTGATTGTAAAGCTTGTCAGCTGACCCAAAATGAAAACTCTCTAAAAGTACATTTCCTATCGCCTTAGTCTAATACTAATCTAACACCCTGGCACAGGGTTCACTTGGATTTCCTTGATGCCGGGAAATGTACATTTTTTACTTCTTGTTGATGATGTTATTAAGTGGTTGAAATGTTGGCTTATGGCTTCAACCAATCTTAATTCTACTGTTGGAAGAATGTTTTAGTCATTATGGCTATCCCCATATTTTGTTCACAAACAATGGTCCGCCATTCAACTCAAAGGAATTTCTCCTATATTGCGAGAGTAATAATATATAATTTCTGACATTTTGCCCAAATAATGCAAGTTCCAACGGTCCAGCCGAGCGATCGGTGCAGTCTATTAAGTTGTTGATTCGTTCTCTTCTGTCTTCTAGGAGTAGCAAAAAAAACTATTCCTATGGAACTTAGAGATTGATTAGATGTCTGTGCACTTACAGAAATACTCCGTACACTGTTACTAAATAAGAGGCCTTCTTAGGATTAAATGATTTTCTCATTTAATTTCCACACTCACTAGTCAATAGTTATACCCAAGGAATATACCTCCTGCAGACTCCCAGCTGACTCCGCATTCCTACAGTACATAAACCCCGGCAACTAGAGCCGATTGTTCCCAGTCTGTTAGATTTAGTTCTGTTATCCAGTGTTTTGTAATCTAGTTCAATAAATCTCTTTTTAAAAAGACTTTTAGTCCATTAGACCATCTAACTGGCGCCCAAACATAGGGGACTTCAGGAGTTCTTTAAGAGTAAGTCCATTTGACTTTCCTACGTGCGATCAATTTCTCACAATCTGAAGAACTTTGGATTTAATCCTTAACTGTTGGAACCTGAACATTTCTAAACTGGATTCAAGAACAGGATACAGGACGAGGAGAGATTCTTCATCATCAGAAGCAGCTTTATCAGACGAGAACCCAGAGGAATCACAAGATCAATTTCCTGTGAGTAACCCCTGTACTTCTAATACCAATTTTTCTTTAAAACCTTCCCAATTTGTAACTAAAATGGCAATTTCCAAACCTATTCCACATGAAATATTAAGATATATTCCTAACTATGATGGTAACTGTTATAAATTGCCTCAATTTATTAGCATGTGTGAAGAACTAGTTACTACTTATTGTACCGAAGATATAAGCGAAAGAATACATAACCACTGGCTAATTTTTAGAGCTGCTATTAGTCGTTTAGAAGGGCCAGCAGAAGCGGTAGTGTATAATAATAGTTGTAATAGCGTCGCGGAATTAATTGATGCGCTTAGAAAAAACTTTGCGGATAATAGATCAGTATCGGATTTAATCGCGGAAGTAGCAATTATGAAATCAAACAATCGCGAACATCCAATAGAATTTTTAAATAAATTAGATGAAAAAAGAACTGTGATAGTTACCAAATATAAATTAGACGAAGTAACCGGAGAACTGTTAACACAATTAATTCAGCAATTAGATGCAACACTAGTTCGAACTTTTATACACGGTGTGCATCCGGTATTAGGATCCCATTTACAAGTTCTACAAATTAAAAATTTAAATGACGCAAGGTCAAAATTAATAAACGACTGTAGTATTATATTATCGCAATTAAAATACAATAGCACGATTGAAACAATAAATAAAATAGAAATTCCTAAATTCAAACCAAATTTCCAAATACCAAATTTTAAACCTAACTTTAATCAAAACCAACCACCGAGATTCCAAGAACAGCCTAAGCCATTTCAAAATTTTAATAATTTCAATCAATATAGACCTCAATTCCCACAATTTAACCTACGAAATCAGTTTCAACCTAACTTTCCAAAACACAACTCTCAAAATACTGTTTCAATGAAAAGCGTACAGCCACCACGTCAACAACACTTTCCAAAATGGAATTCTCAAAACACAGTTTCCATGAAAACTAGACCAACAAGACCTTTTATGTCTCCATATGAGGTAACATATTTAGATTCAAACTCACAGCAACATTACGAACAGCCCCCAACTCATGACTTCCAAAAATTGCAGGACCAAATTAATTCTTTAGCGGAATCCGTTAATAAATTAACTAATCATTTTTTAGAACCAGGACAGAGCCCTCACGAGCCTCCAGACATCAATTTGAATTAAAAACAATTGACAGATCGCTGCCGTACTTTCGAGACAAAAGGAATAGAAAATGGCTTATAGACACGGGATCTTTAAAAAATTATATCAACCCCGAAATAATACCATCAGATTGGCCCCGATATAAGGAGAACTTTTGTGTTAAAACACCTGTTGGTGAAACCGAAGGTTCCGAATATATTATGTTCCCTTCTGATGATATTTTTCCCAAAACTAAATTTATAAAAATGTATATTTTTAAATTTTCCGAACGATATGATATATTACTTGGCCACGAAACGATGAGTTCAATCAAAGCCAAAGTAAATTTTGATATAAATAAGTTAGAATATGAAGATGGTTATAAAAATTTAAATTTCACTATAAATAATAATAATGAAAATAATAAAATTACTTTGAAACCAGGTTATAATATTATAACTGTCCCTATTAGGTCAATTCCCAATAGTGGATCAGGAATAATAAAACCGGTAAATATTGACAATAAAATATTTATAGACGAAAGTCTAGTAAAAATAGAAAACAACAAAGCTAAATGCTTAGCTTATGCCACAGAGTTGATGACCATTTGTCCTCAACCTATGGATATAGATGAAGTCGAATCAATTTATTCAGCGAATCCAGTGACCAATTGTCCCACGGATTCGGCCGAAGTAATAAAAGAAATTCCCAATTTATTGAGAACTAATCACATGAATGTGGAAGAAAAAAATAAAATAATAAATTTAGTTTCCCAATACCCTGAAATAATTAAAAGAAATCAAGACATGTTAAGTAGTACAAATTTATTAAAACATAAAATAAATACCAAAGATGAACTGCCAGTGTATACTAGAAATTATCGTTATCCTGAATGTTTTAGAAAAGACGTCCAGATCGAGATCGATAAACTATTAGAAAATAAAATTATCCGTCCTAGTAATTCTCCCTATAATTCCCCAATATGGGTGGTTCCGAAAAAAATGGATGCCTCTGGCAAAAGGAAAATTCGAATGGTTATAGACTATCGAAAACTCAATGAAAAAACTATTGAAGACAAGTTCCCATTACCTAACATAGAGGACTTGTTTGGAAAAATAGGTAGAGCTACATACTTCTCTACTATAGATCTGGCCTCGGGTTTTCATCAAATCGAGATGGATCCGGATTCAGTGCCAAAAACGGCCTTTAGTACTGAAAATGGCCATTATGAGTTTTTGAGGATGCCATTCGGCCTGAAAAATGCTCCCCCAACATTCCAAAGGGCGATGAATATCATTTTCGCCAAAATGCCCAACGTCCTTGTTTACATGGACGACATCATAATATTTTCCGATAATTTGGAAGAACACCTAAAGCATCTTAAAAGTGTTTTTGAAAAGCTGAAAGAGCATAATCTAAAGATTCAGCTTGATAAGACGGAGTTCTTCAAAAGGGAACTTCTGTATTTAGGCCACATAATTTCCGAAAAAGGAATTCAACCAAACCCAGCAAAATTAGAAGCAATTAGAAATTTCCCATTGCCTAAAAACCAAAAAGAAATTAAACAATTTCTTGGTTTAACTGGTTATTACAGGAAAATGATTAGAAATTACGCCAAAATAGCCAAACCTTTAACTATAAACTTAAAGAAAGATATTAAGATTGATTTAAAAAACGAAGAATATATAAATGCTTTTGAAACTCTAAAGAAGTTATTGCAAAATAACCCCATCCTTCAACTCCCCGATTTTTCGAAACAATTTATACTCACGACTGACGCCTCTAAGTACGCACTAGGTTCAGTCCTATCTCAGAATTTTGATGGAAAAGACCTCCCCATTGCCTTTGCTTCAAGAACTTTAAATAAGCATGAAGAAAGGTTAAGCACAATAGAGAAAGAGCTGCTTGCAATAGTATGGGCATGCAAATATTTCCGACCCTACTTGTATGGCAGAAAATTCCTTATTCAAACTGATCATAAACCTCTTCAATGGCTTCATAGTCTTAAAGAACCAAATTCAAAATTATTAAGATGGAAATGTCTTTTATCCGATTTCGAATTTGATATAAAATATGTAACCGGTAAAACTAATGTTGTTGCGGATTCTCTTTCCCGAATTCAGTTATGTAATGCAATAGAGGATGAAATTAATCCACAAGAAGTTCTCGATGAGTTTATTCGAGACTATGCCACCAACGAGAACGATATAGCCAATAACGATAACGACAGTATTATGACAGTTCATTCACAAGAAAGTTCTAACGATCAAGTTGTAATTTGTGACGAAAATAAAATTATAAATGTAGAACAAAATCAAATATTACTTGAAATAGGTAATAGAGAACCAAATGTTCAAAAAATTTTCAATAAAAACCGTCTAACATTTTTCTTTCAAAATCCTTATGATTTAATTCAAATGAAAACGTATTGCATTCAGTTTTTAAAACCCAAAACAACATACGGTATATTTTGCAAAAGAAACGGGATATTAGAAAGCAAATATAAATCAATGCTCATAAATTTCATTAATATAATAACTAATGACTTTCAGAGTATAAAATTAAAACAATACAGTAAATTTAATTTAGATATTGTTACCGAAGCCGAACAAAAAGAAATTATTTCAAATTATCATGTAGGAAAAACGTATCATAGAGGTATCACTGAATCATATGAGCACATTCGCCGAAGGTATTACTGGCCTGGTATGTTCAAAGATATTAACGATTATATTAACAAATGCTCCATTTGTTTAAAAGTTAAATATGAGAGAAACCCGATCAGAGTCGAATATAAATTAGTTCCAACTCCGGATAGACCATTCGAAAAAATTCAGCTTGACGTTTTTCACTATAATAATCATAAATTTTTAACTCTAATAGACTCTTTTTCGAAGAAATTAATTGCTTATCCTCTTAAAAGTCTAAACCAAATAGAAATACAGGAAATTTTAAGCAACTACTTCGCTTTGTTTCCTATTCCTAAGATTATACAAATGGACAATGGTCGTGAATTTAATAACAACAGTCTTCAAAATTTTTTAAAATTGTATGAAGTCGAGCCATATTACGTTACCCCAGGTCATTCCGATTCTCAAGGTCTTTTAGAGAGATCACATTCTACTCTCATTGAACTCCTTAACGCAATACAACTCGAACATAAAAATATATCCTTAGAGCATAGCCTAAAACTTGCCCTTATTGCCTATAACAACTCAATTAATTCAAATTTAAAGATGACTCCAATGGAAATAACTTTTGGTACTTTCAAAAATCCGTATTCAAATGAGCTCAAAGAAACATTAATAACGGAAGAATTGGCAAATAATTATTTTAGAGATTTAGAAATAATTCACAAAGTTGTTAAAGATAAAATTGAAAAAGAAAAACAAAAGCGAACCGACCGGCTTAACGAAAACCGTGAACCTGAACCTCCGATTCCAGAAGAACCTTATCTTAAAACAACTTACAATAAAAAGCATAAACCGAAATATTTTAAAACTAAATATAACCCAACTAACAAAATGATCACCTATAATAAAGGAAAAGTTAAAAGGTATTCTAAATTTCATCCAAATAGAATGAAACGCCCAAGAAAACAAATTAAAAATTCGTCTGTTCCAGGTCACAATGAATTGCCTCCTTGTAATAACGATGTGGCTAATACCAGTAACGCCCTACAAGATGACAGACCTAAGTAAAACCGCAGGAGTTGCCCCAATTAAAATTCAGGACTCTTTTGTGATAACAAACTTTTACACATACATGCACAATTTAAATATAAGATTATTACAAAATGAATTAAATTCAATTGCAAAAACTATAAATAGCGTATCCATTAAAAGTAAAAATCTAAATCACATCAATATCATAAAAGCCCACCTAAAGTATACTCAGTCAAAATTTGAACACCTTAATCTAAATCAACGTAGAATTAAACGTGGCATAATCAACGGGCTTGGTTCAGCGATTTCGTGGGTCACAGGCATAATGGACGATGATGACCGTTCTAAGTATGACCAAATTTTAAGTAAAGTCCAATCAAATGAATACACCTTAGAACATAATGTAGAAAAACAAATGTCAATAAATAAAAAACTAATCAATGATTTCAATAACGATATTAAAATTATTCAAAATAATAATGAAAAGATAAAATACTATTTCCAGAACCTTTCAAATCGAATAGAAACTAATGAAATAGAAATCAACCAACAATATTCCTTTTTACTGAATAATCTCCTGTTACTCTATAATAAAATTAATGATATAGACACCAGCCTTGAATTCTGTAAACTTAATATTATACACTCCAGCATTCTGTCCCTTGTGGAACTTGAAGAAGTTGTAAGTAACGCCAAAATAAAACTTATATCTGAAGTACCAGAAATTTTATGGCAACTAGGCAAGGTACGCTGTTCCCTTCATAGTGATTATATCTCATATTTTGTCCAACTCCCTTTATCTTCTCCTACATATGAAACGTTCTTCCTTTTATCCTATCCCGTTATAAAAGATAATGAATTTATAACAGCTCATGTACATCCCTCATTGGTATTACGATATCAGGAATTATTTACAGGTGATTGCTCTTTAATTAATGAAAACTATTATTGTAAAAATGTATCAAAAATAGAAAATAGATGTATTAATGAATTGTTAGACGATAAGGAATTAAATAATTGTAAGTCTCTAGTAATTAGTGACCCTAAACCTTTTGTAAAGTATATCCCCTTAGCAAATAAGTATCTTATATTTAATACTGATAATTTAGTCCTAAGTACTAACAATAGCAATAAGACTATACATCCTAAGTTAACTGCATTATTATATTTAGACAGATCAGAAACTCTCATAAATGTACCTCAACCTTATACATATTGGGAAAGCACGATTTTATTACCATCAGAAATTCCTTATGTAAAACGTTATATAAATTTTTCATTTGCAGACATCCATAAAGCTAATATCAATGTAGAACCTCTAGACTTTATTGATGAAACCTATGTAGATCATGTGACTATTTTATATTCCCTACTAACAATCATTGTAATATCCCTTTTATGTTATTTTTTGTATCACAATCGGCTAAAAATTCAAAAGATTTGTACTGTATGGAATAGAAAAGACAAGTCTACACCTCCGGATCCTCAATTTCAGAATTATCCTCAACTTCCAATTATTTCGCCGAGGACGGCTTCATCTTAAGGAGGGGCGAGTTATACCCAAGGAATATACCTCCTGCAGACTCCCAGCTGACTCCGCATTCCTACAGTACATAAACCCCGGCAACTAGAGCCGATTGTTCCCAGTCTGTTAGATTTAGTTCTGTTATCCAGTGTTTTGTAATCTAGTTCAATAAATCTCTTTTTAAAAAGACTTTTAGTCCATTAGACCATCTAACTAATGATTTCTCCCATGGCTAAGCCTTCTCTTGAAATGCTGAGTCCCATAACGTCAAGCGTTCATTTTGAATAAATGAACAGGGTTTGGTAAAAACCCTGCCTATTTCTTCCTTCAAGTGGACTCCGGGTAGAATTATGGAAAGGGTAGGATCTGTTATTTATCTTTTTATCGGGCAGTATAGGGCTTCAACGGGGGCCTTCAGAAAAAAAAAAAGATAAACGATGATAAAATCAGGAAATATATTAATAAATTGAAAATTAGTCATCTAAATGATGAAATCCACCCTAAGTCCCTGTCCATCGAACATCTGTGATTATACTCGTATGTCTGTGACTCCAGTAGATGACTCAACAAAATCTAATGATAATGAGGTTAGAGAAAATGAAAATATCTTCCCCAATAACTTAGCTCTGGTAAGAGTCTCACCATCCTCATCGTCCCAGGAGGGCCATAAGACCCCCTCTCCTTACCCATGTATTAATAAAATTATAAAAAAACGGATTTAATAAACAATTCAAATTTCCCATATAAAAGAATACGTTCAAGTTTCCTATAAAAAGCAGACGAGGGACGATCAAAAAGTTTTGCAACTAAGGTATAAACAAACCTTATTCCGTTAATCCTTATTTTGTCCCTGATAGCTTATCTATCAAGAATAAACATGCCCACAATATTGAGACCGTCAGTCCAGTTAGTATTTAGCAGTGCCTTTGTAAACATGTCGATATCCAGTGACTTCAAGAATGAGTATCGAAGCGTCATTAAATTTTTGTGTAAAGGACATTCTGTAAAAAATTGTCCATCACCCGTAAATACTCGCAAAACTTACGAGATCGCTGGGAGAGCTGTCAGTGAAGAGGGAGGATTTGGCACCGTTTGGAAGCGACTCCGTGGTGTAATGGATAGCATACCGCGCATGCCACGCGGAAGACCCGGGTTCGATTCCCGGCGGAGCCAAATCTTTTCTCTTCAAAAATAAATTATTTAAAATATTTTGTTTTATATAACCTATAAACTGTAAATTTTAAGCTCTTTACGGGGTAACTTTGGGACCCCAATGCTTGTATATTGGTTTTTTATTCAGGATTGCATTGGACAATAAAATGCCTAGAAATCCTAAAAAGAGCTCTTGGCACACGGCCATACAGAAATTACAGTGAAGAAAATTTACAACAAGCTTTACTAGCAATAAAGAACAAGACACTGTCGATCCGAAATGCAGCCTCCAAGTATGGAATACCAAAAAATACAGTACATCTGAAATCCCAGGAAAAACATACCAAACCCGTAGGTCGGGCTACAGTCTTTTCGGAAAGAAGAGGATCAGTTTGTGGCGCACATTGTTGTCGTATCAAGCTATGGATTTCCAGTGAACATCTTTGATTTACATTGTGTTGTAAAATCGTATCTAGATAGAATTGGAAGAAACGAAACACGTTTCAAAAAGAACTTACCGGGAAACGATTGGGCAGACTCCTTCATGAAGCGACACAAAGTTATATTGACAGCGTCGAATTGGAAATGGCCTTCAACTACGGATGAAATTCATTACTCAAAGGACGAAATTGTTCAGAAAATTGATGAACCGGAACAAATTGGTCGGCGAGAAATTTTCAAAGTTAAAGAGCTTTAAGTGTACAGTGATCTCTTGGCTTCAGCTGACTAAAACTAACTTTTATAAAGTGTGTAAATAATATGTAGTTTTGTCTGTTCAGTAAAGATCAAAAGCCTAATAGTATGAAAAAGTAATTATTTGCAATCTATGTGTACATGTAACATAACTTCATGGTTTAAATATAATATTATGCGGTGCAATTGGTAAACACTCATTTAATTGTATTTTCTTAGGTAGATAATGCACCTATACAATATTGTGGGGTAATATTGGTACAAAGTCATGTTTCTTGCGGTATACTATTACTAGGGACCGGATTTATATGTATTTACATATTTGGGTCGTTATTACATATTAAATATTGATATTACATATTTTACCTTTTTTTTACATATTTTGGTCCATATTACGTATTTTTTTTATTCCTAATATAAAACTTTAAAAATAATATAAATTATTGAAATTTATATTAGCACATAATCTATTAATATCAATAATTCAGTAATGTGCTTAGTTGATTTGTGGTTAAAGATTTCGAACCGTTACAAAAAGTGACATTCTCGGAAAGGAGGAACCCGGTCTGGCCACGAACTGTTTATTAGATTTTCTAGGATATTTCTCCCCCCAATGTTTGTTTACTTTTAGAATTTCTTCAGTCTATGTTGAGACATTGTTCGATTTACTTTATTATAAAATGCCTAAAGTAAAGTCAAATAAAAAAGACTTAGTTTCTAGATACATTCGGGAGTTTCCGGATGAAACATTTCGCGGTGACGGCGATATTTTGTTTTGTGCTAGTTGTGGGAAAAAGGTGTCAACAACACAACGGTTTCAAGTAACCCAACACATTGCCACAGCTTCACACCAGGAAAACAAGAAAAAGAACAGGTTAAAACAAGCAACAATATCTTCTTCGTCGTTTTCGTTTTCGTTTTCGAGTGCAAGTAGCGCAGTGAGTGCATCTTTAAAAGAGATTTGTGCCGAGCTTTTTTAAGGTCAGATATACCCTTTAACAAATTAAATAATAGGTATTTAAAAGAATTTTTAGAAAAATATATGGGCCAAACTATTCCAGACGAAAGCACAGTAAGAAAAAATTATATGCCCTAAATTTATTATGAAACATTACAGAACATAAGAGATTTAATTGGTGAAGGACCGGTGTGGGTATCAATAGACGAAACAACCGATGTTGAAGGCCGCTACGTGGCGAACGCGATAGTGGGGAAGCTGTCATGTGAAAAACTAAACCAATGCTGTTGAACATAGATATTTTGGAAAAATGTAACCACGCGACTATTGCACAGTTTTTTAACAACTGCATGAGTTTACTATGGCCTGGTGGAGTGAAACATTCAAATGTTTTACTTTTCCTGACCGATGCAGCTCCTTATATGATTAAGGCTGCAAAAGCTCTCAAAATCTTTTACCCTCGTTTAATACATGTGACTTGTAAGGCTCATGCTTTTCATAGAATCGCAGAACATGTGCGCAGTGAATTTTCTGATGTGGATGCCTTAATATCTAATATAAAAAAGGTATTCCTTAAGGCACCAAGTCGAGTTAGGGTGCTTAAAGATAGTTATCCAAATTTAACTCTGCCTCCACAACCGATTACAACAAGATGGGGGACCTGGATAGAAGCTGCCGTTTATTATAATCAAAATTTCAATCAAATAAGAGAAGTTCTTGACAAACTGGACGAAAACGCCGTCTCTATAGAAAAGGCCAAAGAAATAATGAAAGAACACACTTTGGAAAATAATTTAGCCTTTATATCCTCCAACTACTGTATCCTCCAACTGTTTATGCGTGCGCGCGCGCGTGTGTGCCTGTATGCGAGTGTGTGTCTGTGTGTGAACAGACTAGCTCAAAAACTATAAAATATATAAAGCGTTTTTGCCAAATAAAATAAAACAGCTAGAAAACCAGAATGTCTCACTCTGCGAAAACATAGCTGCAGTAGACGATGCCTTACAGGAATTAGAAAAAATTGGTGGAAGGTATTATAATTGAGTAAAAATCATTGGTTATTTTAACCCGTACCGCCACATGTGGATCCCCCAGACTCACAGGGAAATTTCGATTGGTTACGTTGGCCTTCCTGCACATTGCACAGTTACGTGGTGGCCATGTAAATCTCAACCAGTATCTCAAGGACAGCAGAGGATAGTAGAAGATTTATTGCCGCTCTTCATTTCACGTAAGTAACCTTTTTCCCAAAAAGTTGTGGGTCTGTGAGACTCACCTGTGGCAGTGGATTCTTGACACTGTGGGTCTGTGAGACTCACCTGTGGCACTGGATTCTGACAAATTTATATAAAATTAATATAAATTTTTGTTTCTATTTCTAATCTATTTTCTGCCTTTTTACCCATTTACTTATTTCAGAATGGATATGCCTGGGCCTTCAAGAAGAAGGCGTGAAGAAGCCGTTCTGAGAACAGACGACCCCAATTTCGCTGCACAAGTTCGGGCATTATTGCAAGAGCTTAGCGATGGTGAAGATGTTACTGATAATGAATCAGAAAATGACGAGGTTCCTGAAGCACGCTCATTATGTAATGCATTTGACTCTGAACTGAGCGATGAAGATGAGGAACAAGATCAAAAATTAAAACATTATGACCACACTCCTGTGATGAATGTTGAAGATTCAGAAGTACCAGAGGCTCAAGTTCATACCAACCCACTACATTATACCGGAAAAGATGGAAGTAAATGGAGTTCAACAGAACCGACGAGGTCAGGTAGAGTCCCAGCTCATAATATTTTGAAGTTACCAAGTTTGCCAGGCATTTCAAACTATGCAAAACAAAAATTGGGTCAGGCACCATCTGAAATGGAAGTGTGGTCCCAATTTTTTGATAACACAATCATAAATGAGATTTTGAAATGGACAAATGTTCATTTAGCTCAAAAGAGGAAGAAAATAAATAATGACGAAATGTTACTTTACCATAAAGATTTATCGAAAGAAGAGTTATTGGCATTTTTTGGATTGCTCATGTTGTGTGCCATTATGAAATCTGGTCGTGAGGACTCAAAGTTCCTCTTCAGAAATGATGAGTTTGGTCGTCCTATATTCCATTTGGTCATGTCACGAAATAGGTTTGTTACGATTAAATCGGCTTTGCGTTTTGACAATCCAGACGACCGTGTAGAAAGACAAAAGTCTGACAAGGGAGCACCTATTTCCTACGTTTTTGATCAGTTCATCAGTAACTGTCAGCTTTTATTTGTACCGGGAGCGTCGTGTACAATTGATGAAACTTTAGTGCCGTTTCGTGGTAACTGTGGATTTCGTGTGTATATGCCTAAGAAGCCGGCTAAGTACGGCCTCAAAATCTTAAGTCTGGTGGACTCAGGAACATCATATTTTTACAATGGATATTTGTACAAGGGAAGAGGTTCCGACGGTTTGACGCTAACTGAAGACGAACAAAGGCTTTCAATCCCTACTCAGTCCCTTATTCGCCTGACGAAACCAATTTACAATACTAATCGCAACATCACTGGCGATAATTGGTTCAGCTCACTCGAAGCTGTCCATGAATTGCGCAAGCGAAAATTGAGTTATGTTGGAACAGTTAGGAAAAATAAACGATTTTTGCCTCCTGAATTTGTAGCCCACAAGGGGCGGCCTCTTTACGACGATATCTACGGTTTTTCAAATGACAGTATAACACTATTGTCGAGGAAAGTAAAAAACAATAACGTTGTAGTTTTAGTATCATCGATGCACCACAAAAAACAGATCGACGAAGAGACAAATAAGCCTGAAATAATTGCTTACTATAATTCCACAAAAGGTGGTGTCGACACGCTAGATTTTGAATGCAGTGTGTACTCATCCAATCGTAAAAGTGAACGATGGCCATATGTTATATTTTCAGCGCTCCTGAATATAAGCCTCGTGAACTCGTTTATAATACATAGATGTTTTTTGCAAAATGAAATGAAACCGCGCAACATTTTTATTAAAAAATTAGCCACTCATTTGATTAAAGAACAACTGCGTCAACGTTGTGAGAATCCACACATCAACAAAACTCTTCTCGCCTCAATAAAGAAGTTCCTGGAACCCTCCGTTGTTTTAATGAACATGGATATTTGTATACTGAGAGACGACAAAATGGACAAGAGAAAGTACTGCGCTCTCTGTGATTACAGAAAACATCGCAAAACGGCTTACAAGTGTGTAAAGTGCCAGAAACCGATATGTTTGGAATGTTCACGAAAATTATGTATCACATGTGTAACAGAAATGAGTGATAATATGTCTACTTAGTTCTTTTTAATAGTTTTGCTAGAAAATGTTTCAATTTTGGTTCCTATTTTATATTTAGATTTGTCATAATGTTACAAGTGCTTTTAAGTTAATTTAGTTATTATTTTCAAAACAAATTTTAATACTTAATTTGTACCTAGCAATAAAAGATATTCTTTCGCAAATAAAGTAAGTTTAAATGACTCCTTTTTTTCATGTTTCTATAATAAAAAAATGAAAATGTGAGCTGTGAGTCTGTGAGACTCACCTGTGGGATTGCCGGGAAAATCAGCACATGTGGCGGTACGGGTTAATAATGTTTTTCTATTATTTTTTTCATATCATGTGTTGCAGATCAGGAGAAAAAATTAGGCAAAAAGTAAAGGATGTGCTAAAAAAAAATCCTGGACTTGAAGAGATGAGGAAAATTTCTGATATCCTTAATGGGAAAAATATCAAAACAAACATTTCTCTCGCTCCGAACGAAATTACAGCCTTCAAATGGGCACCAATTACGTCCGTTGACGTTGAACGATCATTCAGTAGATATAAAAATATATTAACATCAGATCGACGTAATTTTACTTTTGAAAATTTAAAAATGTTTATGATTTAAAATAATTTCGAAGATTAATTTTTGGAAATAAATATTTAATTTTTTTTCAAAATTTATTCTCACCTTTACCCCATAGGGTCATTAGCGTTAATCTGTTTATTAAATTATATATATAATATATGTTTATATATATATTTACACACACACATATGTGTATTATGTTATTTTTGTGTAATATATGTTTATTATATTATTATATAAATTAAATTATATTTAATTTATTATTACATATAATTCATTTATATTTACATATTTTTAAGAATATAAGTACATATATATGTACATATTTCGTGTTTAATTTTACATATAAATCTGGTCCCTAACTATTAGATACTAACTTGGTAAGGATAAAATTATTCGAGACACATCCAAAATAAGATTTCAAAAATCAACTTTGATGTGTATTAATCATATATTGGTATTATTCAATAAAAGTGGAGACAAAATAAACAATACAAATTTTTCCCATAAAAAATATGTCAAGTACTTGTCTGGAGACTTGGATGTTTTAGTGTGCTAAGATTGAATGATGTTGACTTAATTCAAAGCATTATAAAAGCAATTAAATAAGAGACCCAAGAAAAAGAAAATATTAAGGATGCCAAAGAAAAACAGACAGAAACTCTAAAAATAGCTCTAGAAGAGATTACCTTACACGCCCTAAGAAAAAAAGAAATGATACCATCCAAAATTGAATAAAATTCTAAAACGCCAAATAAGGAAAAAAAAATTCATAATAAACAAAGCATCGGAGCTTGAGGACAGAGATAGCTTAGGAACATATTTTTGCCCTGATACTATCATTTTGAAAACACAAATCATTAGACTACTTACATTTGCAGTATTTTTAAAAATGAATGAAATTTTTACTTCGTCAAAGATCGAGTACGAAATATATATACGAAACTAGGCACATGCCAGACAAGACTTCACCATATAATAAATCCTCATTGGAGTTGACGCTAATGGTGGTAGCGCAATCTACTCATAGAAAAAATAAAAAATATCTTTTAAAAGTGAATTGATTGAAATAAAAAGAATAATTCAAGGTAATAAAGAGATAAAGATGGCCTGGAAGAGGCACATGATCTCAAAGGATTGGGAAGTGCCAATCTTCAAAAGTGGAAATAACCGGGATTGTGGAAACCACAAAGGCATCACACTCTTAAGCGTCCCTGGTAAAGTCTACAGCAGCATATTGGGAGGCAAAATAATTCTTTGATAAAAAAAAGGTTCAAAGAACCTGTTTAGTATTTAGAATATATGATATTATGAATATATGCCATGGTGATATGAATATATGATATTTGAACAAATAATGGACAGTGAAACACATCTGAAATGTATGAGAATTCGCCCAATCGATGGTACAGTGCTGCTCCCTGACAGTTGGCTTAGGTACAGCTCACCCCCTTTATTTTTCATTCCGATACTTGCATCTATGTCTAAAGATTGTTTGTCATTATAGCTTTGGATTGTGATCTGTTTGTGTCTTCTGCTCAGAACATCTCGTGAACCAGAATGGCTACTCCAGGCTACAATACATTAAAAGACCTTCTCCAGATCCTCTAAATAACCCTACAAGACTACACCATATTTATTAATCCTTATTGGAGTGGACGCTAATTGTCGAATCGGATAGATCAACCAATACGATGTGGATTCCCTCTTTGGTACACATTTTTCTAGACACCAGGTCAGTTTAGACCAGACAGATATTTTCGAAGTCATGGGGGACAAACGCTTCCTTTCGTTTACGGTAGGGCTCCCTCTGACTCTACTGGTAGCTTTATAAATGTTAATGGTAAGGGACAAAGTGCATTGATTTAATATAGTGTAATTGTAATGTTCTGCAAAAAATTCAAGATATATCTGTTCTTGATTTCCCCCCTCTATCAGATGGCTTGAAGAAGACCAGTTAAAGCAACACTGCCCTAGTTTCGTTCAGTTGTTTTGTGCACCAAAGAGTTCTATGAAAGTCAAAAGAAAAAATAAGCTGAGACTTTTTTATCCTTGAAATAGTGGCGTCAAGAGTGAATTTCGACAACAAGAGAGTTAAAAATTAGGGCTGAGGAATTAACCAACTGAAGGTAAATACAAAGGAAATACAAACTGGGGGAATATGTAAATATGGGAATCGATTTAGCACTAATATATGATTCCCTTCGGAAACTACTGTACAATCTAAATAGATCTGAGAATACTCAAATATAAGCATGTGTACTTCAAAAAAACAAATGATGGTCAACTCCAATTGGACGGGCAGGAAGTGGAGACTTATTAATACCTGGGTGCTGTCTTTGAATGTGATGGTAAAATTACCAAGGAAATAAATACGAGAACCTCAGAGACCTGCAGAGTTTATCATGCTATATATATATATATATATATATATATATATATATATATATATATACACAGTACAATCTCGATAGTCCGGCAGCTGGTTCATCCGGCACGTTTAGTAATCTGTAATTCGTACTGAATTACTGACGTAATTCTTGTTCCGTTATTGTTTAGTACTTCTTGTTCCGTTATTGTTACTCATCTAGTATAAGCTGTTGACCAGAGTACAGTGTAGCGTCGATTATGCGAACGTCAATTATCCGAACGTTCGATTATCGGAACCTAATTTTTTTTTATGTGTAATTTTAATTAAATTGATCAACTAATTTACTTATTGGTAGATGGTAGATAGATTACTGGTAGATATTGTTATAATTATTGTTGTTTTGAATAAAATTAAACAACAATAAAATTATTTTTCTCAGAATGTCTATAACGGAATCCATCAACAATTATTTCTCAGAAACTGCTTCGTTACATTTTGTATCTGGTTCAATGTGTGTTCAATGAAATTTGACGTTGAATACGTGTTGGTTTACTTAGAACTGTATACCTAATTGTTTCATTGCATTAGATTCTGAGAAACCCTTTCCGTTCATTGACAGGTTGTGGATAGTGGTGGGGTGTGACCGATATTTTCTGTCACTGCAGTGACCGGTGACTGCTCCTTAAAAGTCACAGTGACAAATACCAGTGACTTTGTCACTGTTGGTAAAAAATTCAAGGGAGACAAACCCTTCCTTTCGCTTAGGACAGGGCTCCCTCTAACTCTCCTGGTAGCTTTATAAATGTTTATTGTAAGGGAAAAAGTGTCGTTGATTTAATATAGTGTAATTGGAATTATCTGCACAAAATTCACGATGTATCTGTTCTTGATTTCCCCCCCTCTATCAGATGGCTTGAAGAAGACCAGTTAAAGCAACACTGCCCTAGTTTCGTTCAGTTGTTTTGTGCACCAAAGAGCTCTATGAAAGTCGCAACTGAAGGTAAATACAAAGGAAATACAAACTGGGGGAATATGTAAATATGGGAATCGATTTAGCACTAATATATGATTCCCTTCGGAAACTACTGTACAATCTAAATTGGATCAGAATGGAACTCTAAAAAAGAGGATTCTAGGTAAACCTGAGTATACTCAAAGATAAGCATGTGTACTTCAAGAAAACAAATGATTGTCAACTCCAATTGGACGGGCAGGAAGTGGAGACTTATCAATACCTGGGTGCTGTCTTTGGATGTGATGGTAAAATTACCAAGGAAATAAATACGAGAACCTCAGAGACCAGCAGAGTTTATCATGCTATATATATATATATATATATATATATATATATATATATATATATATACACAGTACAATCTCGATAGTCCGGCAGCTGGTTCATCCGGCACGTTTAGTAATCTGTAATTCGTACTGAATTACTGACGTAATTCTTGTTCCGTTATTGTTTAGTACTTCTTGTTCCGTTATTGTTACTCATCTAGTATAAGCTGTTGACCAGAGTACAGTGTAGCGTCGATTATGCGAACGTCAATTATCCGAACGTTCGATTATCGGAACCTAATTTTTTTTATGTGTAATTTTAATTAAATTGATCAACTAATTTACTTATTGGTAGATGGTAGATAGATTACTGGTAGATATTGTTATAATTATTGTTGTTTTGAATAAAATTAAACAACAATAAAATTATTTTTCTCAGAATGTCTATAACGGAATCCATCAACAATTATTTCTCAGAAACTGCTTCGTTACATTTTGTATCTGGTTCAATGTGTGTTCAATGAAATTTGACGTTGAATACGTGTTGGTTTACTTAGAACTGTATACCTAATTGTTTCATTGCATTAGATTCTGAGAAACCCTTTCCGTTCATTGACAGGTTGTGGATAGTGGTGGGGTGTGACCGATATTTTCTGTCACTGCAGTGACCGGTGACTGCTCCTTAAAAGTCACAGTGACAAATACCAGTGACTTTGTCACTGTTGGTAAAAAATATTTATTTACCAAAGTCAATTAAGAAAGGTTGATAAAGATGTTACCTATAACATCAACAAAGTTAAAATTTGAGGCATACTATATTCAATAGAGGAAGCGGAAATATATATTGAAGAGACACTCAACACAGAACATAAAACAGAAAAATGCTAACATATCTCACTACACGTCAAAATCTATATTCTGTACATATGAAACTTGGCACACGCCAGATCTCCTGAATATTCCTACAGGACTACACCATATTTATTAATCCTTACTGGACACCGGGTTAGTTTAGACCAGACAAATATTTTTAAAGGAACGATTTTAATGGGGGTCAAGGGAGACAGACCCTTCCTTTCGCTTAGGACAGGGCTCCCTCTAACTCTCCTGGTAGCTTTATAAATGTTTATTGTGAGGGACAAAGTGTCGTTGATTTAATATAGTGTAATTGGAATTATCTGCACAAAATTCACGATGTATCTGTTCTTGATTTCCCCCCCTCTATCAGATGGCTTGAAGAAGACCAGTTAAAGCAACACTGCCCTAGTTTCGTTCAGTTGTTTTGTGCACCAAAGAGCTCTATGAAAGTCGCAACTGAAGGTAAATACAAAGGAAATACAAACTGGGGGAATATGTAAATATGGGAATCGATTTAGCACTAATATATGATTCCCTTCGGAAACTACTGTACAATCTAAATTGGATCAGAATGGAACTCTAAAAAAGAGGATTCTAGGTAAACCTGAGTATACTCAAAGATAAGCATGTGTACTTCAAGAAAACAAATGATTGTCAACTCCAATTGGACGGGCAGGAAGTGGAGACTTATCAATACCCGGGTGCTGTCTTTGGATGTGATGGTAAAATTACCAAGGAAATAAATACGAGAACCTCAGAGACCAGCAGAGTTTATCATGCTATATATATATATATATATATATATATATATATATATATATATATATATATATACAGTACAATCTCGATAGTCCGGCAGCTGGTTCATCCGGCACGTTTAGTAATCTGTAATTCGTACTGAATTACTGACGTAATTCTTGTTCCGTTATTGTTTAGTACTTCTTGTTCCGTTATTGTTACTCATCTAGTATAAGCTGTTGACCAGAGTACAGTGTAGCGTCGATTATGCGAACGTCAATTATCCGAACGTTCGATTATCGGAACCTAATTTTTTTTTATGTGTAATTTTAATTAAATTGATCAACTAATTTACTTATTGGTAGATGGTAGATAGATTACTGGTAGATATTGTTATAATTATTGTTGTTTTGAATAAAATTAAACAACAATAAAATTATTTTTCTCAGAATGTCTATAACGGAATCCATCAACAATTATTTCTCAGAAACTGCTTCGTTACATTTTGTATCTGGTTCAATGTGTGTTCAATGAAATTTGACGTTGAATACGTGTTGGTTTACTTAGAACTGTATACCTAATTGTTTCATTGCATTAGATTCTGAGAAACCCTTTCCGTTCATTGACAGGTTGTGGATAGTGGTGGGGTGTGACCGATATTTTCTGTCACTGCAGTGACCGGTGACTGCTCCTTAAAAGTCACAGTGACAAATACCAGTGACTTTGTAACTGTTGGTAAAAAATATTTATTTACCAAAGTCAATTAAGAAAGGTTGATAAAGATGTTACCTATAACATCAACAAAGTTAAAATTTGAGGCATACAATATTCAATAGAGGAAGCGGAAATATATATTGAAGAGACACTCAACACAGAACATAAAACAGAAAAATGCTAACATATCTCACTACACGTCAAAATCTATATTCTGTACATATGAAACTTGGCACACGCCAGATCTCCTGAATATTCCTACAGGACTACACCATATTTATTAATCCCTACTGGACACCGGGTTAGTTTAGACCAGACAAATATTTTTAAAGGAACGATTTTAATGGGGGTCAAGGGAGACAGACCCTTCCTTTCGCTTAGGACAGGGCTCCCTCTAACTCTCCTGGTAGCTTTATAAATGTTTATTGTGAGGGACAAAGTGTCGTTGATTTAATATAGTGTAATTGGAATTATCTGCACAAAATTCACGATGTATCTGTTCTTGATTTCCCCCCCTCTATCAGATGGCTTGAAGAAGACCAGTTAAAGCAACACTGCCATAGTTTCGTTCAGTTGTTTTGTGCACCAAAGAGCTCTATGAAAGTTGCAACTGAAGGTAAATACAAAGGAAATACAAACTGGGGGAATATGTAAATATGGGAATCGATTTAACACTAATATATGATTCCCTTCGGAAACTACTGTACAATCTAAATTGGATCAGAATGGAACTCTAAAAAAGAGGATTCTAGGTAAACCGGAGAATACTCAAATATAAGCATGTGTACTTCCAGAAAACAAATGATTGTCAACTCCAATTGGACGGGCAGGAAGTGGAGACTTATAAATACCTGGGTGCTGTCTTTGGATGTGATGGTAAAATTACCAAGGAAATAAATACGAGAACCTCAGAGACCAGCGGAGTTTATCATGCTATATATATATATATACAGTACAATCTCGATAGTCCGGCAGCTGGTTTATCCGGCACGTTTAGTAATCTGGCGCTACATGGGAACACGTGCGCCGGAAGAAAACAAACAGGCCGAATCGTGTGATTCCCCGTTTCAGGGGGAACGCTTCAAGAAAGAGGGGCTTCAATCTACGTACTCATTCCATAATCGTTCGCGCTTCAGACGTAATTCTTGTTCCGTTATTATCTAGTATCCGTTATTGTTTAGTACTTCTTGTTCCGTTATTGTTACTCATCTAGTATAAGCTGTTAACCAGAGTACAGTGGAGCGTCGATTATGCGAACGTCAATTATCCGAACGTTCGATTATCGGAACCTAATTTTTTTTTATTTAACATATCTCACTACACGTCAAAATCTATATTCTGTACATATGAAACTTGGCACACGACAGATCTCCTGAATATTCCTACAGGACTACACCATATTTATTAATCCTTACTGGACACCGGGTTAGTTTAGAACAGACAAATATTTTTAAAGGAACGATTTTAATGGCGGTCAAGGGAGACAAACCCTTCCTTTCGCTTAGGACAGGGCTCCCTCTAACTCTCCTGGTAGCTTTATAAATGTTTATTGTAAGGGACAAAGTGTCGTTGATTTAATATAGTGTAATTGGAATTATCTGCACAAAATTCACGATGTATCTGTTCTTGATTTCCCCCCCTCTATCAGATGGCTTAAAGAAGACCAGTTAAAGCAACACTGCCCTAGTTTCGTTCAGTTGTTTTGTGCACCAAAGAGCTCTAAGAAAGTCAAAAGAAAAAATACACTGAGACTTTTTTATCATTGAAATAATGATGTCAAGAGTGAATTTCGACTACAAGAGAGTTAAAAATTAGGTTTGAGGAATTAAGCAACTGAAGGTAAATACAATGGAAATACAGACTGGGGGAATATGTAAATATGGGAATCGATTTAACACTAATATATGATTCCCTTCGGATACTACTGCACAATCTAAATTGGATCAGAATGGAACTCTAAAAAAGAGGATTCTAGGTAAACCGGAGAATACTCAAATATAAGCATGTGTACTTCCAGAAAACAAATGATTGTCAACTCCAATTGGACGGGCAGGAAGTGGAGACTTATTAATACCTGGGTGCTGTCTTTGGATGTGATGGTAAAATTACCAAGGAAATAAATACGAGAACCTCAGAGACCAGCAGAGTTTATCATGCTATATATATATATATACAGTACAATCTCGATAGTCCGGCAGCTGGTTTATCCGGCACATTTAGTAATCTGGCGCTACATGGGAACACGTGCGCCGGAAGAAAACAAACAGGCCGAATCGTGTGATTCCCCGTTTCAGGGGGAACGCTTCAAGAAAGAGGGGCTTCAATCTACGTACTCATTCCATAATCGTTCGCGCTTCAGACGTAATTCTTGTTCCGTTATTATCTAGTATCCGTTATTGTTTAGTACTTCTTGTTCCGTTATTGTTACTCATCTAGTATAAGCTGTTAACCAGAGTACAGTGGAGCGTCGATTATGCGAACGTCAATTATCCGAACGTTCGATTATCGGAACCTAATTTTTTTTTATTTAACATATCTCACTACACGTCAAAATCTATATTCTGTACATATGAAACTTGGCACACGACAGATCTCCTGAATATTCCTACAGGACTACACCATATTTATTAATCCTTACTGGACACCGGGTTAGTTTAGAACAGACAAATATTTTTAAAGGAACGATTTTAATGGCGGTCAAGGGAGACAAACCCTTCCTTTCGCTTAGGACAGGGCTCCCTCTAACTCTCCTGGTAGCTTTATAAATGTTTATTGTAAGGGACAAAGTGTCGTTGATTTAATATAGTGTAATTGGAATTATCTGCACAAAATTCACGATGTATCTGTTCTTGATTTCCCCCCCTCTATCAGATGGCTTAAAGAAGACCAGTTAAAGCAACACTGCCCTAGTTTCGTTCAGTTGTTTTGTGCACCAAAGAGCTCTAAGAAAGTCAAAAGAAAAAATACACTGAGACTTTTTTATCATTGAAATAATGATGTCAAGAGTGAATTTCGACTACAAGAGAGTTAAAAATTAGGTTTGAGGAATTAAGCAACTGAAGGTAAATACAATGGAAATACAGACTGGGGGAATATGTAAATATGGGAATCGATTTAACACTAATATATGATTCCCTTCGGATACTACTGCACAATCTAAATTGGATCAGAATGGAACTCTAAAAAAGAGGATTCTAGGTAAACCGGAGAATACTCAAATATAAGCATGTGTACTTCCAGAAAACAAATGATTGTCAACTCCAATTGGACGGGCAGGAAGTGGAGACTTATTAATACCTGGGTGCTGTCTTTGGATGTGATGGTAAAATTACCAAGGAAATAAATACGAGAACCTCAGAGACCAGCAGAGTTTATCATGCTATATATATATATATATACAGTACAATCTCGATAGTCCGGCAGCTGGTTTATCCGGCACATTTAGTAATCTGGCGCTACATGGGAACACGTGCGCCGGAAGAAAACAAACAGGCCGAATCGTGTGATTCCCCGTTTCAGGGGGAACGCTTCAAGAAAGAGGGGCTTCAATCTACGTACTCATTCCATAATCGTTCGCGCTTCAGACGTAATTCTTGTTCCGTTATTATCTAGTATCCGTTATTGTTTAGTACTTCTTGTTCCGTTATTGTTACTCATCTAGTATAAGCTGTTAACCAGAGTACAGTGGAGCGTCGATTATGCGAACGTCAATTATCCGAACGTTCGATTATCGGAACCTAATTTTTTTTTATTTAACATATCTCACTACACGTCAAAATCTATATTCTGTACATATGAAACTTGGCACACGACAGATCTCCTGAATATTCCTACAGGACTACACCATATTTATTAATCCTTACTGGACACCGGGTTAGTTTAGAACAGACAAATATTTTTAAAGGAACGATTTTAATGGCGGTCAAGGGAGACAAACCCTTCCTTTCGCTTAGGACAGGGCTCCCTCTAACTCTCCTGGTAGCTTTATAAATGTTTATTGTAAGGGACAAAGTGTCGTTGATTTAATATAGTGTAATTGGAATTATCTGCACAAAATTCACGATGTATCTGTTCTTGATTTCCCCCCCTCTATCAGATGGCTTAAAGAAGACCAGTTAAAGCAACACTGCCCTAGTTTCGTTCAGTTGTTTTGTGCACCAAAGAGCTCTAAGAAAGTCAAAAGAAAAAATACACTGAGACTTTTTTATCATTGAAATAATGATGTCAAGAGTGAATTTCGACTACAAGAGAGTTAAAAATTAGGTTTGAGGAATTAAGCAACTGAAGGTAAATACAATGGAAATACAGACTGGGGGAATATGTAAATATGGGAATCGATTTAACACTAATATATGATTCCCTTCGGAAACTACTGTACAATCTAAATTGGATCAGAATGGAACTCTAAAAAAGAGGATTCTAGGTAAACCGGAGAATACTCAAATATAAGCATGTGTACTTCCAGAAAACAAATGATTGTCAACTCCAATTGGACGGGCAGGAAGTGGAGACTTATAAATACCTGGGTGCTGTCTTTGGATGTGATGGTAAAATTACCAAGGAAATAAATACGAGAACCTCAGAGACCAGCGGAGTTTATCATGCTATATATATATATATACAGTACAATCTCGATAGTCCGGCAGCTGGTTTATCCGGCACGTTTAGTAATCTGGCGCTACATGGGAACACGTGCGCCGGAAGAAAACAAACAGGCCGAATCGTGTGATTCCCCTTTTCCCCTCTTCAATCTACGTACTCATTCCATAATCGTTCGCGCTTCAGACGTAATTCTTGTTCCGTTATTGTTTAGTACTTCTTGTTCCGTTATTGTTACTCATCTAGTATAAGCTGTTAACCAGAGTACAGTGGAGCGTCGATTATGCGAACGTCAATTATCCGAACGTTCGATTATCGGAACCTAATTTTTTTTTATTTAACATATCTCACTACACGTCAAAATCTATATTCTGTACATATGAAACTTGGCACACGACAGATCTCCTGAATATTCCTACAGGACTACACCATATTTATTAATCCTTACTGGACACCGGGTTAGTTTAGAACAGGCAAATATTTTTAAAGGAACGATTTTAATGGCGGTCAAGGGAGACAAACCCTTCCTTTCGCTTAGGACAGGGCTCCCTCTAACTCTCCTGGTAGCTTTATAAATGTTTATTGTAAGGGACAAAGTGTCGTTGATTTAATATAGTGTAATTGGAATTATCTGCACAAAATTCACGATGTATCTGTTCTTGATTTCCCCCCCCCCCTCTATCAGATGGCTTAAAGAAGACCAGTTAAAGCAACACTGCCCTAGTTTCGTTCAGTTGTTTTGTGCACCAAAGAGCTCTAAGAAAGTCAAAAGAAAAAATACACTGAGACTTTTTTATCATTGAAATAATGATGTCAAGAGTGAATTTCGACTACAAGAGAGTTAAAAATTAGGTTTGAGGAATTAAGCAACTGAAGGTAAATACAATGGAAATACAGACTGGGGGAATATGTAAATATGGGAATCGATTTAACACTAATATATGATTCCCTTCGGAAACTACTGTACAATCTAAATTGGATCAGAATGGAACTCTAAAAAAGAGGATTCTAGGTAAACCGGAGAATACTCAAATATAAGCATGTGTACTTCCAGAAAACAAATGATTGTCAACTCCAATTGGACGGGCAGGAAGTGGAGACTTATAAATACCTGGGTGCTGTCTTTGGATGTGATGGTAAAATTACCAAGGAAATAAATACGAGAACCTCAGAGACCAGCGGAGTTTATCATGCTATATATATATATATATATATACAGTACAATCTCGATAGTCCGGCAGCTGGTTTATCCGGCACGTTTAGTAATCTGGCGCTACATGGGAACACGTGCGCCGGAAGAAAACAAACAGGCCGAATCGTGTGATTCCCCTTTTCCCCTCTTCAATCTACGTACTCATTCCATAATCGTTCGCGCTTCAGACGTAATTCTTGTTCCGTTATTATCTAGTATCCGTTATTGTTTAGTACTTCTTGTTCCGTTATTGTTACTCATCTAGTATAAGCTGTTAACCAGAGTACAGTGGAGCGTCGATTATGCGAACGTCAATTATCCGAACGTTCGATTATCGGAACCTAATTTTTTTTTATTTAACATATCTCACTACACGTCAAAATCTATATTCTGTACATATGAAACTTGGCACACGACAGATCTCCTGAATATTCCTACAGGACTACACCATATTTATTAATCCTTACTGGACACCGGGTTAGTTTAGACCAGACAAATATTTTTAAAGGAACGATTTTAATGGCGGCCAAGGGAGACAAACCCTTCCTTTCGCTTAGGACAGGGCTCCCTCTAACTCTCCTGGTAGCTTTATAAATGTTTATTGTAAGGGACAAAGTGTCGTTGATTTAATATAGTGTAATTGGAATTATCTGCACAAAATTCACGATGTATCTGTTCTTGATTTCCCCCCCCCTCTATCAGATGGCTTGAAGAAGACCAGTTAAAGCAACACTGCCCTAGTTTCGTTCAGTTGTTTTGTGCACCAAAGAGCTCTATGAAAGTCAAAAGAAAAAATACACTGAGACTTTTTTATCATTGAAATAATGATGTCAAGAGTGAATTTCGACTACAAGAGAGTTAAAAATTAGGTTTGAGGAATTAAGCAACTGAAGGTAAATACAATGGAAATACAAACTGGGGGAATATGTAAATATGGGAATCGATTTAGCACTAATATATGATTCCCTTCGGAAACTACTGTACAATCTAAATTGGATCAGAATGGAACTCTAAAAAAGAGGATTCTAGGTAAACCTGAGAATACTCAAATATAAGCATGTGTACTTCAAGAAAACAAATGATTGTCAACTCCAATTGGACGGGCAGGAAGTGGAGACTTATTAATACCTGGGTGCTGTCTTTGGATGTGATGGTAAAATTACCAAGGAAATAAATACGAGAACTTCAGAAACCAGCAGAGTTTATCATGCTATATATTGTTATAGGTAGCACAAGTACCTTCTAGGAACTATGAGTCACTTCTTTGCTGACTCCTTTATAAACCCTTAGAACAATAGGAAGCTGGCTCGCTAGATGTTCAGTTAGATGTAATCTATTACCTAGTTATTATCATTTGATGTAGTGTTTGTCATTTCATAATAAATTCTTTTTAAAAAGTCTTGTGTGTATTGAAGTTATTTATCTGGCGCCCGAACTACAGGGACTTGGGCAGAATTTTGAAGATATTTAAAGTAACTTTGCGGAGCTTTGAATCGAGTGTAAAACCGATATCAAGCAGCATAACTACTTCTCTCCGTCTTGAGGAAGATTGCCACTGCGTATACAAGTATAGCAAGCATTCTCCACGACCACAGAGGTATCTATTCAATTTTCTGAGGATTATCAAATCTTGACACCCAAGTTTCGAAATAATTGTTGAGGCTTCACTACCACGAGGAAGAAGATTTATTCACTGAAGACAGCACTTCATGGTAATTATAAGTTTATTTTAATGCCAAATTTACAGGACAGACTCAATCAATTAAGACAATTAAATACGACCTTAAGTCCAGAAAACATTGATCAATTGTTATTAGAAACACGTTCAGAAATGGCAATGGAAATAAAAGATCACGATTATAAATTAATCCCTGAATATGATGGTGATCCATTATTATTAGTAGATTTTGTCAGAAATGCCAAATTTGTTTATGATTTATATTGTAAAGACGATAATCAACATAAGAGTATTAATCATTCTAAATTAGTATTAACACTTTTAACTAAACTTAAAGGTAAAGCAAAAATAGCTACTTATGATAAGGAATTTTCAAGCGTTACAGAGATTTTATCATTCTTAAAACGAAAATATCAAGATACGCGCACAAGAGAGCAATTAATTTCGGAAATCCTTAACACTAGGTGCTATCATAATGAAAATCCACACGATTACCTAGATAGGCTAGGAAAGAAAAGGTGTGATTTATACGCTCGCGTATACGCCGATGCGGAAATAGATGATAAACAAGACGAAATGGCTCGGTATGACTGACAAATCTCGCATCACGCCGTTCATAACCTACACCCCTCCTTAACAGATTTCATTTACCACATTAAATTCGACACAATCGAGGACATTGATAATATTTTAAGAAACGACGCGGCACATATTGTCCATCGGTTATACGGTCAGGGTGGTAATCGGAAAGATAAACAACAACATCAATCAAATTATAAAGGCAAAAATTTTGATCCAAATTTTAAAAATAAACAATTTTATAGACCACCTTATGAACAAAAACAAAATTTTCAAAATCATCCTCCACAACAATATACGAATTATAACCATTTCCCTCAGCAACAACATTATAATCAGCAACAATATCAAAATTATAATCAACAAAACTATCAAAATCCCATTCATAACCAACAGTGGGATCCACAATCCCAGCACAGATTTTTTAATAAACCTCCATCCGGAAATTGGAGAAATAATCAACAACAGAATGCTAATAATATTCAACAAAATGATTCCAACACGGTTTCGATGAGAACGGTCTCCAACCGCGTACATAATATAGAAGACGATAAAGACGAACAAATTAAATTGTTGACCGAAAGGATTAGACAATTAGAAACAGAAAGAGAGGATTTTTTAGAGGCAGGTCCGAGCAACGGGAAACCGCCGGATCGGAATTAAAAGATCCCATAATCGATGAGTTGCACTGTTTAGACGATTCGCCTCAGCTAGTGGACAAACAAAATAACACATGGCTGATTGACACCGGGGCGACGAAAAATTATATTTGTCCGCAGGTTCTTCCAAAAAATGCTAAAGTAACTAAAGAATACTTTGTGATAAAAACCCCAACAGGACGCGCAGAAGGAACACAAAGTGTAATCCTCAACCTGCAAGACCTGATTGGAAACAATCAAGAAGTGAAATTCTTAGTTTTCCCCTTTAGCACGAGATTCAATATTTTACTCGGTTACCAAACTTTAAAGTATTTCAAAACAAAAATAGATTTAGACCTTATGGAAATGAAAATTATGGATAAAAAATATAAATTGGAATGCGATCTTTTCTATATTGAAGATAAAAATGAAATAAAAAATATGATAAGACATGAACATATAAATCCGGAAGTTACGGAAAAATAATAAGCGAAAACGGCGAAGTATTAAAAACCGAAAAAGAACAATTAAGACCGACAAACTTACTAAAACATAAAATAATAACAACAAACGAAAATCCAATCTATACCCGAAACTATAGATATCCTGAACAGTTCAAACAACAGATAAATGAAGAAGTCGACAAATTATTAAAAAACGGAATAATTAGACCCAGTAAATCACCATACAACTCTCCTTTATGGATCGTTCCGAAGAAGATGGATGCCTCGGGCATAAAGAAGGTCCGTATGGTCATTGATTATAGGAAATTAAATCAGGCTACAGTAAAAGATAAATTCCCGTTACCGGATATTGAGGATTTGTTAAATAGATTAAGAGGAGCTAAAATATTTTCTACAATTGACCTAACCTCGGGATTTCACCAAATAGAGATGGATGAAGAATCCATTCCTAAAACAGCCTTCTCTACCGAAAACGGCCATTACGAATTCGTTCGAATGCCCTTCGGATTAAGTAACGCACCTCCAACGTTTCAAAGGGCTATGACAATGATGATCTCTAACATTCCCAACGCGATGGTCTATGTTGATGATATTATCATCTATTCGAAAAATGAACATGAACATCTAAAAGACTTAGAAAGGGTTTTCAAAGCACTAAAAGAGCATCAGTTGTCCATTCAATTAGACAAAACCGAATTCTTTAAAAATGAATTAAAATTTCTAGGATACATTGTATCAGAAGAAGGATTAAAAACAGACCCGAAAAAAATAGAAACTATTGTTAACTTCCCGATACCTCATGATGAAAAATCGACTAGGCGATTCTTAGGCATGACGGGATATTATAGAAAATTTATCAATGTATATGCAAAAATAACCAAACCC
Source organism: Aelia acuminata (assembly GCA_911387785.2). Lineage (NCBI taxonomy): Eukaryota > Metazoa > Arthropoda > Insecta > Hemiptera > Pentatomidae > Aelia > Aelia acuminata. Next base: position 33,547,329 of record OU426980.1, read on the forward strand.
ATTTCGGATTCGTTGCAAACCAAATTTTATAAAACAGAAGAAATTAAGAAGGCTTTTAGGACTTTAATAGACTTGATGACAAATGCACCAATTTTGAAATATCCAGACTGGAATAAACCATTCATCCCAACTACAGATTCCAGTAATATTTTTTTTATTTAACATATCTCACTACACGTCAAAATCTATATTCTGTACATATGAAACTTGGCACACGACAGATCTCCTGAATATTCCTACAGGACTACACCATATTTATTAATCCTTACTGGACACCGGGTTAGTTTAGAACAGACAAATATTTTTAAAGGAACGATTTTAATGGCGGTCAAGGGAGACAAACCCTTCCTTTCGCTTAGGACAGGGCTCCCTCTAACTCTCCTGGTAGCTTTATAAATGTTTATTGTAAGGGACAAAGTGTCGTTGATTTAATATAGTGTAATTGGAATTATCTGCACAAAATTCACGATGTATCTGTTCTTGATTTCCCCCCCTCTATCAGATGGCTTAAAGAAGACCAGTTAAAGCAACACTGCCCTAGTTTCGTTCAGTTGTTTTGTGCACCAAAGAGCTCTAAGAAAGTCAAAAGAAAAAATACACTGAGACTTTTTTATCATTGAAATAATGATGTCAAGAGTGAATTTCGACTACAAGAGAGTTAAAAATTAGGTTTGAGGAATTAAGCAACTGAAGGTAAATACAATGGAAATACAGACTGGGGGAATATGTAAATATGGGAATCGATTTAACACTAATATATGATTCCCTTCGGAAACTACTGTACAATCTAAATTGGATCAGAATGGAACTCTAAAAAAGAGGATTCTAGGTAAACCGGAGAATACTCAAATATAAGCATGTGTACTTCCAGAAAACAAATGATTGTCAACTCCAATTGGACGGGCAGGAAGTGGAGACTTATAAATACCTGGGTGCTGTCTTTGGATGTGATGGTAAAATTACCAAGGAAATAAATACGAGAACCTCAGAGACCAGCGGAGTTTATCATGCTATATATATATATATACAGTACAATCTCGATAGTCCGGCAGCTGGTTTATCCGGCACGTTTAGTAATCTGGCGCTACATGGGAACACGTGCGCCGGAAGAAAACAAACAGGCCGAATCGTGTGATTCCCCTTTTCCCCTCTTCAATCTACGTACTCATTCCATAATCGTTCGCGCTTCAGACGTAATTCTTGTTCCGTTATTGTTTAGTACTTCTTGTTCCGTTATTGTTACTCATCTAGTATAAGCTGTTAACCAGAGTACAGTGGAGCGTCGATTATGCGAACGTCAATTATCCGAACGTTCGATTATCGGAACCTAATTTTTTTTTATTTAACATATCTCACTACACGTCAAAATCTATATTCTGTACATATGAAACTTGGCACACGACAGATCTCCTGAATATTCCTACAGGACTACACCATATTTATTAATCCTTACTGGACACCGGGTTAGTTTAGAACAGGCAAATATTTTTAAAGGAACGATTTTAATGGCGGTCAAGGGAGACAAACCCTTCCTTTCGCTTAGGACAGGGCTCCCTCTAACTCTCCTGGTAGCTTTATAAATGTTTATTGTAAGGGACAAAGTGTCGTTGATTTAATATAGTGTAATTGGAATTATCTGCACAAAATTCACGATGTATCTGTTCTTGATTTCCCCCCCCCCCCTCTATCAGATGGCTTAAAGAAGACCAGTTAAAGCAACACTGCCCTAGTTTCGTTCAGTTGTTTTGTGCACCAAAGAGCTCTAAGAAAGTCAAAAGAAAAAATACACTGAGACTTTTTTATCATTGAAATAATGATGTCAAGAGTGAATTTCGACTACAAGAGAGTTAAAAATTAGGTTTGAGGAATTAAGCAACTGAAGGTAAATACAATGGAAATACAGACTGGGGGAATATGTAAATATGGGAATCGATTTAACACTAATATATGATTCCCTTCGGAAACTACTGTACAATCTAAATTGGATCAGAATGGAACTCTAAAAAAGAGGATTCTAGGTAAACCGGAGAATACTCAAATATAAGCATGTGTACTTCCAGAAAACAAATGATTGTCAACTCCAATTGGACGGGCAGGAAGTGGAGACTTATAAATACCTGGGTGCTGTCTTTGGATGTGATGGTAAAATTACCAAGGAAATAAATACGAGAACCTCAGAGACCAGCGGAGTTTATCATGCTATATATATATATATATATATACAGTACAATCTCGATAGTCCGGCAGCTGGTTTATCCGGCACGTTTAGTAATCTGGCGCTACATGGGAACACGTGCGCCGGAAGAAAACAAACAGGCCGAATCGTGTGATTCCCCTTTTCCCCTCTTCAATCTACGTACTCATTCCATAATCGTTCGCGCTTCAGACGTAATTCTTGTTCCGTTATTATCTAGTATCCGTTATTGTTTAGTACTTCTTGTTCCGTTATTGTTACTCATCTAGTATAAGCTGTTAACCAGAGTACAGTGGAGCGTCGATTATGCGAACGTCAATTATCCGAACGTTCGATTATCGGAACCTAATTTTTTTTTATTTAACATATCTCACTACACGTCAAAATCTATATTCTGTACATATGAAACTTGGCACACGACAGATCTCCTGAATATTCCTACAGGACTACACCATATTTATTAATCCTTACTGGACACCGGGTTAGTTTAGACCAGACAAATATTTTTAAAGGAACGATTTTAATGGCGGCCAAGGGAGACAAACCCTTCCTTTCGCTTAGGACAGGGCTCCCTCTAACTCTCCTGGTAGCTTTATAAATGTTTATTGTAAGGGACAAAGTGTCGTTGATTTAATATAGTGTAATTGGAATTATCTGCACAAAATTCACGATGTATCTGTTCTTGATTTCCCCCCCCCTCTATCAGATGGCTTGAAGAAGACCAGTTAAAGCAACACTGCCCTAGTTTCGTTCAGTTGTTTTGTGCACCAAAGAGCTCTATGAAAGTCAAAAGAAAAAATACACTGAGACTTTTTTATCATTGAAATAATGATGTCAAGAGTGAATTTCGACTACAAGAGAGTTAAAAATTAGGTTTGAGGAATTAAGCAACTGAAGGTAAATACAATGGAAATACAAACTGGGGGAATATGTAAATATGGGAATCGATTTAGCACTAATATATGATTCCCTTCGGAAACTACTGTACAATCTAAATTGGATCAGAATGGAACTCTAAAAAAGAGGATTCTAGGTAAACCTGAGAATACTCAAATATAAGCATGTGTACTTCAAGAAAACAAATGATTGTCAACTCCAATTGGACGGGCAGGAAGTGGAGACTTATTAATACCTGGGTGCTGTCTTTGGATGTGATGGTAAAATTACCAAGGAAATAAATACGAGAACTTCAGAAACCAGCAGAGTTTATCATGCTATATATTGTTATAGGTAGCACAAGTACCTTCTAGGAACTATGAGTCACTTCTTTGCTGACTCCTTTATAAACCCTTAGAACAATAGGAAGCTGGCTCGCTAGATGTTCAGTTAGATGTAATCTATTACCTAGTTATTATCATTTGATGTAGTGTTTGTCATTTCATAATAAATTCTTTTTAAAAAGTCTTGTGTGTATTGAAGTTATTTATCTGGCGCCCGAACTACAGGGACTTGGGCAGAATTTTGAAGATATTTAAAGTAACTTTGCGGAGCTTTGAATCGAGTGTAAAACCGATATCAAGCAGCATAACTACTTCTCTCCGTCTTGAGGAAGATTGCCACTGCGTATACAAGTATAGCAAGCATTCTCCACGACCACAGAGGTATCTATTCAATTTTCTGAGGATTATCAAATCTTGACACCCAAGTTTCGAAATAATTGTTGAGGCTTCACTACCACGAGGAAGAAGATTTATTCACTGAAGACAGCACTTCATGGTAATTATAAGTTTATTTTAATGCCAAATTTACAGGACAGACTCAATCAATTAAGACAATTAAATACGACCTTAAGTCCAGAAAACATTGATCAATTGTTATTAGAAACACGTTCAGAAATGGCAATGGAAATAAAAGATCACGATTATAAATTAATCCCTGAATATGATGGTGATCCATTATTATTAGTAGATTTTGTCAGAAATGCCAAATTTGTTTATGATTTATATTGTAAAGACGATAATCAACATAAGAGTATTAATCATTCTAAATTAGTATTAACACTTTTAACTAAACTTAAAGGTAAAGCAAAAATAGCTACTTATGATAAGGAATTTTCAAGCGTTACAGAGATTTTATCATTCTTAAAACGAAAATATCAAGATACGCGCACAAGAGAGCAATTAATTTCGGAAATCCTTAACACTAGGTGCTATCATAATGAAAATCCACACGATTACCTAGATAGGCTAGGAAAGAAAAGGTGTGATTTATACGCTCGCGTATACGCCGATGCGGAAATAGATGATAAACAAGACGAAATGGCTCGGTATGACTGACAAATCTCGCATCACGCCGTTCATAACCTACACCCCTCCTTAACAGATTTCATTTACCACATTAAATTCGACACAATCGAGGACATTGATAATATTTTAAGAAACGACGCGGCACATATTGTCCATCGGTTATACGGTCAGGGTGGTAATCGGAAAGATAAACAACAACATCAATCAAATTATAAAGGCAAAAATTTTGATCCAAATTTTAAAAATAAACAATTTTATAGACCACCTTATGAACAAAAACAAAATTTTCAAAATCATCCTCCACAACAATATACGAATTATAACCATTTCCCTCAGCAACAACATTATAATCAGCAACAATATCAAAATTATAATCAACAAAACTATCAAAATCCCATTCATAACCAACAGTGGGATCCACAATCCCAGCACAGATTTTTTAATAAACCTCCATCCGGAAATTGGAGAAATAATCAACAACAGAATGCTAATAATATTCAACAAAATGATTCCAACACGGTTTCGATGAGAACGGTCTCCAACCGCGTACATAATATAGAAGACGATAAAGACGAACAAATTAAATTGTTGACCGAAAGGATTAGACAATTAGAAACAGAAAGAGAGGATTTTTTAGAGGCAGGTCCGAGCAACGGGAAACCGCCGGATCGGAATTAAAAGATCCCATAATCGATGAGTTGCACTGTTTAGACGATTCGCCTCAGCTAGTGGACAAACAAAATAACACATGGCTGATTGACACCGGGGCGACGAAAAATTATATTTGTCCGCAGGTTCTTCCAAAAAATGCTAAAGTAACTAAAGAATACTTTGTGATAAAAACCCCAACAGGACGCGCAGAAGGAACACAAAGTGTAATCCTCAACCTGCAAGACCTGATTGGAAACAATCAAGAAGTGAAATTCTTAGTTTTCCCCTTTAGCACGAGATTCAATATTTTACTCGGTTACCAAACTTTAAAGTATTTCAAAACAAAAATAGATTTAGACCTTATGGAAATGAAAATTATGGATAAAAAATATAAATTGGAATGCGATCTTTTCTATATTGAAGATAAAAATGAAATAAAAAATATGATAAGACATGAACATATAAATCCGGAAGTTACGGAAAAATAATAAGCGAAAACGGCGAAGTATTAAAAACCGAAAAAGAACAATTAAGACCGACAAACTTACTAAAACATAAAATAATAACAACAAACGAAAATCCAATCTATACCCGAAACTATAGATATCCTGAACAGTTCAAACAACAGATAAATGAAGAAGTCGACAAATTATTAAAAAACGGAATAATTAGACCCAGTAAATCACCATACAACTCTCCTTTATGGATCGTTCCGAAGAAGATGGATGCCTCGGGCATAAAGAAGGTCCGTATGGTCATTGATTATAGGAAATTAAATCAGGCTACAGTAAAAGATAAATTCCCGTTACCGGATATTGAGGATTTGTTAAATAGATTAAGAGGAGCTAAAATATTTTCTACAATTGACCTAACCTCGGGATTTCACCAAATAGAGATGGATGAAGAATCCATTCCTAAAACAGCCTTCTCTACCGAAAACGGCCATTACGAATTCGTTCGAATGCCCTTCGGATTAAGTAACGCACCTCCAACGTTTCAAAGGGCTATGACAATGATGATCTCTAACATTCCCAACGCGATGGTCTATGTTGATGATATTATCATCTATTCGAAAAATGAACATGAACATCTAAAAGACTTAGAAAGGGTTTTCAAAGCACTAAAAGAGCATCAGTTGTCCATTCAATTAGACAAAACCGAATTCTTTAAAAATGAATTAAAATTTCTAGGATACATTGTATCAGAAGAAGGATTAAAAACAGACCCGAAAAAAATAGAAACTATTGTTAACTTCCCGATACCTCATGATGAAAAATCGACTAGGCGATTCTTAGGCATGACGGGATATTATAGAAAATTTATCAATGTATATGCAAAAATAACCAAACCCATTTCGGATTCGTTGCAAACCAAATTTTATAAAACAGAAGAAATTAAGAAGGCTTTTAGGACTTTAATAGACTTGATGACAAATGCACCAATTTTGAAATATCCAGACTGGAATAAACCATTCATCCCAACTACAGATTCCAGTAATAGAGCTGTCGGTTGTGTATTAAGTCAAAAAGATGATAATGATATAGAACACCCAGTAGCATTCGCTTCTCGTGTACTACAAAACGCGGAAAATAATTACAGCACTATTGAAAAAGAATTATTAGCGGTAGTCTGGGCTACACAACACTTTAAACCCTATTTATATGGAACTAAATTTCTACTTCAAACCGATCATAAACCATTAACTTGGATATTCTCTATGAAAAATGGTAATACGAGAATAATGAAGTGGATCTGGAAATTACAAGAATTCGAATTTGAAATAAAACATGTTACTGGTAAAACTAACTATGTTGCTGACGCTCTTTCGAGAAATATAAACGAAGTACAGTAAACCCTCGTTTTAACGAACTCGGTTATAACGAACACCCGGTTATAACGAACTATAGTTGCAGTCCCTTGACAAATGAATAGGTTATTACGTTCCTCCCTCGTTTATAACGATTTATTCTCTTATAACGAACTAGCGAACTACTTTTGTGGACTTCAGAAATGTATTTCCTCGGTTATTACGAAAAATTTTGGTGAAAAAACAAATTAAATGTCCACACGTCTTTATTCCCAGTCAACTGAGTTCCTAGAAGCCCAGGTGTCGATGCGCGCGCCTCACCCCACTGCCACCCCCCAGTTTTCCGGCTCAAACAGCTCCCCCTTCCTTTTTCGACTCAGTAGCTTGTAAATCTTCCACGCTTTACGTTACTAGTTTTCTTTAAAGTCCAAGTCGCTCTCACGTTTTGGTTTAAAGCACGCCCGCTATCTATACACGATATGTCGAAAAGAAAATCCATAGACTTGAAGACAAAGTTGGCGATTCTCCAAGAAGTAGATAAAAACATTGAGCCCAAATCTAAAATTGCCGAAAAATACGGGATCTCAAAATCTACTCTTTCCACAATTATCGCTAACCGGGATAAAATCGATGCCTCCATTGCATCTGCATCGGGAAGTGTGAAAAAAATAAGAGGAGCAACGCATGACATTGTTGATCACCATGTTCTTCAGTGGTTCCGAGAAATGAGGGCCTCGGGAATCCCCATTTCAGGTCCAATCGTTCAAGAGAAAGCACGGCAAATAGCAAATCAATTTGGCATCTTTGATTTTCAGTGTTCATCCGGCTGGCTCTGGCGCTTTCAGAAACGTCATGGAATAGCATCCCTGGTAGTTAGTGGTGAAGAAAATAAAGTGAACCCCAGCGATGTCGATGTTTGGCTGGAAAATTTTTTACCAGAGTACGAAAAATATGAGCCAAGAAATGTTTTCAATTTGGACGAAGCTGGTGTATTTTTCAACCTGTTGCCCGACCGTACCTTAGAATTCAAGGGACAAAAATGCCATGGTGGAGCTCGAAGCAAGGAGCGGCTCACAGTCGTCTTTTGTTGCAATGCAGATGGTTCTGAAAAATTAAAACCATGGGTTATAGGAAAATCAAAGAATCCCAGGTGTTTTAAAAACATCAACACCATGCTACTGCCGTGCCACTACTCGAACAGCAGGGCTGCTTGGATTGATGCCCAAGCTTTTCGCGAGTGGCTCATAAAATTTAACCGCCGCATGGCGACCGAAGGCAGACACATAATTTTAACCCTGGACAACTGCAGCGCCCACAATACAGAAGGGTTGGATTTGACCAACATTAAAGTGTGGTTTTTCCCTGCAAACTCGACCAGTCGAATACAGCCACTTGACCAAGGAATAATAAAAAGCTTTAAAAGTTTTTACAGGGGAATCCTTGTTCGAGATATGATTTTGAGCGCAGAAAATAACACCAACAAGCCAAAGTGGAACGTCCTACAGGCGATCAGAGCAATAGCACTGTCATGGTCAAAAATTTTGCCAGAAACTATAAAAAATTGTTTCAGAAAGGCTTGGACACCATCAATTTCGGGCAGTACATCCATCCCAGATCTATCAGTGGAGGACCCATCTGAATGGAATTCTGTCTGTTCCATTGTGAACCAATCACCGGGCGCATGCAGCTTTAGTGAGTACGTCAGTGTTGATGACAATGTTGCTACGTCAAAGATATCAGATGTCTCAGAAGTACCGAGCATAGAAGACATCCCATCTACAAGCCAATTTGTCGATTCTGATGATTCAGACGAAGAACCAATAATTCGACCATCTAAATCGGAGGTGACCAGTGCTCTCCACGTCCTGCATCGGTTCGCCAATACCACTGCCGTTCCAGAGAGGTTCGACGAAGCTCTAGACGTCATTGGTACAGAGCTTATAACCTTGCTGAAACCTACGTTTCAGCAAACAAAAATTGAAAGCTTTTTCAAGCCTCAATAAAATTATTTTTCATTTATATTTTCCATTAACTTTAATTGTATTCCTATGTGATAATAACTAAGTCAAATGTATGAATTTCTAATAATTTTAAGTTCCTTTTTTAAGTATCGTATTTTGACTTCCTCTTAAAGTACGTATGTATGTTTTTGGTTAAATATATGCCTGAGAATGAATGCTGTATTTATTCACAACAACAATACCTCTATTTAAGTACCTGACTTAATACCAAGATACATTTATTATTTGTATATATATTTTTTATTATTTATATGTATATTTTTCGGATATAACGAATTCTTTTATAACGAACAGAGAATTCTGTAGACCCTTGGAGTTCGTTATAACGAGGGTTTACTGTACATCACAATGAACTCGAAAGTGTGGAAATTGATGAATTACTACAAAATCAAGAAGAACCAGATGAAACTTCACTACAATTAAAGCGATCATGGAAGAACTGAATATTCCATCTCCCGCAGGAAATGAGGAAAATCAATCAGATTTAGAAACAATACACTCGCAGGAATCAAGTTCTGATCAGGTATGGCTATGCGAACCCGATAAATGTTTAAATGTCGAAAAATATCAAATTATCGTCTCCCGGGGAAGAGATAAATTGGAATTTATAAAACACTTTAAAAAAAATAGATACATTATCCATTGCTCAGAAAAGGAAAAACTAAATGATTACTTGTCACAAATACTGGTTCCAAACACTACATATGGAATCTATTGTTCATCAAAGACGGAATTAGTAAATAATGTATTAGATAGTTTCTTTATTGAAATACAACGTATTATAGAATCGGAATATCCCACAGTAAAATTAAAAAGATATTTTTTATTATGCGACGATATCGAAAACGCAAAAGACCAAGAAGAACTTATCGAAAATTACCATTTGGGAAAGACACAACATAGGGGCATTAATGAAACTTACGAAAAATTAAAAAAACAATATTATTTCCCAAACATGAAAGACAGGATATGCGAGTATACGATGCTAAGATGATTCTCGTTCAGGGCGCCCATCAACTTCGACTGACGACGATCATGTTGCAAGATTGAACAGTCTCGTGCGTTCTAATCGTCGACTAACCATTCGTGAGATGGCTGAAGAATTGAACATTTCATTTGGTTCGTGTCAACAGATTTTAACAGAAAATTTGCAGATGAGAAGGGTGGCTGCAAAGTTTGTTCCGAGACTGTTGACTGAGCAGCAGAAAGAACACAGAGTTCAAGTTTCAACGCAAACGCGTTGCTCTTCCTTTACATTCATTTCACAAAATCGCCGAACACAAAAAACTTTTTTTTACGAAAACAGCAGTAACTTTGCAATGAAGAAGGTTATCAACAAACTGAATAAACAGCTGAGCTCAGGAAGAGTCACGCTAAACAATGCTGCCAACCGCACTGCTCTATGACACTCCATTGCCGCGCAATCTCAACAGTCCTGGAACTTTTTGATCACACCTCGTATCAATCAATGTCCGACATGTAAAAAAACTAAATACGACCGAAAACCGATTAAAACCAAATTTGAAATAACCCCTACACCTGAAAAACCGTTTCAGGAATTAATGATAGACATTTTAAAATACGAAAGCAAACTAATTTTCACTGCTATTGACACCTTCTCCAAGCGTCTGTTTGCTCAAGTGATGCCAACTAATAATGCCATAAACGTGTGCGATTGCATAACAGAATATTTACTCCATTATCCCACTCCACTACAAATCACCTTAGATCAGGGAACGGAGATGACAAATAAATTAGTTCAACAATTTTGTAAAAGAAATAACATTTTACTACACTATACGTCTAGTAATCATTCCAATTCTCTAGGCATTCTAAACAAAGCGCATGCTACGATGGCGGAGTTATTACGAATAATATCAAAAGAAAGAAAAAACTATTCTTTCGAACAAAGATTAAAACTCGCTATTATAGCCTTCAATAATATATTAAATACAACTTTGAAACTGACACCGAACGAAACAACATTCGGTAACATAAATAACCCACAGGAAAAAGACATCGATCTTACAGAAACATATGTGCAAAAATACCATAAAGACCTAAAACTTATACACAACACCATACACGATAAAATAGTAGCGGAAAAGGAAAAAAGAACGGAAAAACTAAATCGAAATAGAGAAGAACCACCGATACTGAAAGACACCGAGTATCTTAAAAACACGCAAGCAAAAATAAAAAATCGTGATAAATTCAGAAAAGTCAATGTAATAGTAAAAGGTAAAAGGACACTAAAGACACACATGGATAACATAAGAAGGCCACCTAAAGTAAGGAAAAAACGCTTTGTTGCAGATGATGCATCTATTCAAGGCAATCAATCTGACGGTAGCACTTCATCTGATGGGAGTCCAGACAATTAAAGTAGTCGACTTGACCAATTCCCCTGGAATTTTAAATTATGCTGTCAATAATATTAGAGTTATTAATCAATACTATGAAACTTACCATTTTTATAATTTGAGTTTATTAGAAATAGAAATAATAAATATTGATAACCATTTAAGTAATTTTAAGTCGAATAAAATGTATCAACTACTAAGGGATTTAACAAATGATGTTTGGGAACAATATCACTTAATTCATCATAATAATGCTAAAAAGCCTAGAGCACGTGGATTATTCAACATCGTCGGGAATTTTTTAGGATTCGTCACGGGAACAATGGACTCAACTGACAGAGAATATTATGACAAAATAATAGCAAATATAGAGAAAAATAATTATAAAATTGAGCATAATATCGAAACTTCTATAAACTTCAACAAAGGACTTATTGAAGATTTTAAAAACGAAATGAAAACTATCAATAAAAATTTTATGATTAATACTCAAAACTTCAACTCTCTGGAACAGAATGAAAAAGCTTATGAATTGTATATTCACATTGCTCATTTACTGAATAAAATTAAAAGTCTAACCTTATCTTTAGAATTTTGTAAATTAGGTATAGTCCATACAAATATAATGATTGATGTGATTAAGGATTTACCAAAAACTGTAAAACTAATATCAAATAATATAGAAGTCCTTTGGACCAACAGTAAAATATTCTGTTCAACCCATAATAATATAATTCACACATTTATACGGTTACCTATTCACGATGACTCTTATAAAGGCTACTATATTTTATCTGTTCCAAAAATTATAAACCAATCTGTTTATGAAATAGATTTAAAATCGGATTTATACTTACAACAAGGATCCACTCTCTATAAAGGAAATTGTATTTTTATTGATAACTACTATTGTATGAACCTAAACGTATCAGAATCACAATGTATTATATCTATTGTACATAATGGGGATTTAAAATATTGTAAACTAGTATTAAGTAATAAAAATAATGTAAGATATGTTGATTATATTAAACAATACATTTCTGTAAATATTAAAAAAATAACTGATTGTCATAACAATACTGTATTTCTACCAAATGTAGGCTTAATTAATATTAGCAAAGATGATTGTTTTCCACAATTTGAAAAAATTTATACCCATAACTTTAACGCTGTTTTACAACCATTTTATGATACTGTATTATTAAATACCACAATTTTAGAAACTAATAATTATACTGTACCAAATTTAGATATGCTATCGTTTGTAGAGGACACTAACATTTATCATTATTCCTTTTTATTATTTATCATTGTAACATTTGTAATTATAAGTATCATCTTTTATAAAGGAAATTATAAACAGGTCAACAGTTCAAATGTACCTATAAGCACTGTAAATTTCCCTACAGTTCCTCCACTTGTTGATGATCATAAAATAATTTTAAGCTATTGTATAAATCTAGCTTTGAAATGTAAAATAAATTGTTTTGACCGGAGTTCAAAACTTAAGAAAGGGAGGAGTTATAGGTAGCACAAGTACCTTCTAGGAACTATGAGTCACTTCTTTGCTGACTCCTTTATAAACCCTTAGAACAATAGGAAGCTGGCTCGCTAGATGTTCAGTTAGATGTAATCTATTACCTAGTTACTACCATTTGATGTAGTGTTTGTCATTTCATAATAAATTCTTTTTAAAAAGTCTTGTGTGTATTGAAGTTATTTATCTATATATATACAGTACGATCTCGATAGTCCGGCAGCTGGTTTATCCGGCACGTTTAGTAATCTGGCGCTACATGGGAACACGTGCGCCGGAAGAAAACAAACAGGCCGAATCGTGTGATTCCCCTTTTCCCCTCTTCAATCTACGTACTCATTCCATAATCGTTCGCGCTTCAGACGTAATTCTTGTTCCGTTATTGTTTAGTACTTCTTGTTCCGTTATTGTTACTCATCTAGTATAAGCTGTTAACCAGAGTTCAGTGGAGCGTCGATTATGCGAACGTCAATTATCCGAACGTTCGATTATCGGAACCATTTTTTTTTTTAATTTTTTTTTATGTGTAATTTTAATTAAATTGATCATTTAATTTACTTATTGGTAGATGGTAGATAGATTACTGGTAGATATTGTTATAATTATTGTTGTTTTGAATAAAATTAAACAACAATAAAATTATTTTTCTCAGAATGTCTATAACGGAAGCCATCAACAATTATTTCTCAGAAACTGCTTCGTTACATTTTGTATCTGGTTCAATGTGTGTTCAATGAAATTAGACGTTAAATACGTGTTGGTTTACTTAGAACTGTATACCTAATTGTTTCATTGCATTAGATTCTGAGAAACCCTTTCCGTTCATTTGACAGGTTGTGGATAGTGGTGGGGTGTGACCGATATTTTCTGTCACTGCAGTGACCAGTGACTGCTCCTTAAAAGTCACAGTGACTTTGTCACTGTTGGTAAAAAATATTTATTTACCCAAGTCAATTAAGAAAGGTTGATAAAGATGTTACCTATAACATCAACAAAGTTAAAATTTGAGGCATACTAAGGTCCGGGACAAAAAGATAGCCCACCCAATATTTTTCATCATAATCAATTGTAATCATTGATATAATTTTTTCGAATTAATCTGTAGTGTATTCAGCTCAAATGTGGTCTGATTTGATCCGTTAGAAAGCAGGAAAAAAAATAGTTTGAGAGAATTCATGTTATTATTTGATTTGGGATGAGACAAAATGATAGCACACTTGTTGTTTATTTACAAACAAAGCCAAATCCCTCTGAGTAGACAATGCTAATCCAGTTCTGTTTCTGCTTTCATGCTGTTAACATTAAATTAGTGCCATGGGACGAGCAAAATCACTGACCCGAAGTGAAAAAAATATCATTCAGCGAATGAAAAATCGAGGGTTTTGTATTTCCGATATTTCAAAAAATACCGGTAGGAGTAGGAAGGTAATTTTAAATTTTTTGAAGTCTCCAGAAAGCTATGGGACGAAGAAATCACCTGGGAGACCGCCAGCTTTATCAACACGTGAAAAACGGGCAATTCTAAGGGTAGCGTCCAACTCAACTTTAACGGCCCGTCAAATTGCGGCGAAAGCTGGTGTGGTGACGAATGTGAAAAACGTCCAAAGGGTCATTCGTGCAGCTTCTCACATCAAAAGGAAGAAAATGAAAGGTATTCCACCTTTAACCTCGGCACATAAAGAAAGAAGAAAGGAGTTTGCCCGTGAACATGTCCAATGGAAAGACGAGTGGAAAACAGTCTTGTTCACAGACGAAAAAAAATTTAATCTTGACGGTCCTGATGGCTGGGCTCACTATTACCATGACCTACGGAAGGAGGAAAAAGTGTTTTCCAAGAGGCAAATGGGAGGAGGCAGCGTCATGATATGGGGAGGCATTGGATATGATCACAAAACTGATTTAGTGTTTATTTCTGGTCGAATGAACAGTCAGCATTATGTTAATTTGTTGGAAAACCAACTAAAAAAATATTTTGAACTTGTTCCTAAAGAGGACGTAATTTTTCAGCAAGACAATGCTCCAGTCCACACGGCAAAAGTTGCAAAAGAGTTTTTTAGAAAAGAAAATATTAGAACTATAGATTGGCCGGCAAGATCCCCGGACTTTAATATCATCGAAAATGTTTGGGGGCATCTTGCGAGAAGTGTTTACAGTGGTAGCCGACAATTTGAGTCCGTTGAAGAATTAAAACAAACAATTCAGGAGGAGTGGGCAAATCTCCCTCAAGAATTGATTCGGCGTCATTTTAACTCACTTTCAAATCGTATGATTGCTGCATTAAAAAAAGGTGGTGCGTATACAGGATATTAAATTTTAATTTGTATTATTTTAATTGTGTTTTAATAAAGAATTTTATTATTATTGTTTACTGTGCTATCTTTTTGTCTCACCCCAAATCAAGTATTATTTATTAATTTTACAAATTAATTATTTTCAACTCCTAAACCTGAACATCGGTTCAAATTTGAGTAGAATACCCTAGATATTAATTTAAAAAAATTATATCAATGGTTGAAATTGATTAAGAGAAAAAATATTGGGTGAGCTATATTTTTGTCCCGGACCTTATATTCAATGGAGGAAGCGGAATATATATTGAGGAGACACTCAACACAGAACATAAAACAGAAAAATGCTAACATATCTCACTACACGTCAAAATCTATATTCTGTACATATGAAACTTGGCACACGCCAGATCTCCTGAATATTCCTACAGGACTACACCATATTTATTAATCCTTACTGGACACCGGGTTAGTTTAGACCAGACAAATATTTTTAAAGGAACGATTTTAATGGGGGTCAAGGGAGACAAACCCTTCCTTTCGCTTAGGACAGGGCTCCCTCTAACTCTCCTGGTAGCTTTATAAATGTTTATTGTAAGGGAAAAAGTGTCGTTGATTTAATATAGTGTAATTGGAATTATCTGCACAAAATTCACGATGTATCTGTTCTTGATTTCCCCCCCTCTATCAGATGGCTTGAAGAAGACCAGTTAAAGCAACACTGCCCTAGTTTCGTTCAGTTGTTTTGTGCACCAAAGAGCTCTATGAAAGTCAAAAGAAAAAATACACTGAGACTTTTTTATCATTGAAATAATGATGTCAAGAGTGAATTTCGACTACAAGAGAGTTAAAAATTAGGTTTGAGGAATTAAGCAACTGAAGGTAAATACAATGGAAATACAGGCTGGGGGAATATGTAAATATGGGAATCGATTTAGCACTAATATATGATTCCCTTCGGAAACTACTGTACAATCTAAATTGGATCAGAATGGAACTCTAAAAAAGAGGATTCTAGGTAAACCGGAGAATACTCAAATATAAGCATATGTACTTCAAAAAAACAAATGATTGTCAACTCCAATTGGACGGGCAGGAAGTGGAGACTTATAAATACCTGGGTGCTGTCTTTGGATGTGATGGTAAAATTACCAAGGAAATAAATACGAGAACCTCAGAGACCAGCGGAGTTTATCATGCTATATATATATATAAGTTATATATTAGTTACACATTGTATTTTTCTTTAGTTTAATATTTTGTACTCCTTCTATCCTAGCTTTTGCAAAGTATTGTAATCTATTTCTTAGAATCCCGTCCTGGGAACCAGCATCCTACCACGCGCTAGGCGTGTTCCCACGAATGTAAGCACTTCTAATCCTTTAAATACCCTGGTAAATATTACTTCTTGCTTCCAGTTGTAGCTGTAGCCCGTCTCTATGCCAGTCTTCTTTCTGATATTGTAAATTTGTGTTTTAGATGTAAAATAAATCTTTTTAAAAAAGTATTTACATTTCTATACAATCTAACTGGCGCAGTCGGTAGGACATCGTCAAGTCTTGAGGGCATATCAAGATTTCAGTATCAACTGTTCATTGGCGAGTCCAGATTTCAGAAGAAGAGACGTTAAATGGCAACCCTGACTATCGGAGTCATCCTACTGTGAGTTATTATTTATTTAAGAGATATACTTTTTTTTTAATCAATTTTAGTATTTAAAATAATTTTTTTTCTGAAGGTTATGATTTCATACCTATTTTTTTAATATATTTTATATTTTATATTATACATCATATTTTTATTATATAACATATTTTATATATTAGATTTAATTCTAAGGATAAACTTAAATTACATATTCCATTATTATATTATTTTCATTTATTTGTATTCATAATT
Organism: Aelia acuminata; assembly: GCA_911387785.2. Taxonomy (NCBI): domain Eukaryota; kingdom Metazoa; phylum Arthropoda; class Insecta; order Hemiptera; family Pentatomidae; genus Aelia; species Aelia acuminata. Next base: position 33,564,338 of record OU426980.1, read on the forward strand.
CATAATGGCACCACCCACTTTAAAAAAGGAATATTTAGAAATGGTCCCCGAATTCCACGGAGACCCAATGTCTCTCACTCGATTCCTCGAAATTTCAGAAAAATTAATTAATAAATTTTATAATCATGAAAATACGTCAGATTTTCAGAACGACTATTTAATAAATTCCATTCGCGCTAAAATAAAAGGTAACGCCGCCGATATGGTCAATTGTAAATATGTTAATACATGGGACGACATAAAAAACGCTTTAAAACAAGGGTACGCCGACAAACGCGATGCTTTCACGTTAAACATAGAAATGAGCAATATGAAGCAGGGAAACGAGTCACCGTTCGAATTTTATAATAAAATTCAAAAAATTTTACAACTACAAATTAGTTATCTAAGGAGCGAGATGCCGTTAGAGGCGTTAGTTCTCACAAAGTACATCGAAAAATTAGCGTTACGTGTTTTATTAAAAGGATTAAAAGAACCTCTTGGTTCTTTCATGAGAACGAAAAATCCGGCCGACCTAAATCAGGCTATAAACATGTTAACCAATGATTTCCAGTTTGTCATTGACTCCTATCGCCCACAACAAAAATTCAACAAACCAAATAAAAATGGACAACAGTTTGTAAATTATTTTCCAGTAAATCAAAACAATCAATTTAAAGCAATTCAACCCGCTAAACCATTTATTTCAAATCAATTTAGGCCCCAACAAACTAATCAATATAAACCTCAACAATATAGTCAATATAGACCACAACAACCTTATCAATATAAACCCCAACAATATAACCTATATAGATCACAACAACCTGATCAATCAACTCCTATGAGTGTCAACAGCAATTACAAAAGTAATCCCCAAAATCAAAGATATAAATCTTTTCTCAACAACCCAGTTCGGAAAAATCCAAATTTAGATATAGAAGAATTAAACAACATAAATTCTGAAAACTTTCAAAACAATCTTCAAATTACCGAACAAACAGATGTTCAACCACATTATGACCCCACCGTATCATTCCCTGATGATAATCAAGAAATTCAGAATGATCCCAATAATGATCCAAATAATTTTTTAGACCCCAGCACGTCACAAGAACCATGGACGTAGTCGATATTCTTAATTTAACCTGTTTCAGTGCCCTTCCGTATATAATTCCTCCAAATTCAAATTTAAAAATTCTAATAGATACCGCGTGTACAAAATCACTTGTATCCAACCATGTAGCAAATAAATATTTTCATGATAATATTACCTGCGAACCATTTAAACTTACTAGCGCGCACGGTTCTTCTATACAAAATTATAATACTAATGTAGATTCATCAAAATTATTTCCCAACACTAAAACCCTCCTAAAATTTGGCATTTTCAATTTCCACCCTAAATTTGATTTATTATTTGGGACAGACAGTCTTAAATTGTTAGGCGCAAAAATTGATTTAGTAAACGATTTATTAATCACACCTTTTGGAAACATAAAAATTCATTATGACAATAGACCCCCTCAATCTGAATACACCTACATATTAAACAACGAATCCGAAACCGTAATAAAAATTCCAATCAAAAATATTTCAAACGGAGAAGGTATCATTCCCCACACAATTTTCAATGATTGTCTCGAAATTCACGAAGGCTTAATTTCAATTAAAAACAACGAAGCCATCTGTTCAGTGAAAAATAATTCAGATAAGTCATTTAAAATTACTATTAAATCCCCAATTCTTGTAGAACCATTAAACATCTTTTAATTTAATGAATCCCACAACAAGTTTAATTAAAGCTGAAAAATCAAATTTCGATGAAGTTAAAAACCTTATTCGTACGGAACATCTAAATGAACAGGAAAAGAAAGAAATTCAAAATTTAATAAAACAATATTCTGAATTATTTTATTTGAAAGGCACTCCATTAACGGCGAATACGCGAATCAAACATAAAATCCTAACCAAAGATGAAATACCGGTTTATACTAAAAATTACCGATATCCGCAAATATTTCAGAAAGAAGTAAAAAAGACAAATCGATGAAATGCTTCAACAACAAATCATCCGCCCTTCTTTTTCGCCTTACAATAGTCCTATTTGGATAGTTCCTAAAAAATTAGATCAATCCGGAACACAAAAATGGAGAATAGTAATAGATTACAGGAAATTAAATGAAAAAACAATTGATGATAAGTACCCTATCCCGCATATAACCGACCTTTTAGATAAGTTAGGTAAAAGTAATTATTTTTCAACAATAGATTTAACGAGTTCCTTCCACCAAATTTTGCTAGACGAAGAAAGTATCCCCAAAACCGCCTTTTCGACCGAGAATGGACATTATGAATTCTTAAGATTACCTTTTGGCTTAAAAAATAGTCCCCCAACTTTTATGAGAGTAATTAATGACATACTCATGGGCATTCCAAATTGTGTCGCGTATTTAGATGACATAATAGTTTATAGCACCTCCCTTCAGGAACATTTAATAGTTTTAAAAAAGGTTTTCGAAAGACTAAGAGAAGCAAACTTAAAAATTCAGCCCGATAAAACCGAGTTTCTAAAAAAGGAGATAGAATACTTAGGACATCTTGTCACACCAAACGGAGTAAAACCTAATCCAAACAAAATCCTCGCTATAAAAAATTATCCTTTACCCAAAACCACCAAACAGATAAAGGCTTTTCTCGGACTATTAGGATATTACCGCCGATTCATTCCAAATTTCGCACATTTAACAAAACCTCTCACCCGATGTTTACGAAAAGGAGCAAAAATTAACGTCGCGGATAAAAATTATTTAGATAGTTTCGAAACATGTAAACATATTTTAATGAACAATCCCATATTGCAATACCCTGATTTTAATAAAACATTTATCTTAACCACTGATGCTTCCCGGGTGGCCTTGGGGTGTGTCCTCAGTCAAACACACGGCGGACGAGATTTACCTGTGGCTTATGCAAGTCGTACGCTAAATGAAAGTGAATCAAAATTATCGACAATTGAACGCGAACTTTTGGCTATCGTATGGGCAACCAAATATTTTCGACCCTATCTTTTTGGCAGAAAATTTATAATTTACACTGACCACAAACCACTTCAATGGTTACAATCCCTAAAAGATCCAAATTCAAAATTATATCGTTGGAAATTAAAGTTAGAAGAGTTTAATTTCGAAATCAAATATAAGAAAGGCCATGAAAACAAAGTCGCCGATGCACTTTCGCGTGTAGAAATAAATTTAACAGAATCCGATGATGCCGACCAAATTATTAGCGATCTAATTCAACAGTTTTACAGAGAAAATGAAAGTTCAGAAAACGAATCCTTAATAGTCAATCTAGATGAAAATGAAAATTTAAACGCAGATGAAAATTTAGTTGAAAATCAAAATCCCGAGGATATCTTAGAAAGATCAGAAGCTAGTTCGGTTCATTCAAATGTTTTAGGCAACACAGTAATTGAAATACCAATTGCAAACAATCCGGTTAATTTTGGGAACAAACAGATAATTTTAGATTTAGTCGATGTCAACCCCGCGAAACCTAAAATCGAGAAACTTTTT